>OX463856.1:29942870-30542870 GCA_949825065.1 Odontocerum albicorne
CGTGGACATCTGTGGAGCTGCAAGAGAGGGACATTTGGCAGATATTGTTTTTTTATGTTTTGATGTCATACATTATACTTCAATGACCATTGAAAAGTTTTTTGAAATCAAAACAACACTCGAATAGCTTTTTATTCAAGAATTAAAAAAATTAATTTAAAAAACCGCTCAATTAAAAAGACCCTTTACATTATCACCCCATGAAGTCTTCTAAAAGCACGCATTTAAAAATATACAGTACAAAACTTGAGTACCTTGTACAAGTAAAGGGCTCAAAGCAAGAAGTAAGTCTCACCTACATAAGGCACCGTACCGGGTGGCTAATGTAAAAGTTCCGAGCGCAGGCCAAGAGTAGGGGCAGGTCGTAATTAAACTTGTTATTGCCTTCATAATTAGATTGAAACTTGTTATGGTGTTCCGACACACACACACTACTGGTGCGTACTGGGACATCCTCAAAGACATGATAAGACAAGCTTCTGTTTAAGACTTACTTTTTTGTAATTTAAATATTTTTTTTCTTATTAAAGTTTTTATTTAATTCAAGCAAATATTACCGTTTAACATATCCGAATTGTTTATTTTATTTCTTTGCATAGTACCCCTCAAGATATTTGAATAAGTGATACGGACATGTTGAAGAGCGTGGCTGGGAGCCTTGAGAGCTAAGAAACACTAAACTAGGCTAGTAACTCACAGTTCGTCAACTTACTATTTGAAATTTTACGCACGTGGGCAGGCAACAACACTCACACACATATATTGCGTGCCACTTTTGTTACAAACCCGACTCTTAAATCGGACAGGACTATCCATATTTTTTTTCAATACCATCGGGAATATAATTCAAAACCCCCAAGTGGAAGTCAAGCGACTTAGCAATGAAGCATTTAATATTTCACGATATAATGATTTTGTTAATGGCTTCTCTAAATACATTATGATCTTCGTGGTCGAGTTGATAAGACGTTTGTCTTCTAGCACGGAGGTAACGGTTTCGATTCATGTTGATTCCCAGATTTAAAAAAAAGGTGTTCCAGTTTAGTTTTTATAAGACTTGTTTTATATACGAGTATTTCTGGTTGTTTGTAAGAGATTATCACATGGCAATGAACCCTCCAGATTTTACTATATACAAAGAATGTTTAATATAATACATAAAAAAATAAGTGTATGAGAAATTTTCTAACTAAATTATTTTTAAAATATTAGACATTAAAATACCATTCCTTCTTGGGGTAGGCAGAGAGTACAAAGTGCCAGACTTTCCAATCGCGACACACATCCTTAGTATCCCCCATACTCATACAAACTTCTACGATTTCTATTATTTTTAGGTTTCCTCTTTTAAGAATATCATTCACTTGATCAAATCATTCTTTTCTTAGTTTACCTCCCACACGCCTTCCATTTACATTTGTATTTTATATCTGTTTTATTACTGTTTCTTTTTTCATCCATTTTACATGCCCAAATCATTTCAGTGTGCTATTCTTCATCTTACTCAACACATCAGCCTTAAGTTCACTTTCATCCCTAATCACTCCAATCCGCGCTATATCATTATTTGTATCTCCGTTTATTATTCTCAATGCACGTATTTCTACAGCACATATTCGACTTCTAACAGTCACTTTCCACGCCCACGTTTCACTTCCATACTTCAAAGTTGGCACCAAAATTATGGAATTTCTATTATAGAACATTATCTTAGTTCAAGTTAATGTATTTTATTGCCCAATTGAATTTAAAAATTATTTAATTAAAAAACAAAACAAACACACCACAATATCGCCTCTGTTTCCAGTACAGCGATAAGCAAAGAGCAAGAGGGTTATCAAGTGCCAGGGATGGAAGAGACGGGTGGAGGAGGGATGAAAAATCAGAGACGCGATAATGAAAGAGAGGGAGAAACCGGTGGCGTGGAGAAGGCAGGCCGTTGAATTAATTTGAGGCCGAGAAGAACCGCATCATACGATTGGATATAAGGAAGGAAGCATTTTGTTTCGGATACTGTACCACCACTTTGTTGGTTGGGGGGAATTAGTAGATTAGATTATGTGGTTTTGGGTTAAAAACTTGGATAGATTATGGTGATGTACGAGTATATCGCATTAAAAAACTTTACTCAAAAAACATTTAATATATTTCATTTAGCGAATATTTTAACTTTAACTATGTATAACTCCATTTTAAAATAATTCAAAATACATTACTTTGTTATTCAACTGATAATAGTTATCAGTTGAATAACAAAGTAATGTATTTTTAATTATTCTAAAATGTTATTCAACTGATAATAGTTATCAGTTGAATAACAAAGTAATGTATTTTTAATTATTCTAAAATGTTATTCAACTGATAATAGTTATCAGTTGAATAACAAAGTAATGTATTTTTAATTATTCTAAAATGTTATTCAACTGATAATAGTTATCAGTTGAATAACAAAGTAATGTATTTTTAATTATTCTAAAATGTTATTCAACTGATAATAGTTATCAGTTGAATAACAAAGTAATGTATTTTTAATTATTCTAAAATGTTATTCAACTGATAATAGTTATCAGTTGAATAACAAAGTAATGTATTTTTAATTATTCTAAAATGTTATTCAACTGATAATAGTTATCAGTTGAATAACAAAGTAATGTATTTTTAATTATTCTAAAATGAAGTTCTACATAGTTAAAGCTAAAATAGTGGTTTTGCCTCTTATTCTGAGGCTCTCTTAAGGTGAAATACCTTATTCATTCCGTCTAACAAGGAAGAAACACGTGTAACGGGAATTAATGTAATTAATAAAATAACAAATTAATTTATTGTTAAGTATCTATCTTATATTAAATTTATTTCATTGTAATTTGTTTAATCAAACACTGTTAATTACACTTTCTGTAACGGTATAACCCTGCCGGTTTTAAGGTTTTCACCGCATCATCAGTGGAACACAAACAAGTATTGTTTGTACTCCCCTGATGATGCGGTGAAAACCTTGAAACCGGTAGGTCTTTACTGTTACATCAAGTGGATTGACAGTGTTTGATAAAACAAATTACAATGACTTTAAACCTCCACAATCTTAACGCCTTAACTTCTTCTTCTTCCTAATGTCATGTCAGGTCCCCCCAACGTTGACTATCACCTGAGATTAGGCATCTTTGTCCCTGGCAGCCCGAAAAAGGTCCTCAACGCTCCTCATACCAGTGCAATCACGTATATTGCAGAGCCAGGAGATTTGCCTCCTGCCAACACCTATTCGACCCTCTATTTTTCCTTGGATGATCAGGTGTCGTAATTTGTACTTTTCTCCTCTAAGTACATGACCCAAATAGGACACCTTTCGGATTTTAATATAAGTCAGCTTTGTCATATAAGTCAGCTCTATCAACTTTGGTTCTTTGAAGAACCCTTGTGTTGCTGACCACATCCGTCCAGGGTATCCGTAGCCTTATATATAAATTAATTTCGTTAAAAATAGAAATAATGGAAAAGTTACAAAATATGTCAAACGACGTGTAGCGATTGGAAACAAAGTCAATGGGACATTAAAATGTTTATACTTGAACCGTACAGTATCAAAATCTGTAGTCTATTACATTATTCTAATACCAAACATGATATATGAGAGTGAAACATGAACGTGAAAAATACTGAAAGGTGCCAAATATATGCTGTAGAAATGCGTACACTGAGAATAATACATGGGGAGAATAAGGATGATTTAGGTGATTAAAGATGATTGTGAATTTTAGACTAATGTATTAAGGAAGATAAAGAAGAGCATTATGAGATGGTTTAGGCATGTAGAATGAATGATAGGAAAAAACATAAACAAAACAAATATACCGTATGAATTTGAGTGGAATGCGTGGGAAAGAAAGACCAAGGATAGAATTATTAAAGCAAGTGAATGATATTTTTAAAAAGTCAAAAGAAATTGTAGGAGTCATAGAAGAATGTGAATGAATATTAATTTATTTATTTATTATTACACATGACAAGAAATATACACAATTTGAGAAAAACAACAGATAATTTGATTTGGACATACAATTTTAATGGATCTGGGTTTGTTGCCTTTCATTTGTCGTATCCCCAGTAAACTAGGCTTTTGCCTGTATCTCAATGAGGATATTTAGCATGAAAAAAATAAATCGATACTTCTTTCCGATTTTTGATTACACAAAAACAAAACCCCGTTGCACGCTCTCATCAACCTGACAGTGACACTCAACAACAACTGGAAACATCTAATATAGAAGAGACGAAAGATATGTATTGTGATAGGAAAGTCGGGCGCTCTTTGCTATCTGATAACCTCGATAAGGGCATGCCGTTACGGTTTTTTTTTTTATTTCAGTCATTGAGCAAAACGGTGTAATTCAATATTAACTAATTTTATAAAAGAATCGAAAACATAACAACGGTGTTTTCACAAAAAGAAGTAAGGAATTAAAACAGCTGTTTAATTAAATTAATTTTAATGTTCATTAAACACAAAAAAACACATTTTGAAAAAAAATTAAGTTAGATAAAAAAAGATATTAGTTTTCTCCTATTATCACCCTTTTATGTTGACAGCAGTAGATTTGTACGTCAATATCGTATCGTCACATTTTTATATTCAGTAATGTGGGAGGTTATGTTATGTCATGCAATATCTAATTTAAGCTTCAAATTAATAAATGTTTAACAAATATCTCAATAGAGATTTAGATTCAGTAATGTGGGATGTTATGTTATGTTTTGCAATATCTAATTTAAGTTTCAAATTAATAAATGTTTAACAAATATCTCAATAGAGATTTAGATTCAGTAATGTGGGATGTTATGTTATGTTATGTAATATCTTATTTAAGCTTCAAATTAATAAATGTTTAACAAATATCTCAATAAAGATTTTTCTTTGGGTAAAAGGCTACACACACTTCCTGTATAACATAACACCAGTCTGATATTAGCAATGGTTTCGTAACAAACCGGAATCGTTCCCCCTGTATATGTAAACCTCGGGATATGAGGTAGAAATATGAGTAACGGAGATTAATGTCATTACTGGGATAAATAAGTACAAGTACCTGGTGGTAAGTAATACACATCGGGCTTAAGAAAGAGACTGTCGGCCATAATCGGCTAACTTCGGCTTTGCAGAGTGTTGTCTCTGTCATTCATACCATACACGTGTTACGTCGCGATTTGTAAGTCGTTGTCAAGCGTTCTAGGGACAGAGACGATGCTCTACAAAGTCGAAGATAGCCGATTATGGCCGACAGTCTCTTACTTAAGCCCGATGTGTATTACTTGCCACCGGGCACTGTAATTTGTTGTTAAATATTCAAATATTGAATTCCCTAAAATGAAAGTTTGAGGTGCATGGCCGCGCGGTAACGCATTGGACTTCCGTGCGGAAGGTCGTCGGTTCGAACCCCGTGCTGTGCTACTCACCTCGAACGACACAGGCACTTTTTCCGTCAAGTGTTCGAGAGTATAAGGATACCTATGACTTCGGTCAAATCTATTCTTTTAAAAAAAAAAAAAAAGCCGTAACTTTTGATAAATATTTGTAACACAAATATGTTAAAACATTTGACAACTTCATATTTGCTTGAACACTGGTTTTTAGACTGAAAGTTTCCGGTTCAATACCCAACTAAAAGTTAAATTAAATAAAAGATTTTTTATTTAAAGTTGTTAATTCTGCAAATTGTTGTTTACATTATGGGGGTTGTCATATAAGTTGTCATAAAAATGAGTTTTGGCCTAGTAGGTAAAACTTCTGTTTTCCAGACCGAAGAGGTTGTGGTTCGATTCCCCAGGTTTAAAAAAAGATTCATTCTGTTTTTTATGGTATATCACTCTATGCATTGTCCAACTTTTTGGACCAACGACTTCATAGAGTATCTTAGATTAAAACAATGCTCTTTAGTTTAAGGTTTGATATTTTTAGTATTTGTAACGTGGAGAAAGTGAAAAAATGCGTTTAATAATATTGTAATTTTAGTTAATTTATTCTGTCAAAAAAAACAATTGTGTAAGCTATAAAACTACAGTAAAAATCAATAAGCTAAATTTGATCTATAAGATTGGTTTGAAATTTGGTTCAAAAGAGTTTGTATGAAAAACGTGGATGTGGTTTAAGGCCTTTATAGTAATTTCTGCAGATTCGTAGTATTTGAGAGATCTGGGCATACGAGATTATACAGGTCGTGTAATAAAATAATGTTAATTGTCGCGTAGTTCTTATATGAAAGATTAAATTCCAAAAGATATGGACATTCTACAAATCCACGAAGAATTTTATAAATATATCTTTAGTCAGTCTGACAAAGTTTGAACTCGGAGCACATCGATTACTTTTGCATACAAAATACACAGACATGAAACTTCGAAAGAATGTATGAAGCACAACTTTTCTCTGCACCCTCTCCTATCGCTGTATATGAGCATAACAATTATTTTTTTGTGTATTACGGCCTTGGACCTCCTGAGCCCTGACCTGTCACAAGCTTGTATTATATGTATGGTAGGTAGTACGCATGAACGTACTCCTTTCTTATATACGAGTATATTTTGTGTTAAAATCATGTTCATTTTTATACTTTTTGTGACAGGTTGGTTTTGTATTCGTGCGCACTCTAAATTCCCATTAGTTTTTAATTATTCTAAATATTTTAATGGTCTAAATGGCAGCACATTGTACTTAATAAGTGCCTTTGGACATAAGCGTAATTAAATATGTACTGGTGCTAAAATAATTGGTAATGATTTTCCATAAAAGCCTTATTGTATATAAATCTCAAAGATTATTCTAAAAATTCCATTAAGTGACAGAAATCACTTAAGTTCATACCGTATAACTAACATGTGTAAATAATAAGCATTTTCATAAACCTTCAAGAGGCTTCTAAAAATGCTTTGTACTTTACAAAGAGTTTATTACTGCGTGACTATTAAATAAGTCGTAAAAGAAATGTAAATGGGAGCCCGTTTAAAAAAATCTATTAACAGACATCAAACCTGTAACCCCCAGATTGAAAGACCAGCATTTTACCAAGTAAGCGTCGGTGGTCGTCAACGTACGCCTCTTTCAAATTTGAACCATTTTCATTACGTACATTATCGTTATACGTCGGATATTTCTGAAATATATTTTCCTAACACAGTATTTGTTAGAGCTTTCACAAACTTGCTGTTGAATTCAATACCTTTAAAAGGAGTAAACTTATCTCTTTTCATTGCCATTGGCAATTTTTTTAGGTTCACGCAAGCGTTAATAAAAATGTAAGCCGTTTCCTTATTGGCTTATCAATGGAGGGATTTTCACTCCGTTTGGTACGGCCTCATACAAGAAACGGAGTATATTTCACATTTCTCGTGAGTGATATCTTACAAAAATAAAATTAAATATGATGTCTAACAAATTAAAACATATAGCTTTTGGATGAATAAAAATGATTTGAGTAGTTTTTTTCTTAGATTATGAAAAAGCTGACGAGGGACATCAGACATCGTATGGTGATAGAAAACAGTCAATTTGGAATTATAAAATATATACTCGATCCGGACAGTATAAAAACCTGCTGAGATAATAGTTCACAATAGTATTTTGGTGCCAAGTTTGATGTGTTGAAGGGTAAAGTAGACGAATAAAAAGACTAAGAAGAGCCAAATAAATACTGTAGAAATACGTGGAATGATAGAATAAATTTGTTAAGTAAGATGAAGATGAACACACATGATTTTGGCACGTGGAACGAATGAATGAATATAATCTAACAGAACAGATATACGAGTATAGTGCCAATGTGAGTGGATAATTTGTGAGAGGTAGACCAAGGATATACTCGTATGGTTGGATCATGTTAATGATATTCTGATAGAACGAAACGTAGGAAGGCAAAGTGATTGTAGAAATTGTAATAAAAAAACTCAGCCTGACCTTATGCCTCCCGTAAACGTTATTCGTCTTATGGCAGCTTTTATTCCTTTTAGAGTACTGATGTATTTTTTTTACTAAATACTTCGGGCCAACCGGCCCAGTCTGCCGCTGGTCGTTTGTCATTTTAGTGAAAATTGTCATAAACGGTACAGATAACAAATACACATTGGAAATTGAATCCAAAATCCCCTGGTGATAGAAAAGCTATCTACCACCATGCCTCTTAAGTCGGTTTCTTATTTTTTACATACATATATACAATCACTTCGCTTCTCTACTGGGGTAGGCAGAGATAACAGAGTGTCAGGTCTACCAATTTCGATACATATTTACCCTCTTCCACATCGATACAGCTACAATTTATCTTACTATTGACATATCCTTCTTTGAAAATATGATTTAATTAATCCAACAATATTTTCCTTGGTATTTCTCTACAACGCCTTCAACTCACATTTAAACCGTATATTTATTTTGTTTATTTTTCTTTATTCATTCCACGTGCCTAAACCATCTCAGAGTTCTCTTATTAATCTTATTCAATATATCAGTCTTAAGTTTACTTTCATCCCTTGTCAGTAAATTCCGTATTCTGTCATATATAAACACATGTATTCTTCTAAGTGCACACATTTACAAAGCATTTCTTTGGTTCTTTTCAGTCCTTTTTCTCATCCACGTTTCACTCCCATACAATTTAGGCAGTCGATCGGAGCGTGGTTGTTATAGCGACAGGAGTTTGAGTACTGTAGCTTACAAGAGGAATGACTTGTGGAAAAGGTTTGTTTGAGCTCTTGAGTGTGGTCTTTTTTTTTGTTTTATATTTATATTTTCGTTTTTTTTTTCATGATTATGTGGGGTACATTGTGGGGTGAATGTTTTTGGTCTTTCTGGAGTTTTGAAGTGTGAGGATTTTGATTTTGCGCGATGTATACATTTGTAATGGAGTGTCACTGTTTGTTAGGTTGATGAGAATGTGCAATGGGGTTTTATACAATATAATCAAAAATCGGAAAGAAGTATCGATTTCTTTTTTCATACTACATGTCCTCAGTGAGATACAGGCAAACGCCTAGTTTATTGGGGACACGACAAATGAAAGGCAACAAACCAAGATCCATTAAAATTGTGTGTCCAAATTAAATTACCTGTTGTTTTTTCACAAACGCATCTATTAGCACTATGACTGCGACCCGCAGTGTCCAATGACCAATTCACCCATTAATATGCGATTTCTTTTTATATCTGAAAAGGAAGTTAATTTATGATGTATAACTCGAAGTATAAAAAAAATTATAAACGTACATTACATACACATATACCATCACGCCATTTCTATGTTGGTGTACGCAGAGAAGATAGAGTTCCAGAATTTCCTATCGCGACACACCTGTGTGTATTTCACCTACGCAACATCCATACCTGCTTATAAAGGGTCTTTCAAATTGAGCGGTTTTTTAATTGTATTTTTTTTAATTCTTGAATAAAACACACAATTTGCATTGATTGTCATGTGTAAAATATTTATTTTCGTGTGTAAAATAAATAAAATAAAAATTAATTAATTAGTATTAAAATACGGTAATGGTACAGATAACAAACAGATACAATTAAAAATCGATTCCAAAATCCCATGTTATAGGTTAGTCAATAAGTTTTGAAAGCGAAATCTACGGAGCAGTAGAAAAACCAAAATTTCTACGCCATTTTAATATTTCATCTTTCATAAGAACGTACTCAAAATTTCATTTCGATCTGTCAATTTATTCTTTGTTTAAAAGCCATTTGAAGTTGACGTGTCAGTGTATTTTTTAACAATGGAAAAATTCGAATATCGTGCAGTGATTAAATTCTTTGTTTTGGAAGGTTTATCGGCTGTTGAGATCCATGCAAAGATGGTGAAAGTATTAAATGAGTCTTCTCCTTCATTTCCAACCGTTCACCGATGGGTTTTGGAGTTTAAGCGTGGTCGTACAAGCGTTGAAGACGATCCACGCTCAGGACGTCCAAAAAGTGCATCAACACCAGAAATCATAGCGAAAATACAGGATATAGTTTTGGAAGATCATCGATCGACTATGGATGTAATAGCTGACACCATAGGCATTTCACATGGAACAACATGGCATATTTTGGCTGAAGTTTTGGGTTTCAAAAAACTGTGTGCACAATGGGTGCCGCATTTGCTAACAATGCAACAAAAACACGTTCGAATGCGACTTTCTGAGCAACATTTGGAGCAATTTCGAAAGGATAAAAAGGATTTTCTGCGTCGATTCATCACTATGGATGAGACTTGGGTCTACTACCATGATCCTGAATCAAAACAAGAGGCTAAGGAGTGGTGTGAACCAGGCACTTTGGCTCCGAAGCGAGTTTGTGTCCAGAAATCGGCCAAGAAGGTGTTAGCGTCAGTTTTTTGGGATGCAAAAGGAATTTTATTGATAGATTATCTCTAAACTCGTAAGACAATCAACTCTAATTATTATTGTGACCTTTTGGACCAGTTGGATGAAAACATTTGTGAAAAAAAACCCGGTTTGCTGAAGAAAAAAATCATTTTTCATCAAGACAATGCACCTGCTCACACAGCTCAAAAAACCATCGCGAAAATCAGTGAATTGGGGTACGAATTGTTGCAGCAGACACCCTATTCGCCAGATTTAGCTCCCTCTGACTTCTGGCTGTTCTCACACCTCAAAAAATTCCTTCGTGGAAAGCATTTTTCATCAAACGAAGAGGTTATAGCCGTCGTAGAGGAGTATTTTGCAGGCCTTCCAGAAAGTCACTTCCGTGGTGGGACAACAAAGTTGGAAGATCGCTGGACCAAGTGTATTGATCTTATGGGAGACTATACTGAGCAATAAAAGTGATTTCCCCCCAAAAAAAATGTATTCATATTTTTTTACCTACGTTAAACGAAAAGTAAGCTAATAAAGACGTTTTTAAAAATGGAAATAAATAATGAGCGTTCAGTAGAATTTTTACATGATGGCTGAATTCCCTTCTTCTTCTATTCCCACGCGCCACGTTTTCCTGTCATAAAAATAATTCTCCTTGTTCTCAAGCAGCAAATTAATGTTGTTTATTAGCTTCGCCGCTAGGTGTGCTCGTGTCGCCGGAAGTTATCAACGAGGGAAGGAAATTAAATATCCATAGCGCTGTTTCTCTATGTAAAGGTGAGTCCATACCACTCATACGTTATATATAAAAAAATCTTTCATATTTTTTAAAAGAATGGATATAACTGAAGTCATAGGTATTCCTATACTCCCGAATACAAAAATGTCTGTGTCATTCGAGAGGAGTAGTACAGCGTGGGGTTTGAACCAACGACTTTTTCAGTGATATACCACACGACCTCTAATTATCAAAGTTGTTTGTTCAGGCCTTCATAAAATATGTTCATTCAGACCTGTTTATCTTGAAACGTAGATTAACAACAATCTTTAAATCTCTAAGGTGTTTATCTAGAGCGAGGTGGACAATTATTATGTCGCTACGATCGACTTTTAACGTAAAAAAAATAGTAGCGATCGACTTTTTCCGTAAAAAAATTGTCGCGATCGACTTTTTTCGTAAAAGTTAATTGTTGCGATCTACCTATTGAATTCGCGAGATTTAACGCACACCCCCAAGGTAAAAAAAGATTACTAGTAACTAAAAGTTCATTAATAAGTATGAGTGGAATAAATTTCGCTCAAAAAAATATTTAGGAAAAGAAAACATATACATGTGTATACGTACATTTATTTGGAGTCGATATATCTACTTACACATATGTGTATATGTTAAATAACATACATTTATTTGGAGTAGATATATCTACTTACACATATGTGTAACATTTATGTTAAATAACATACATTTATTTGGAGTAGATATATCTACTTATACATATTTGTATATGTTAAATAACATACATTTATTTGGAGTAGATATATCTACTTACACATATGTGTATCATATATGTTAAATAACATATGATACATTTATTTGGAGTAGATTTATCTACTTACACATTACACATATGTGTATATATTAAAAAACATACATTTATTTGGAGTAGATATATCCACTTACACGTTTGTGTATATGTTAAATAACATACATTAATTTGGAATACACGCCATATTGTAAGTTACGAAGACGGCCGCGATCGATCGGTCGATTGCGATCGGTCTGTTTGATATATCACTGATTTAGATGGTCGATTGCCGATAGAGTTACAAAGTAAAACATTTCATAATATTCTAGAGTAATTTATTGTTTTATTTATAGTTAGTAAAAAAGAGAGAATTTATTAATTACAGACATCACAACGCTTGGGCGCTACTATAGCTATAAAATGTAATTTGTTCTTATAAATTAAAGTTAATAACATCTTTGGTTATTCCTAAAGCTGTATATAATATTTTATTATATTTACAGACTATTTATTGGTTAATTTAAGTCGATAACAGTTTATTTTTCATAATTTTAATATATTTATATTTGTTATTGCAATAGTCTTGTTATTAATTCGTAATATTTAATGATTGATGATCTTTACTCTTGGTTAAAATTCAATTTCTTAAGTAGCATTTCCATTATATCGATATTTTAATTGCTGTCATGTCAAATTAAAGCAAATCGAAATGTTTAATGGTGGAGATCCATAAAGTAAAAACGAACATTTTGATTAAACCAAATCTTCATTAAACATCGAATATTTTGTTTTTAATAACAATTTAATGAGAAAATTTGTTTACTTGGGCAGCAGAGTAACCCAATATGGCCGATCAAAGGCAGAAATAATAAGAAGGGTTCAACATGCAAGAGTTCCTTTTAACAAGAAATCCAAGATATTTGAATATCCTAACATTGATGTATGATGGGATGGGATGTAACAATGTTAGGAAGAATTTAGTGAAAACTCTTGTCTGGAGTGTGCTGCTGTATGGCTGCGAAACGTGGAACATCAGTCAGAGTGAGTCCGGGCGTCTGGCTGCCTTTGAGATGTAGTGCTACAGAGGCATGGCCAGGGTCCATTGGTCAGATCACATCCAAAACGACGAGGTATTGAGTGGGGTTGGAGAAACAAGGCAACTCCTAAATAAAGTTGCCCAACAACGATCTAGTTGGATAGGTCATAACATCAGGTACCCATGCCTGCTCGTTACTATCGTCGAGGGAATGATTGAGGGCAATAACCATAGAGGCCGCCCTAGATATAGCTACATGGACCGAGTGATCCGGGATGTGCGCTGTGGCAATTACCAGGAGATGAAGAGACTGGCGGATGAGTGGAGGGATCGAGTGCTTGGTGCAAACCAATCCTAGGATTGTAACCTAGATATAGCTACATGGACCGGGTGATCCGAGATGTGCGCTGTGGCCGCTACCAGGAGATGAAGAGACTGGCGGATGACAGAGATGAGTGGAGGGATCGAGTGCTTGGTGCAAACCAATCCTAGGATTGTAACCCAGAAGAGGAACAATTTACAATCATTACTGTTTTATCTGTTATAAAAATTCATTTTACTAGCAACAGAGAACAAGGCAAACGAAGCATTCAGTATTATATATAACAACTGCGTAATATCAGCAGTAGCAAAAATTACAATACATAATTTATTTATTTATTTTTTTTTTTCAAAACAGGCTTAGCCCAATTACTTTTAAAATACAAAACATCAAAAGAGAAGAAAAATTACAAAGAGGAAAAAAAATAAGTTAAAAAATTATATAAAATAAAAAATAATGCATATGCATACAAACGAGTATATACACACAAACATATTACACACATATATTCACAGTCATTTAGGTATGTTGATGAGTGCCTTCTAACGCGCCCAATCTAAGAAGAAAATTTACTTTTGCTTTTGGTAATGTGATATGAAATATGTCAATATCCGAAGCAGTCCCGTTCAGAAGAGTTAAGGCCCTTCCAACAGGCATAGCGGCTGGAAGACCCGTTCTTGCCGGCGCAGTCTAGTGAAATTGTTAGGAGCATTTAACGCTAATCTTTGTAGATGCTGGACAGCTCACAACTCCTCGAACGAGTTTGACAACGTATACCAGGAGACGCACATCTCTTCTTACGCTCAAGGAGTTATACCCGAGCATGCCCAGCAGGAACTGAGTAGGATAAAGCCATGGATAGACACCGAACTCTCTCATATAGAGATATCGTAGATATTTTTTTGTACTTTCTCCACCATGAGCGAGTTCTGCGCCCCCACCGGGCTCCAAATGCAAGCATTGCTTTCTAGATAATACTGTGTCTTCGCCCCCCTTGATGTATGGAAGTAAAACTAGAACTTGGCATAAAAGGATAATAGTAAGCTTAATGTTGTGGAGATGCGTGCACTAAGGAAAACTTCTGGTGATAATGTTTGAAAAAAGACCGAATGAAAACATCTGAAGTTAATGCATAGATAAAATGGATGTTGATGTAAGTTGAAGAAACGAGCGTTAGAATGGTTTGGACATGTAGAAATAATAATGAAAGAATGACTAAGCAAGTATACGTCGGTCAGAAGGGTAATGTATGCGTGGAATAGATGGACCAGATTTTGAAAGAAAGTAAAGTGTGAATTGTGAATTGAAGATTGTACATGATAAGAAAAATGAATCTGGAAGAGTCAAAAGTTGTTTGTTTGGATAGAAAATTATGGAAATATGTTATTTCTGCCTTCCCAGTAAGGAACACGATATGTATGTACATTTTTCTTGGTCTTTTGCACACTACTATTGATTAAAAATATATATTACAATATTTCTTTTCAAAAGAGACTTAATCAGTTAAACTTTAATTCTTATTGTTTGGTCTTTCGAATCAGTAGATTAATTTCAAAAGTGAGGAAACGTAATATAAATCGATGTATAGACCCACCTTAACTACTTAACGTCTGCTAGGTTTCAAAAAAGATTCCGGTATTGCGGCGCGTGGAACGGAAAATTCGATGACAGAAGAACAAAAATATTAGCTTCAGTACAGTGGTGGGGAGGATCTGACGAACTAAATGACAGTTTGAAATTCTGCTTGAATTTCAGCATCTGTAAGCAGGGGCGAACTCAGCATAATAATTATTTACCATTTCAAAATAAAACTAGTTTTAAAATAACGATATTTACTTACAATTTTTTATTATTAAAAAGGTAAAGCGATAAAGTTATTATATTCGATCTCGATACGATGTGTCTTTATTAAATTATTTACAATATCGTTGATATATTGACTCAAATTGATCTCCTAACACCTGTTAGAAACACGAGCTTTTAACAATTCAATTGTGTCAATAACAATTTACTCACGACAATCGCATATTTTAATTAATTAAACATGAGAATACAGCAAATGAGTAACTACGTGTCAGGTTTGTTATTAGACGTTGATAAGCTCAGGAGGTCGTTTCACCAGCATTTCCTCAATCTTAGGTATTGACAGTGAGACAGACTATTATGACAATTTATTATATTTTATTTATTCATTTTTTATTTTCTTAGATTTAGCTTGATTAGATTTATTGTGTATATTATTCTCTTTCAGATCATTTCATGCGCTCGGTGTACTATAATTATGTCATTTTTTAAAGTTGTTGGTATTTCTTAAGAACATGTTCCTCAGTTAGATATAGGCTAAAGCCTAGTTTACTGGGGACACGACAAATGAAAGCCACCCATATATTTTTGTAAGTGAACAGACGCATGCAGAATGTCTTCAACATATTCAAGTTGGTACTAAAATATTATTGTGAACCATCGTATTGGCAGATTATTGTCCAGTTCAAGTATATGTGCTTTTTTCTTTATTGATTTGTATCATCACTTCTTCAAAGACCCACTAGAGTGCAGAATTTCAGTACGTGACGAGCCAATTGAACAAGCAACCCAGTTCAGATATCTCGGCAGTGAGCTGTTCAGCTCTCATGACCTCCCCAGAGAAGTAAGGCCTCAGGTAGATAAAGCTGCAGTTGTGGCGGGCTGCCTGAGAGATGTCATATGGAGAAATAAATATATGAGAACGGATAGCAAGGTACGCAAGACCTGTGTGCGACCTATCCTCACATATGGCATCGAAGCGAGGGCGGACACTGTCAGGACAAAAAGTATGCTAAGGACAACGGAAATGAGAACTCTGCGCGCTATTGCTGGGAAGACTTTGCGTGATCGTGTAAGGAACACCACCATCCGAGAGGTCTGTGAGGTCCAAGATGTGGTCAGATGGGGACGACAGCGTCGACGATACTGGTACCAACATGTACAGAGAATGAATTCCACAAGAATTCTATACATAGCTCTGCATGGGGTGCCGGATGGACGGCGTCCGCCAGGGAGACCCCCGAAACGATGGAGAGATAGCTGGAGCTCAGCATCACAGGACAATCCTGCAGTAACAGACTCTTGAGAGTCTACAGAAAGTTTAAGAAGAAGAAGAAGAAGATTTGTATCATATTGTTGCATGCTAACTATATTTGTATCATATCGTTACATGCTTACTTTATTTGTATCATATCATTACATGCATTACTCGCTATTGGGTAAAGATTCAAATATTATCTCATTTTCACGCTAAAGTCCGGTTGGTTCAGATTTATAGAGAATAAAAAAGACAAATAGAGATGAAAAATATGCGAAAGAAATATCGCTAGACTAGAGCAGCTGCGCAAACAATCCAATAATTAAAAATCGCATTTCCGTCCCGTTGCACACAAATATTTCCGCTGACGGCACGGAATTACTAGCCCACATTCTCCATGTTTTTTACCCGCGCGCGCCATTTCAACAGCTTTTTTCCCGCGCATCCAGATGGCGTTGTCGGTGGCAATTTCATGGCGGTCGTGTCAGAAACACGTATAGCGATTATTCTATTTCCAGTGCAAATTAAATTGTTTTGCAAAACGAACAATTAGTTTCAGAGCACCGTACCGATACGGTTTGTTAAACTTTACTACAGCTTTGTGGGATTTTCGAAATTGTCAAGATTTGCGGTTGTTAAAAGGTTTCCATTTCATTTTCGCACTTTGAATATATATAATATTCTTTTTGTAACATTTCACAGAATTTTATAACAATGTTTGGTATTTTATGGACCATTAACAAAAATGTTACAAGAGTAATGCTCAAATTAGAATTTGAGTACAAATGAATACAAATATAACTTGTCACAAAAATTATAAACATTTATGTGTTGTTTATAGTTAAGGCATTAACGTTGTGGAGGTTTAAAGACATTGTAATTTATTTTTAACAAACACTGTTTATTCCACTTTTTTTATGACGGTATAACCCTACCGGTTTCAAGGCTTTCACCTCATCTTCAGGGGAGCGTAAACACGCCTTGAAAGCCTTGAAACCGGTAGGGTTATACCGTCATAAAAAAGTGGAATAAACAGTGTTTGTTAAAAATAAATTACAAATATAAACATTTATATGAATCATGCATGGTACAAAAAAGATATTAAAAAGCAGTACACATATGCATACCATCTACTTACTATATATAAAATACAAACTTGATACAGGTCAAACAAAGCTCAGGTAATCAAAGGCCCTAACATACTAAAAGGAAAATAACTAAGAAAATAGTTAAATATGCATACGTATACCGCCACATTGGTGGTATACGTATGCATACCACCAATGCTCGGTTTCGATATTCGAAACTTATCGCAAATCGAAACCGATAAGTTTCGATATCCAGGCATATCGAAACATTGACATACTGACAGGTATCTCTAAAATTTGGATATAAAAAAACTCAATGAAAATTAAGAGGGAGAAAAATCATGGAGAGTCGTGCCGTAGCGTCGGATTTATGGTTCAACAAAACAACAACGCTCTCTAAGAGAACTTGAAAAAGCAGTTAGAGTGTCGCCAAATATAACATATCCAAGATTGCAGCGTAGTGTTTCGTGTTTCATTCCTGAATTTTCTTTCCTCTCCACCATCCCTTCTTATTATTTGATTGATGATATCTTACTTGTATTTTTACTATGTATATTATTCGTAAATTTGTAAAGATTAATAATCATTTGAATATTTTTTGCGACCACGTAACCTCCTTGGTTACTTTTATCTGGTTGGTTGGAAGAGTTTTCTACCTGTCAATAAGTTAACCAGATTGTATAACAATGAAGTGTTAAATAAAATACAACTGTGGACTTCATTTTCGCAAATTTTGATGCTGTCCGGTTCGACTATATACACATATGTTTTAGAGCCCCATTGACTCCTAAAGCTACACGCCGTTCCATACCCCTCTTTACTCGTTCATCATTTGAGAAAATACTACCCAAATAGCAGAAGTCTTCAATTTACTCCAGTCTATAATTTTAAACCCATATTTCATATTCATTTTTTTCTCTTAGAGTAATAAATTTTTTTGTAATTATTAAATCCCTATTCTTAAATGGATATGATTTAAAAATACTGTAAAATCATCACAAATATATAATAAAAAGCACGAGGATGATCCTAAATTCGAAATAATTAGTGAAGAAATGAATTATAACAATACAGAATAAGATTCTCTCCCCGCCATGCCAGTTGTGAGAGAAAATACATAAATAACTGTAAAAAGTTGGAAATGAAATAAATTGGGCGGTAAGAAATATTTTCGAAATAAATTACGTCAGACACAGACACAAGAGCGCCATTTTGCCAAAAGACAAATATTGTGTTATTGTAAAGTTTATCTTAAAATGATGTTTCCATCTACAGACTGATAAAAAAATCAGTATTTATTTATTTTAATAAAATAAAATGCAACACCTTTTTTTTTTTAATTTAAAATATAGGGTGTTTTTTGGGTGTGATAGGATTTGTTTTTAGAATAAAACACATATAATTTATTTAAATGGCCGTGTATTTGAATTCAATTGATAGGTTTTTTAATGACAATTATTGCTTGAAGATTATTTCCTTCTTGCCAATATGTTTACCGTCACTGGCTCCTATGTACCTTAACCGATTATACGATGGGGTTCCCATTAAGAACGATAGAACTTTAAAATAAAATAAAACAACAACTTATAAACCAAAAATAGATCTGAAGGTTTAATTTGTAAGAATATTTCATGCCGTTTATAATTTAAACAAGATATCGTTCAAATAGCTTCCACGGTTTGATTTGCAGTGGCCAATTCGATAACGCCCATTTTCGATGACTCGGTGAAGCATTTCCGGCTGTATGGCGCCAATAATACGAAAAATGTTGGCCTCAAGTTCATCAAAAGTCTCGGGTTTGTTGGTGTAAACCTGTGATTTAACATAACCCCAATGAAAATAATCCAGAGGCATTAAATCACACGATCTTGGCGGCCAATTGAAAATCCTATCACACCCAAAAAACACCCTTATAACTTATTTTTTATTTTGTGTTCACCACAGTTTTATTTGAGTTCACTACTGGTTTCAAAGATCTGCGTCTTCCTCGTCAGGTAAAGTTGAGCTAAATTATGTCTAACAATTTGTTTCATCGTCATAGGTACAGGAGAATAGGTAGGCGTCAAAAGAATGGTTTTTGAACGGGAAACATATTTAGAAGGGGACTACGATTAAAATTAACTTAATTTTTTATAATGTTGAGACTTAATTTAAAAAAAAAATGTTATGATTAGCGTAAATATTTAATGGATCTGGGTTTGTTGCCTTTCATTTGTCGTGTCCCCAGTAAACTAAGTTTTCGCCTGTATATCACTGAGGACATATAGCATGAACAAATAAATCGATAGTTATTTCCTATTTTTGATTACATAAAACCACGTTGCACATTCTTGTCAACCTGACAAACGGTAACACTCAATTACACATGTATACATCACGCGAAATCAAACTCCTCACACATCATATGTATACATCAATACATGTATACATATCATCACGTCGTGTCCCGTGCGGGATTGACAGAGAGAACAGATAATCAAACTGTTACATCCAAGCAAACAACTTTCGCCTCCTCCCTATCCATACATCTTGTCATCCACAATCTTTTTTTGTCATACTTCTCCCTTTACTTTCTACTACTCTTGTCACACGCCTTCCACTCACATTTGCATTAAATATGTATATGTTTTATTAGTATTTCTTCATTCATTTGTTCCACATGCCCAAATCACAAATGCATGCTCTTCTTCATCTTACTTAACACATCAGCTTTAAGGTCACATTCATGCTTTATCACTTCATTCCGTATTCTGTTATACATTGTCACATCATAATTTCTTATTACACGCATTTCTATTGCATTTATTCGGCTTCTCGCACTATTTTCCCACGTTTTCGTTTCACTCCCATACATGAAAATTGACATCCAAATACTTTTGTGAACTATCATGTTAGCTGGTTTTGATACTGTAGCAGAATTCCTCAATATTTAACAGTAAACTAATAATACAGTTCCACTTGATAATTTGAAACATGGTCAATAGGCGAAACAAAAAGAAAACATATAACATATAATGCAATTAAAATCAACTCAAGTTACAAAGAGCAACATGTGATATATTTTGTGAGACAATAGGAGAGGAGGGGGAGAAAAAAGAAAATAATAGAAAGATACTTTTGTTAATATCTTTCAAATCAGCCAAAGCATCTCACTTCGGAACTAAGGGCTGAAAGACAATACACGAGTATAAACAAAAAATTTAATATAAAAAAATTGACAGGGCTTTTGCCGTTGCTAGTCCCATGCCATGAAATGGTCTGCCTCTGAATGTTCGAGATATGAGTTGCATGTATTGGAAGCATTTGTTGCGTGTGTAGCTTAAGGAATCACTTATTAAAAGTTATGGGGCAGTACCTAATCTATTGGCCGTGTCAACACTATTCTCTAGATAAACTTCACGTTTTTTTTTCAATATTAGTGGGTGAATCCAGAGTTTAAAATCGTTTTATAAAATCACAGAAGAGCCTGCTCACAAACGATTTTATATTATTCTCTCTCGTTATGCTTTTAATGGGGTTGTGATCATTAGAATTGATCTTACGAACGGATTGTCCGCACATCAGAGAGGGTGATTCTTCTCCATTTCTCTGGGTCAGTAGCATTTGTTTTGAGTGCCTCACTATCGGGAATCTTCTATTGGGTGTCTACCCGTCTGATAACATCGCCAAACCACCTGAAGATTTTCAGTTATTTTATTCAAGACAAAAGGAGTTCGATTTGTAGTTCTGCCAGAATTAATTAATCATGGTATTCACAAAATACGTATTTATGCCAAACGATTGTCAGACCCGCACTCCTCTATGGCTCCGAATGCTGGACGATGTATAACTCTTACTCCAGGAAACTGCTGAAATGCGCATGCTAAAATGGTCAGCTGGTGTGTCCCTAAGAGACAACATAAAAAGTTCACGCATTCGTGGAAGTCTAGGTGTTACAGACATCAACAGTACAATGGAGGAGCGGCGATTGAGATGGTGCGGGCACGTTGGACGCAGAGCACCCTATCACATTGTGAACCAGGCAATCTCCATCGATCTTCCTCGAGTAACAACCAGAGGAAGACCAAAAAATTTGTGGATGGTGCAAAAAGATAACCTGATGCAGAGACACGGCCTGGAGGACGTAGTCCAGGACAGAAGAGCAAATGACCTGAGGACGAGGAGAGCTGACCCCAACGGTCTTCGCAGACAGTAAGTTGGGATGGAGCCAGGGAGAAGAAGAAGACAAAATACGTCATTGTCACCATAGTTTCAAGACATAAATATTCTTGAATTCCTTTCTCTTCATGTCCATAGCACTATATAAATTTTCATTTTCAGCCTCTGATTCGTTAATCTTTTTGAGTTACAAACGAATATTATATCTTGAAATATAAAATATGACGATAATTTTCTGAGAGCCGGACGACACCCTCCCTTAGTTTCTCCAGTCCTCCTTTAAAATGTCACACTTCGTTTCACTTAAGGCTCTACAGCATTCACTAATGTCAACAATATTTTTCTGTACGTTTCCTCGCCAAATTTAATTATTCATTTTTCGTAATTAGTTTAAACGAGAAATTATTGCTTTGAGGAAAAATATACACTGTTAAATCTTATCTAACTTGTTTAAAAAAAATAGGATGTTTTATAACATACTGATGACATGGACACCATTGCAAGATCTGATTAGACATAAAGAAAGGCATTTCTAGCATAAAAAGTTAGAAGAATGGAACTATTTTAAAATGAGATTCGTATCTCTAAGTTACACACATATTTTAAGAACTTAACCTCAGGTTACGAGTGAACTCTATCAAAAACATATGTGAAAAAATAAACAAAATTAGTAAATCGATGCTTTTTTTGGTCTAATCCTCATACTTAAACCTCGCCTGTTTTGAAAAACGCGCTTCCAAAAGTCAGTTGTAAAAAAAATTCCCGTTGACCTATGAAATGTTCTTACATGCAATATGATAAATGAATTCCGATTTATCATCATCATTGGATGCTCTGCAATCCTTAAAGAGTATGCAGTGACAATAGATCGCCTTTTTTTTTATCCACTGTATCTTCTCTAAACCGCCTAAATAATTGTATTTTTCCAAGGCTGATTACATAAATCGTTAAGGAATAACATGCTATCGATTAAACTCCCTTAATTATGTTGTTTATATTTCTATATAGGAAAGACAGGAAAACCTTTTGAAAGAGATTTCGTGAACACAAATCCGCCTTAACAAATCCTCTAATTAATTCTGAAATGGCTAAACATTGTCACCGTGAGAATCATACTTTTTCTATCGATGATGCCAAATTCTTACATATTAGTGGCAACGGAAATAAATTGGACAGATTAGAGGCCCTAGAAATTTCTAAGTCAGTATACCGATCGGAACATCTGTTGAACAGTTATTTCCCCAAAATCTCCCCGCTCTTGGCCGAAATTATTCCTAGCCTTCCTCACCCCGCAGCCTCCAACCGTTGAAGTGTCTATATCGGTACCAGTTCGAACAGCATTTAGTCTTGTTTACGCTCCCCTGAAGATGAGGTGAAAGCCTTGAAACCGGTAGGGTTATACCGTCACAAAAAAGTGGAATTAACAGTGTTTGTTAAAAATAAATTACAATCCCTTAATTATTTAGTGTCCCTATAGATATACGACTCTATTTGAATAAGACAAGCATGAAGAGTGTCACGCTGCTGTTGTTTGTTGTATAAATGGATAGCAATTAGTTAATAATTCGCCGTATCCTCTTTTGGGGTAGGCATTGAGAACACATCGCAATGTTTTTCTATCCTTACACTTTGATCCATCCATACTCGTACATATGTTATCGTACATGCTCTCACTTATTTCCAGCCCTGTATAAGTATTTATTAGCCATATTGCAGCCCTGCCTAAGTATCTATTTTAATTGTATGAATGGTAGAAATATATTTTAATTTTCTTGGCTGCACATTAAGACTGCAAAAAATGTGAAACAGATGGAAGAGTTGCTGAAGGAAAGGGAGGTATCCTTGAGGGAGGTTTTTAGTGCATCGGGATAGAATGAAGAACAACAGGTTGTCTGACGAGTAAGAGGGCATAACCGAAGACTATTGTAAGATGTTGAATCTACCGCCATTTAGAGAAAGTGATCTTCCACCAAAATTTAACAGATGTCGAATATTTTCGTATAAATATCGTGCAAAAAGGAAGTTACAGGGTATTGAAATTGCTAGCAGTTCCGAAAGCCTGACTTGGTGCATCTTCTGATCATAAATGGTCCAGTGGTCTGACTAAATATAACTCGAGGTGAATTGTCTCCTTCGGTCATCTTACACTCTGTACCAGTCGAGAAACGAGTCCGTTATTCATCCTTCACAAACACGAAGAGTGACGTCATGATAAGGACACGCAGGAGACTACTCTAAGATCCCTTCGGCCCCTCCATCCAGAATCGTACTTCAAGAACGAGCTTCGAGATCCAGCTTTAAAAACCAGCCTCGTATATTATATGTAGAAAATTTCTTAAAGGATAAGCATTTTCACTTATATTACTAGTGTATTTCTACACGTTTTAATTTAAAAACCCTTCCCTTACGGTGATAAAATTGAAACGCGCGCTCCGGCGTTGGGTAGTGAGTACGCGATAAAAAATTTGCGATTTTAAATCGGAAAAATAAGAACATTCATAGATAATCCCCTTAATTAATTAAAATTGAAGTAAAAAATTATAATAATTGAGATTTATTTGCTGAAAACATTAAAAAACCATCTGGCAACGCTCAAGGAACGGGCGTAGATCTAGTCTCGTTGCCAGCCCAACAGCTACTGCGGCGCGGCAGGGTTGGTGGCTAACCCAGGCGTGGCTTACACTTGCGAGGTTGAGACAATTGAGCTACTCGCAATTCAGTGGAGTATGCAAGAGTGAGATGCGAATATAGTGTCGCGCTTCCCGCATACTCTTCACCTATCGTCAAGACCCAAGATCGAGGCACTCACAGCGTTTAAATGCGAATTTGTTTCCGATATTCAGAAAAAACTTACGATGTAGTCCTAAAATGTACCTAAAATCTTAACCTTGTATTTATTATATTTATAGATATATTGATGGTTATTAGAAGCAATGTGTAGAAGATACCCAACACAGGGAAGGAAAGGTTAACTACATTTAAGTTTTATAATCTGATCTCTCTTTTTCTGAGTATTAATTAGTCTATTCATTGAATAATCTATCGCAATTAAAATCAAATCTCCTTTCCAGGAAAAGACAAGTTACTTGTCTACTTCAATGGTATTTAATCCGAAGACTCGATTACTGGAGCCGAAGATAAAATTGTCACCGGGCTCTTTAGCATGTTTTTATAATCAATTTGAATATATCGAAGGGTACATCACAAATGAACGGGGCAAAACATCAAGTGGAGAACGCCACGTTGTTACTGTATGTTGAATGAATGGATAACGATTAGTTAATAGTTCGCCTTATCCTTTTTTGGGGTATGCAATGAGGACACATCACAATGTTTTTTATCTTCAGATGTCACTCTAATCCCACATGTGTTGTCGTGTATGCTGTCACTTCTTTGTAGCCTACCTTAAGCATGTTTCTATTTTATGAATTATAGAAAATATATTTGTATTGCCTTGGGTTCTAATTAAGACTGACCAATAATGTGAAGCAGATGGAAGAGACGTGAAATGCAAGAAAGGTACCCTTGAGGAGAGTTTATAGTGCATCGGAGTAGGATGAAGTGCAACAAGTTGGCCGACGAATGAGAGAGCGTAACCGGTGGAAATCTGTACTGATTAAAATCAACCCTCTTTTCCACGCATAGACAAGTTACTTGCCTATACAATAGTCTTCGATCCGAAGAAACTGGGGCCGAAGATAAATTTGGCCCTTCATAATGTCATAGTCATTTTAAATATTTGGAAGTGTGCTACACGAATGAACGAAAAAAAAAACAATCACAGAATTTGTAATTTATTTTTATCCAACACTGTTTATTCCACTTTTTTATGACGGTATAACCCTACCGGTTTCAAGGTTTTCACCTTATATTCAGGGGAGCGCAAACAAGACTAAATGCTGTTCGAACTGGCACCGATATACACGCTTCAACGGTTGGAGGCTGGGGGGTGAGGAAGGCACGAGACGATTTCGGCTAAGAGCGGAGAGATTTTGGGGAAATAACTGTTCAACAGATGTTCCGATCGGTGTACTGATTTAGAAATTTCTAGGGCCTCTAATCTGTCCAATTTATTTCCGTTACCACTGATATGTAAGAATTTGGCATCATCGAAAGAAAAAGTATGATTCTCGCGGTGACAATGATTAGCCAATTTCAGAATAAATTAGAGGATTTGTTAAGGCGGATTTGTGTTCACGAAATCTCTTTTCAAAAGATCTTCCTGTCTTTCCTATATAGAAATGATCACAGTCAGCACATAAAAGTTTATACACACCACTGTTGCTAAGTACTCCATTTTTGCCTTTCCCATTAAATAAGAGTTTCCGGAGATTAAAATTAGTGTAAAAAGCTAACTTTATGTGACTTGGAATATTTTTTTGGTTATTTCATATGATATGTTTTTTATAAATAGGACTTTGCTCCATTTATAGGTGTCGTTAAATATATAATCACAGAATTTATAAATGATACAATGTACCCGCCAGCGATGCTTTCAGTTCATTTTAAATGACCATCCCAATCAAACAAAATCGCAAGACAAGGGATTGAAATACGATCGGGAGGATCACAAATGTTTTCCAGCCCACACCTTCACATAAAAAATAAAAAGGAGAGAAACCCACAGAAAACAAGTATTCGTTAAAAAAATATTTAAGGTGGATATATACAAATCCATCCTTCCTCAGTTCTTTCTCTTTATTTCCGCTTCTGTGTGTCCATTATTCTATTGTCTTCTAGTTTACGAGAACTTCTCTGTTTGTCAAAATTTGGACTTTTATTTTATATTGCCTTTTTCCTTTCTTAACGCTGGAAGTGAATCAAAGCTTTTATTTGTGTGTGCGTTTATATTTTCATTAATGTTTGTATATACAGTAACATCCAGAAATTGAACGAAGAGTTGCAAAAGGGAAATGGGGTACTTTAAACGTATATAGATACCATCATGCTATTTTCTGTCGGGCTAAGCAGAAAAGACAGAGCGCCAAACTTTCCTATCTCTACACACATCCTTAACATCTTCAACATCCATAAACCTTTTCATACAACCCATTTAATTTCTCTGACTCATACGTTTCTTTCTTAAAAAATGTCATTCACTTGATTCAACCACACTTTCTTAGCTCTTGCTCTCCCCCACCTTCCACTTACATTGATACTATATTTGTCATGTCAGACATTCTTCATGCATGCGTTCTATATACCCAAATCTTCTCCGAGTTCTCTTCGGTATCGTACTCAACATATCAGACTTAAGGTCACATTCTTCTTTGATCTCTTATTTCAATAGGACACAAAAAGGCACATGGAAACCAAGCAATATCAAGATAAACGGTTTACAACAGCGTATTAGTGCCAACTTTGATCTATGTGATTGAAACATAGACTTGGAAAATAAATAAAAACGAGTCAAGAGACTGTGATAGAAATGCGTGTAAAGAATAAGTCGGGGTTTATCGATATATTTCAGAATAAGAAATTTATTTATTAAAGATAAATATTATTAAGGATAAATGTGATTAAGGGTAAATGTTATTAAGGATAAAGTTATTAAGGATAAATGTTATTAAGGATTAATTTTATTAAGGATAAACGTTATTAAGGATAAATGTTATTAAGGCTAAATATTTCCTAAAAACTGATGTGTTAAGTAGACTAAAAACAGCGCGTTGAGGGGGTGTCGACTTTGTTCAACGGATGGGTGACAAAAGACTGACTGAAAAGATTTATAATGGAAGCGTGAATAGGAGTCGTGATAGAGAACTATCGAGAAAAGTATGATTGGGCCAAATAAATGAAAATTTTAAAGAAGGAAAGATAAGAAGATGATAAGAGTAAAGAAGATGTATGGATATGAAAGTGGTGAAGGAATTTTGTGATGATTGGAAGTATATCGGACGTGTGCGTCATCATAAAACATATAATTGATTGGTTTTCTTAATTGTTTAATATGTATAAATTCTTGGAAACATTTTGATGTTATTTGGTATTTTTGTATGTATATTTGTTGTTTGTTGGAGTCCGCGCTGTATCGCGACCGTAACGGAAATGTGACTTATGCGCGGGGATAGTGAGACTATCGAAAGTTGGACGGCCTCTGCATGCGCAAAACTAACGAAAATTGTGATATTTCGCGAGTTGTGACTGCATGCACCGGCAAAAACAGGCGCTAGCGATGAGCATTGACCGCACATAAGAAACGTAAAAGACCAAAAATAAACATTTTCAGTTCATTCGGCCTACTGCGTTTTACTTGAGACCATCTACTACTTGCCTAAGAGGAATCTCTTCTACCCTTTACCGATCTTCAGCTTTGCGACGTGAGCTGAATTCTCTGAGCATTGCGCAGCAGCCATCCACCTATTGTTACAGTTCTTTGTACCAGTGGTGTACAGGAAGGTTTGGCAATTTGTAATCAACATATAAATTATGTGATGGTTTGTTTTAAATAATGTTTTAACATATTTAAAGTGATTATATTTATACTAGAAATTACCCGTCAAAATTATCAAAGTAAATATATTGTATTCAATATGAAGCTGTATACAACAAAAGAAAATTGGTCAATGATCAAACTGTAAGGGATAAAAATATGGAATGTTGAATATGTTAGTGAAAAGATAGTGTTGTTTGAAAAAGTTGGTATTTGAGAATGTTGATGAAATGTTGTTTAACTTTTGACAAATTGATACCTTATTTTTGTTTTATAACCTAATATTTGTTTTATATTAACCCTTCCAGTCCTATGATGTGTAACTAGTACACATTGCTTCTAAAAACTTTAATATCTCTATAAATATAATAAATACTGGGTTAAGATTTTAGGTATTCCTCCGTAAATTTACGCATTGAATGAAAAAAATAATATTAATAATTATTGGCACTTATCGGCCACATCAGAGATATTTTGTGAAAATCGGAAATAAATTCACCAATACAATCAAACGTGTGTCAGCGCTATGGGTGAGGATGACGCTATTCACGTCTCACTCTCTTTCTACTTCGGCATATGGAAACGCAAGAAATATTGTAGAATCTCAGTTCACTCGCTTCTCTCGCTCAGTAGGTCGGCGGCTTTCGGTAGAGGTGGTCGCTTTGCCCGTTTTGTGAATGTTGGGCGATGTTTTTTTTTCATGTTAGTAGCAATTAAATTTAAATTATTATCACTTTTGATTTAAAATTAAATTAATTTAAACGATTGGCTATGAATATTTATATTTTTACGATTTTAAATCGCTCATTTTTACATGTGTATTGAATACACAACACCGGAACGGGCGAATTTTTTTAGCACAGGAAGGGAAAGATTAATAAATATCTGTAGATCCATTAAGTTAGCAAAGATCACTTCAAGGAATTATATTATTGGTGTTATTCAATACGTAACTTAACCCTTTAAGTGCCGGAAGTTATTAGTATGGCCGTACCCAGCAGGCCGGGATTTTTTCAACAAAAATAAAACCTAAAAAATTATATTTTTTGTGTACAGATATAAAGGATATTATAAAAACTTACTAAATATATACACCGTGGGGCGTTTGAGCTGCCGTTCACTCAAAAAAACACAGTTTAAACATTCACAAAATGTCAGGGTTGTCACAACTTGACACAGAAAACACATTTACTTATAAATATAGTGGAATACTTTGTAAACTAAAATCAACAAATTATCTGTATGATGTATAACAAAGCGCAAAAGGTAAATGAATTATAAAATAAAACCGTGAAAAGTCTATATAAACGTCGTATTATGCCGCAAAACTACCGCCAATAACCAAAGAATACATGAAAACACACTTTGTAAATAAATACTTTGAAAAATTAACAAAAATAACGCATACAAGTTAAAAATCAACCATTGAAGAAAACTACAAACGAAGTCATTATAAATAATCGCAATTACGTCGCAAAAAACTGTAGTCGGTAACCCTGTATCAGAGACACGTATTGATTGTCAGTCAAAGCTTTTAGAAAGATGACTGTAACTTTGATAATATCGGTAAATTGTAATATTTCAGTATTTCTAGGCCATCCCAATAGATGTCACTATGTGTTACCATTTATAAATTATTACAATTGGATTAGCTTGCGACAAGCTCAAAGGAGAGCGCGTTTACGCGTTCATTTTGTATGGCCAGCCTGGCGAGCACTGAATCGAAGAGCGCGTCAACACGCTCGTGGCAGTAAACCGGTTAAATGATCGAATTATTCAAATATATTATCAATTAAATTGTTTCGAGTTCTCCACCACACGACTGTTGTCAACGTCACTATTTATTTCTTAGCGTTAACATTACGGTTACCGTTAAACTTTTACTTCGCAGAGGACTTTGTCGTTTTAAACGAGTTTGAAACTCCGCACTTTTAGCATCTAAAAACAAAAAGTTTGTTTAGCGAAACAAACATACGTAAGCTGTGTTTTATAATAAAGCAAGCTTTTGATTAAGAAACATCGTTCAACTTGCAAAATTTAAGTAAATGTGTATAATCCGAGCCGGAATGGCTTAAGATAGCGATAGGCAACATTTCTCGGATTTATTGAACATTTCTCGTATTGATACCAGGAAAAAATAAACAATTTAAAATTATCCTAGCCTAGAAAAATCATTATCGATTCTTAGAATTTTATTGAATAAATTCCAACCTCTTATCAAACATCAGTATTGAATAAATTTCAGCTTCTTATGGAATATCCCTGTTAAATAAATCTCAGCCTCTTATCGAATAAAACTATTGAATAAATCTCAGCTTGTAATAATAATCATAAAAGGAAAATTCATATACCTACGTCACACACTGGCACATGTTTGATTGTATTGGTGAATTTATTCCCGATTTTCACAAAATATATCTGATGTGGCCGATAAGTGCTAATTATTATAAATATTATTTTTTCATTCAATGCGTAAATGTATTACGGAGGAAAACCTAAAATCTGAACCCAGTATTTATTATATTTATAGAGATATTAAAGTTTTTAGAAACAATTTGTACTAGTTACACATCACAGGGAAGGAAGAGTTAAATATGACATAAATCTTCTTATTTCGGGGTTATCTTCAATACTCACCATTTAATTCTTACTTACGTCATGTATTCATTTTGTATTTTTAATATCATTAAAATTTGTTTTCAAAATGTTCTCTTTGTTCGTGCCCTAAGCCTTCAGATGGTTTGTTAATTGAAATAATTAATATAGAAAACTTACAAAACAAATATACAATAGATACTAGTGAAATTTGTGGGAGAGGAAGAAAATTATAGTGGAATCAAGTGAACGATATTTTGAAAGAAAGAAACGTTAAAAGCGAGAGAAATCGTTAAAATTGTTTGAGACACCTTCTCAGAAGATATAGTATGGATGTGGAAAAGGCTAAGGATGTTTGTCGAGAACAGAAAGTCTAGCGATATGTCGTCTCAGCCTACCCCGATAGATAAATGTCATGATGGTTCATATGCATATGTACGTGGTGGTCGTCGCGGAATATTGTCGCATACATACGGTCAATGACCGATGAAACGACCTTCGGATTCCTCGATAAATTATAGTAAACAGTCCGAAGGTCACATGCCGGCCATCGACGCCGGCCGAGCGACCGCACCACACGCCAGAGAGAGAGAACGCACCACGGCTATCTCACCAGTTCCGTATTTAGATGAATACTTACATACGACAAAAACCGTTTCTGCATTTACAGAAGCGAGACGTAAGCATATCGCTAGCGCACTCTCGCGCACATTCCAAAAAGATATAAATACCTACGTTACTATAAAAATAAACACTCTCTCTTTCCGCATTGCAATCTAACGTGTTTTAGTATTTATCAACAACCATCATCATCTCTTCCTTAACGACCGATTCCCTAAATGTATATATCATAGGTTTTTCACTTCTTTTTAGAAAATTTTATTTAACGACAAAGCTTCGTTAGATATTGTTTTGAAATAAGCATTACCCACACTAGGTTGACGTATGCTAGTTTGTTAGAGCCAAAAATGTAAATTTTACAAATGAATATCTTAAAAAATATAACAATTGATCTGTAATTGGAAAAGTCTTTCGAAGAAATACAACATTCAATGGACGCGTCAAGGTATGGCGATATGGTATGATAGCCTATCCCTGGTAATCGAGTTTGATTGTCAGCCATCTTGTGGAGGGAAGACACATGTGCGTAAATTGTTTTTTTGTGTGTATGCTTTTACACTTCAGCAACCACACATTCTTAACAGGTCAAATTCAAAGTTCAGATGGCAAGGAGATTAAACTTCCAAGACAATCGATGTATTAATCTACTGCAGGCTTTCGTTAGGCAGTGTTATATTGCGCTACTCTTATATTACATACAAAAATTTATGATTAGCAGCTTATAATGTACAGAAAAACATAAATTATCCAAATAGTCAAAAAGTTAAATCCTCTCGGTAGATAATCCGTCAGGAATCGAACTTGGAGCGCCCGCTTGTTTAACTTTAATGTTAACCATTAGACTACGGCCACCGACTGTGGAATTTAGTAAATCAATTTTTTTACGTAAAAGACAACCGAAAAACACATGAGTTTTTTTTTTTGTTTTAACTAAAAACGTATTCAAATATAACTGTTTCATCATCCCCATTGTCACCATTAGTCCTACAATGCAGGATAAGTCTTTGCTGCCGCAGAATTTTCTGTCATTCATCTCTCTCGGCAATATTCCTTTTCCAATCATAATAGTTACACCCAGTGTACGATAGTTCTCTGTCACATCATCCAACTATCTCAGCTTTGGTTTCCCCATTTTCCTACCATGGATTGCTGAACAAAGCCTTTCTTGCAGAGACAGTGCCCTGCATGCGGTATTAGTACCCAAACCAGCACAGTCTAGCAATTTCTAAACATACAATTCTTCATACTTGCAAATTGCAGGAATCATTTTAAAATTTTCATTAATATTTTTTTATTTAATTAGACACTTTTCTTAAACCCGAATGTGTTTCTATCATATATCGAAAGATCTACAAAGGTTTATTTGTAGTTCGTCTTCTCCTGATAAATTTTCTACACTTTTCTTAACAAATGAGTTTTATTGATCATGTGCTGATGCAGGGAAGTACCTTATTTAATGGCCATAACCACTACTTTCGTATCCTTACACTCAAATCAAACGTATACTTTTTAATTTTGTAACATTTTCAAGTTCAAGTCCCAAGTTGGAACGCTCTTGGGGAGTATTTACCCTCTAAACGGTTCTGTATAAATTATCTTTTTATTAATATTTTTATATTTACAAATATCGATTTTACCGCCATAAGAAAATGTTTTCCAGCCTACTAGGCAAGACTTACACAAATAAGTGACAATTACTGAGTGAGGTTACAACAGTACATTCTCATTTTGTATTTTTACCGAGTGAGGTTACAACGGTATATTCTCATTTGGTATTTTTACCGAGTAAGGTTACAACGGTATATTTTCATTTGGTATTTTTACCGAGTAAGGTTACAACGGTATATTTTCATTTTGTATTTTTACCGAATGAGGTTACAGCGGTATATTCTAATTTTGTATTTCTACCGAGTGAGGTTACAACCGTGTATTCTCATTTTGTATTTTTACCGAGTGAGGTTACAACGGTATATTCTCATTTGGTATTTTTACCGAGTGTGGTTACAACGGTATATTCTCATTTTGTATTTTTACCGAATGAAGTTACAACGGTATATTCTAATTTTGTATTTTTACCGAGTGAGGTTACAACGTTATATTCTCATTTTGTATTTTTACCTAATGAGGTTACAGCGGTATATTCTATTTTTTTATTTTTACCGAGTGAGGTTACAACGGCATATTCTCATTTTGTCTATTTAAAAGTTTCTCAGCTTGTTTCAAAAGCAATATTTTTTTGTTTTCTGATTTATATTCAAACACACAAAAATAACGATAGCTTTATTAATATTTTGTAGAATCCCAATAGTGTGGTTTTTAATTAAGATTTCACATTACAGAACATTTCTCCGAATCCTATTACTTTCATAACAAACACAACTCCATGAAACAAACGAAGATATTTAGTACATACCATACCATACAAGTAGTCAGACATCTCGTCCCAATGTTTGTAATGTGAAGCCACCAAAAAGGTTTGCGACCGCTTTGCTGAAAATAAACAAAGTTTGATCAAGGCGGGGGTAAAGACAAACTTAAACTGAGATATTAATCCGCAAGCTCGCGTGAGATCTAAAATGTTTGCAATTACTGAAGTTTGCTCATCAGCTGTTTCCACATTTTAACTTCCACTATCGTGGAGAACGTATCATATTATATACATATATCTACATATGTACATAATATTATGTTATGTACTTTACATTTATATCAAATACGTTTATTTACTTCCGTATATACTTGCAACATATCGCAGCTTTAATAAAAGACGATCACAAGTCGAAATTTTTCAGTAAGTAATTCATTTATTATGGTTTAGAGAACAGACCCTCTTCGAGGGCGTTTTACCTCGGAATTCGAACCCACTATTATAGACATAAAAAGTAATAAGAAATAAAGTTTTTCATCAGGGGGTTGCAAATTCTTTTTTAGACGGTACCAAAAAATAAAAAGGTTCCCAGTCTCGTTTAAGACTCCATCTTCTAACAATACTCGCACGTTAAACGTGTGAGGTCGTTGTTGCCTGTCCATGTGCGGTAGTATTTCAAACATACGTTTGAAGAATACTAAATTACGTGCTTCTGCAGTTGTTTGTAGCTCGAATAATAAAAAAAATTACAACGTCGTTTAGAGAGCAGACTCTTTTCAAAGGCGATATCAATCGTGATTCGAATCCACTTTTATCGAAAAATTAAAAATATTACAAAAACAAACAAGTTGAGTGTAAGGATAGGAAAGTAATAGCTGCGGTCACTTGATTAGGAACTTTTCCTCATCTGCATATGGTAAGAAAACTGCAGAAATTTACCAAGGGAAATACGAGTTATTAAGAAGTCTTAGTAAATCTTCAGAGATTTGGTAGTAGCACATCCTGCTTTAGGCGTAGTGTAGTGTACCTATATATGTTATGTATAGTGTTCATAAATTGTTATTATACATTCAAAACAGGGTTATTTATTAAAGTGTTTTTTAAAGCTGTACACACCATCCATATCTATGTCACAGTACTGGAAATGGTAAAAGGTCTGCGATAATATCAAAATCTTCTTAAGGAAATGCTTTATTTTTCAACCCTTTTAAAGTTGCTCTCGCCTTTGGTGATTGGCGATTGTCATGACTTAAACTTTGAGAAAACACATCTGAACAAAAATATGGGTAGAAAAATATACTCATATTGTATTTCCAAACCATTCTTACTTTCTCCTATTGATGATGATAATACTTTTCTTTATTCATTCATCCGTTTCAAGATGTACTCGTAATCATTACAGACTAAGCCAACCCATGAGACTCTCAATATTTTTGGATAACACAAATTTCAAAAGCTTGTAGTTTGTTTGTGGTAGCCTAAGTAATATTGCATGCTTTAACACCATAAACAAGTACGAAGAAATGTAGTAATGAAAAATCCGTATACTCAATTCTCAATTCAATCTTCTGTTAAGCTACGGTTTCCTAAGAAAGCGAGTTCATTATATAGCGCGCCTAACATGATGTGATGCTGGCGCCGCCAGACGGTAGAAATAAGAACCCAAACTGTAAGTTGGAAACGTCAAACGATATTATTTCACATATTTTGTTTCAACTGGGGTTTTCTATAGTATTTGCTCTTCACATTATATTAAGCTTCATTATTTCTTACAAAATCAATCAATATTTCGTCATTTTCGCTGGTCCAAATTAAATTACGTTTGCCTCGCATCCGCCTGGCGCGCCGCCAGACGGCAAAAATTAGAACACACAACTGTCAGTTGGAAACGCCAAACGATATTATTCCACATATTTTGTTTCAACTGGGCTTTTCTATAGTACTCGTATTTGCTCTTCACATTATATAAAGCTTCATTATTTCTTACAAAATCAATCAATATTTCGTCATTTTCGCTGGTCCAAATTACGTTTACACTCATTTTTTATTTTAAAACGGTGTCCGCTACACGGGAAAAATCGTTCCACGACTGTTTGATCCGCTATCACGGCCGTCATGCAAATGGCAGCATTGCTATTTGACATTACGCGCACAACCAACGCCATTGGTTTGCATAGACAATGTTTTGTAACGTGCGCTATATAACGACACAACCAACGCTCTCTAAGAAACCACGCCATATGGTTTGCATAGACAATGTTTTGATACGTGCGCTATATAATGACACCACTTTTTTAGGAAACCAATGCTTTACTCGTACAAGGATTTCAGTTGAAATTGAAATCGTTACGTCAATTCCATATTGCAATCGTATTTATTTCACGCGAACATATAAATATATTACTATTTCGTTGTATACGAGTAAAACACAACCTGAAAAGTTTATTAATATTTAAAAGCCTTCAGTGAAAACCATATCAAATAAGCCTTCAGTGAAAATCAAACAGGAACTTTTTTTTTTTAATCTAGGTGTTAACGGGAATCGAACCCACGACCCTTGGTTTGGAATACAAGTGTCTACTATAATACTCTACGATGGAAGATATTCCACTGTTATTTCTTTTACAGTAACCTAAACCAGTGTTTCTCAAAGTTTCTGAGTTTGTGGACAAGTTTTTTTATAAATTAAAATTATGAAATTCAATTAAGTTATTTGTACCTATACTGCACCGATACAAAGACTGTAGCAATAGGTGGATGACTGCTGCTCAATGTTCGGAGAATTCAGCTCACGGTGGAAGTAAAAGGTCGGTGAAAAGTAGAATAGATTCCTCTTTAGCAGGTAGTAGATGGTCGCAAGTAAAAGGCAGTAGACAGAGTGAACTGAGAATGTATATCCAAGGCGTTTGGCGCTCCTTATGTGAGGGCCATCGCTCATCGCAAGCGCTTTTTTCAGCCCGTGTATGGCGTCATAACTCGCGAAATATCACAATTTTCGCATGTTTTCGCATGCATGGGCTGGCTGACTTTTGATATTGTCTCACACATATGACACAACAGTGGAAAAGGTATTCCCTCAAATCACTGACAAAAGATCGACGGTGCAGTAAAATGCGCACGTTTAAAAATTGATTATAAGTTCTAGAACTCGTTTCGTTCGTTCGTTCATAAGGAACATTTTACGGTCGTGACACAGCACGGACCTCAACAAACGTAATAATACTAAATGCTAAATGACATTAAAAAAATACCCAAGAATTTATACGTCAAAATATCAATATTATACAAAACAAGGAAGCAAATAAATCATGTTTTAGGTGACGCATACGTCCGATACAGTACCAAAATGTTGAGTTAAATCCGTTTCCATATTGAATTTGTAAATCTTTAAAAATATAAAATATTAATGAAACAAAACTCAGAACAGAGTATATATCTTATTAAAATGAAAATTTGTATGAGTGTATCATATTGACACGTTCATTTATGGTATTTACATAGCAATAGTAAAAAGTGAGTGATACGAGTATGTGACTAGAGTGTTCATATTATAAATTTTAAAAGAATCAAAAATTCTCACTCATCATAAACTGCTTTCTAGTTTTAATATTTATATTTTTCTATTCAAAAGTCAAATCATATATTCTATTTTAAATAATTACACAATAATTATCATTGTTATTTTATATCTTATAATCAAATAAAAAAATTCAGCTGTGTTATATTATTTGAATACTAAAAATATAACTATGATATCAATTCAATAACAAATATTGAATAAAAAACATAACTATGATATCAATTACACAACAAATATTAAATAAAAAATATAACTATGATATTATTCAAATAACAATAATTTAGTCAGTGACAACTGTTCGCCATACAATGGCCAAATTAAACTGTATGACAAGGTCATTGTATGGCGAAACAATTGTCACTGAGAAAATAAATAAAAGATGTACTATGCGTATCCAGAAACTAAGTGTACTGAGGCTCTCACGACAGGATGGATTTTATTTTAGACATGTTGGCTACACTTCCATGTAGCCTGACCCTTCCCCTCCCCAACGAGACCGGTTCGAGGTCAGTAGGTTGAGAAGTGTCAACGCGACAACACGTTTCGTGAAAAATGTCAATCCAATCTCCCGCCAAGTGCGAAATACGCGGCGTCATCCGTTATCTCGTTTGGAAGGGAATACCTCCGGTTGAGGTTTATAATGAGGTGAAAACTGCATATGGTGATAAAGCTATGAATCGTACGAGTGTGTACAAGTGGTGTCGCGAGTTTAAAAACGGTCACGTCACACCTCTTCACCCTTCGCCAAAAAGTTCGCAACCACAATTTCAGCCAAGAAAATCATGGCATCCGTGTTTTGGGACTGTCAAGGCATAATTTTAATTGAATATATGCCTCAAGGGGAGACCATCAACTCTGCCAGATACTGTGAGACCCTAAAAAAATTGCGGAGGGTGATTCAGAACAAGAGGAGAGGCATGCTGACAAAGGGAATCTGCCTGCTGTACGAAAATGCCAGACCACACACGGCCAACGCCACGAAGGAACTGCTCGCCTCGTTTAAATGGGATGTCCTGAACCATCCCGCGCATTCTCCTGACCTAGCACCTTCAGATTACTATCTCTTTACCTCCCTGAAGCTGCACATGGGTGGAAAAAGGTTTTCAACCGACCAGGAGGTAAAGGAGGAGATGGAGAAGTGGACGGAGGTGTTGGCGGGAAACTACTTCGAGGAAAGCATAAAAAAATTGATACCCCGCTTCACCACCTGCATTGAGATGAATGGCGACTATGTCGAAAAATAGCTTACATATGTACTACGGTAACCACGTAATTTTTTTGTTTAAATAAAAAAGTTGTAACCTACAAAAATTCAGTACACTTACTTTCTGGATATGCCTCGTATATCAATGCGTATAATTTTGATCTTTCCAATTTCAATGGAGTTTTATGATGTGAATATCGACACCATCAATATAGATTATTTATTAAAAAAAAAACAAATCTTTTGTAATTTTCTCTCGACGTGGTCCAGTAACGAACTGTTCGCGGGCCAACATAAGTCCGGGATCATAGTTTGAGAAACACTGATCTAAACGAAAGTCAACAAAAACGGGAGTTAAAATCTTAACCAGATAAAATATTAGTTTGAAAAAATTTGGAAAATAAGTCTTTGAAACCATTTCTGTAAACTATGTGATTATAACGCCCCCACCAGCACTTTAACATCAGCTTGAACCAGGTTTAGCTGAGGGCTGCTTTACAATTTAGCTAGCCCCGCCCTATGTGTCTATATACTTTGCCAAAAGGTTATTTGGCGGCGGTTTACTGAACGAAGTTCCAACTTTTCCTCGTTACTCACAGAGCAAGTGGAAAGTGTTTGTAATTAGCCCCGTATGATTTTGTTTGGACAATCAATTGAGAACCACTTCAAATTGCTGGTAATGAAGAACGTGGACTAAAATTGTCATAAACAAACATATACACACGCACAATCACGCCGTTTCCCTTTGGAAGTAGGCAGATAGTAGAAAGCGCCGGAATTCGAACTTTTCTGATTGATTGAAAGATATCGCCATATGCAATAAATATATACAACAAAATTGTAATAAATTTATACATAGTATATACCATCACGGCGTTTCCCAGTTGGGGTAGGCAGAATAGATAGAGAGCCAAACTTTTATATTTGGACATACATGTTTCACCCCCTTCCACATCCATACACCTTTACCATACAACGCCTACAATTTCTCTGACAAGAATTCAATGTAAGAATCATTGCCTTCTTTCCAAAATGTAATTGACTTAATCCAACCACACGTTCATTGATCTTTCTCTACTGGGCCTACCATTCACAATCACTCCGTATATTTGTTTTGTTAGTATTTTTCATTAATTCGTTCTAAATGCCCAACCCATGTCACCATTCCGTCTGGATCTTATTTAATAAATCAACCTTAAGTTCGCATTTATTTTTAATCCCTTAATTCTACAATCTGTCATAGATTGTCACTTCAATGTATGCATTTCTACAGTATTTATTCCCCTTTTGACTATTTTTCCACGTCCATTTATCAGTCCCATAGATCAAAGTTGGTACAAGAATAATGTAGACTATCAACTTAGAAGATTTTGATACTGTCCGGTTCAAGTTTATATGTTTTAAGGCTCATTTGTATCATATCGCTACACGTCGTTCTATTTTTGTGTCGACGCTTTTCAAACCCAGTTATGTCCACATTATGACATTTTTGAGATAAATATACCAAAATGTAGCTTATGTAATCTTGGATAAGTCTGCGTTTTTCAAAATAAGGTATCTCCTCGTGAAATCCATGCAAAATAGTTAATGAAATAATAGTTTTTTTCAAACTCAGATATGTCCATGAGGTTGTTTTTAGGAGATTTTGATACTGTCCGGTTCAAGTTTGTATGTTTTAAGACTCATTTGTATAATATCGCTACAGGTCGTTCTATTTTTGTGTCGACGCTTTTCAAACCCAGTTATGACCACATTATGACATTTTTGAGATAAATATACCAAAATGTAGCTTATATAGTCTTGGATAAAACACAGATGGCGTCGTGAACTTGCCTGGGCCTTGTGACATTTGAGATGTATAAAATATGACATTTATAAAAATGGAGTCATATACAACACAACAACGCATTCAAATTGAGAATTATTTTAAATATTGTAATCTCCGGAAACGGTTATGTTAATTGGCCACCAAGATCATGTGATCTGACACTGTTGGACTATTTTCTCTGAGGTAACGTAAAAAGCCAGGTCTAAAAGAATAACCCCCAATCTATTCCTGAGCTGAAGGACGAAATTATTCGCGTTATTTGTGGATTAGAACCGCGATTACGCCAAAATATTATCGAAAAATTTGACAAAAGAGTGGACATCTGTGGAGCTGCAAGAGATGGACATTTGGCAGATAATGTTTTTTTGTATTTAAATAGCATATATTATACTTCTATATACGTTTTTGGAATCATTATACGTTTTTGGAATCATTATACATTATACGTTTTTGGAATCAAAGCAAATTTGGAATCAAACAAAATCCAGACTTTAAAAAATTTTAATTAACAAAATACCGCTCAATTCGAAAGACCCTTTGTAAATAATATAATTTTTTTATAAATATTAATATTAATTTATCAAATATTTACTAAATAGTAATACACGCACCACACTTTGAATAGCAAAGTATAACTAAAAATACAGATTTTGAGATATTGTTGACTTGATTTCTATTTCGTTACATTTTTACTATCGCGATCTTAAAACTTTTTCTCTTTCCTTGGTTCGTAAACTCAGCATAAAAGACTTGATCCATTTTTATACACATCCAGTGATTTTTTCATGAAAAGGTCGCATATAAAGTGTCGCCGTAGGTCTAGACACAACAATTTACGACAAACTAAATATCGAAAGATTTTTACATTCAAAACCCTAAAAAAGTATAAGATATGATAAGAAAGATATCAATATTGAAAGGTGTAGGAAGAGTGTTGCGAAGACTTTTTAAAAAACATTGTTTTCAATATGTTACCTTTCAACGTATCCGAATTTGTGATTCTGACATATTGAAGAATAAGGCTGCGAGACAATATTTTTTTCGACCCCAGTAATTTGAGTTTGAAACCACTGGAGTAGGCACGTAATTTGCTGTTCGTCATCGCAGATGAATTGACAACACGAGGAAGAACTATGTATAACAGACTTATTAATGAGTACATTAGGATAGAAGCAAATTGAAAGAAGACTCAGTAATCAAGATGCAGAAATGATTATTGATATGGTTCGACCACGTAGAAAGAATGAATGACTACAGATCTTTAAAAATAATCTATACAAGTAGTTAGATGGTACAAGAAGTTCGGGAAGACCAAGGAAAACATGGCACGTTTAAATTAATCAAATTCTGAAAGAGATTAGCGTGGTCTATGGACATGGCAGAAGTGAAAGACGTATGCTAGGAACAAGTTTAACGATCGCACTAAAAACAGCCCATGATGTAAAAATTCACGTCATTTATTCATTTTCATATTTTTCTTTTCTTCCTTTCAATTATGTAACAAATTGAATTAGACTGGCTACTCCAGTCACTTTAGTATTGCGCAGTTAGCTCCCAGTTGTCCATACTTAAAAACTCGCTGACATGGCGAGATAATACTCATTATATTGACAATATTAGGACATTGAAAAATGATGAAACGAAATACTTAGTAAGATGATAAATACGATATTGAAAGGAGAACTCCGGCAATGAACAATTCACTTAGTACTATATTTGAATGAACATTTCACTGAGTACAAAATTATCAAAAAACCAATATTTGTTCTATGTATGCGTTATTCCACTAAAAACAAATCTGAGCTCTTTACCTCTATAAAATAAGTCTTCGACAATAACGTAAGTCTGCTTGGTGAAATTTGTTAATATTTTGTGGTATACATAAATTACACATATTGAACTTAAATATACATATAATTATTAAATAATTTTAAAACAATGACTTTAATTTATTATTACTACTAATTTTTGTATCTTCATGTTAGTTTAAGATACAGATTTGTATTATTTGTCAATAATTTTAAGTACATGTATAACCTGTCACATGTTCATTTGTATATAAAGACACTGTTGTGTCGTTAATTAAATAAATAAATATTTGCATATAAAGTGATTGCAAAATCTTTAAACATTATAACGCACTTTAGTATGTTAACGCCCACTTGGATGTATTGAAATGAAAAAGCATAACATTAATGCGGTGTGAGTTGTCTTAATTTCTGTGTTAATTATGTAAACCCTTGACCTTTCATTCCTAATTACCTTTCAAAACAACTGTATGGTTTGTTGGAAAAGATTAGTACAGCAATAAACCCTTCATATTACACACTGTACAATATAATAATACTATAAATTAAAGAATATCTTATGTTACAATGTATGATAGGGTAATTTATTAACAGATTAGGGTTAACAGTGTATTACTCCTATAAACGTGTGGAAAAGATTATTTGGGCACACAGAATAATTGAGTTTTGTAAGGATTATAATAAATAAAGTCCACAATAAAGACATATACACACATACATTCATATCATAACGTCGTTTTTTTATCAACGTAGACAGAGAAGACCGGGTGCCATTTTTTTATTTCGTGATATATGTAGATCTTTGGCTTTTTCTACATTCATGCACCTTCTCATATAACTTATACGATTTATCTGAGTTTAACGTTTCCTTCTTTCAAAATTTCAACCATTAAATCCAACCATACTTTCCTTGGTATTACTCTTACAAGCTTTCCATTCACATTTAAATAAATAAATATAGGTTTATTGATAGCATAGTATGTACATAATATATTTAGATACACTTCAAAAACACATAAATTGCAGAAAATACATTTAAGAGAGAAGCTATCAAAAGGTCTTGGCTTATCTAATATCATACTCCTGCCAAGATACACCCCACCAATATAGGGCGAGCCCAGCCACGAGGACACCAGATGTTTTTCAGCCGACACACTCGCACATGTCGAATAAGAAGAAGTAAAATAACAGAAAATAAATAGATGGAAGAAAAAAAAACAAATCCACAAATCCCACCTCAGATTAATTCAAACAAATAAATCAAGGTTCCTCGACAGCAACACAATGTATAAAGTACATACTCGTATACTCGTACGTAATAAATTTATTCCGAAATCGCACATATTTCCCAAAATAAACTGCAGGAAATACATTTAAAGAGAATAAATTATAAGGTCCAGGCTCATCCCACAACATTCCCCCGGCCGAGACTCACCCCACTAATGTAGGGCGAGCCCGTCCGCAAGGACATCGGAGGGGCTTTCAGCCCACATCCTTGTACATATAGACTAAAAAACAAAAGGAAAAAATAATATATGGCAGAAAACAAAATATAAAATGTTTGCCATATGTCTATTTTGTAAAGTCTTTATTCATCCATTCGTTTCACACGCTCAATCTTAGCGTGGTCTTCTTCATCGTATTTAACACATCAGTCTTAGCATCACATTCATCTTTTATCCCTTCGTCCCGCATTCTGTCATACATTTTCCCCATCTATTCTTCTTAATGCACATATTTCTTCAGCATTTATTCGACTTCATTCAGTATTTTTCCGTGTCCACGGTTCACTCACATACATTATAGTTGGTAATAAATATTTGTTGTGGACTATCATTTTAGCAGATTTTGATACTGTCCGGTTCGAGACAATTTAATTATTTATTTTACACATGACAAGAAATATACATCATTTGCGAAAAAAACAACAGGTAATTTAATTTGGACACATAATTTTAATGGATCTGGGTTTGTTGCCTTTCATTTGTCGTGTCTCCAGTTAACTAGGTTTTTGCCTGTATCTCACTGAGGGCAAATAACATGAAAAAAAATTCAATGCTTGTTTCCGATTTTGGATTATATAACAATATGTTAAGTGTTCTATTTATTGGTTATATGGTGATCGCTTCACTTCGTTCAATATCACTCAAAATAAAATAGACCAAAAATATTCTTTCAACCGATTTCTCTCCAACAACTTGCAGCTTTTGACAAAAAAATAAACAACGAGGCACTCTTACGATGATTAATTATTTGATGATGCGAGAGCGCCATCCGATAACTCTCCATTAGCATCAAGATAACAAACACCCTCGTAATAAATTAAGGGTAAGATGAGACTTTGCTTATGCTTTATATAGGGAGGAAAATGTGCAATATGTTGAAAGAATAGAGACAATGTTTCACTTGAGCAACCATTGCATTTCAAACGCAATCACAGTCCACGTGTAGTGATACAGTTGTAAAAAATGCGCTTTGTTATTACCTTTCATAATAGTATACATTCAGCACGTTTGTAATGAGATTCACAACGAAAATTAGTCTTAACGACATCTCTTTAAACAATATGTTATGAGACTTCTTGCAGAAAAAAATGCTATAAATAATCCTGATGACTTTTGTTATTTATGTTGTGTGGTAAGACTTTAAACTTTTCACTTTGTATTACACTTTTAATACAAACAGACAAGTTTATCACTAAATGGAAATCTCTTCCAACCAACCAGAAAGATGACCTCCGTGGCCTGGTGGTAAGACGCCTGTCTGCCGATCCGGAGGCTGCGGGTTCAAACCCCGCTGGAACCCAGATATTTTAAAAATGGGATTCCAGTCTGGTTTTCACGAAGGGCCTTTTAAAACATATTTCTGGTTGGTTGGAAGAGATTTCCACATGGCAATAAACTCGCCAGGGTAAAAAAAAAGGTCTCACGACTGAAGCAAATTGAAATTCTTTTTAAAAAAAAATTATGTTTGAACTTAATTCAATACACGAGAAAATGCTGATGGTTATATTTTCAATCAATAAATCTCTCGCCTCTTTTCAAAATAAGTACCGATTGTCAAAATTGATAACCCAAAACACGATGTAAATTTGTCGGGACCATGTGTCAGTGTAACTTAATTTTCAGTCTTTTCACTCAGTGCAAAGGCTTTCATCAGAGGCTCACCCCTTTTATTGAACGCCTTCGATTTTACTACCCTTGTCTCAAATTCAACCAGTTTAACCCTTGTGATCCACATGGTTACTGCAAAAAGATTATATTATGAAATATTATTTTCATAAGTACAAACATTTTATTAAATTAAGAGCTCGACTTCCAAGCTGTTGGGTTTAGGTTCGACTTCCCATGGAATCCACCTCCTAGATGACTTCCATGGCATAGTTGATAAGACGTAAGTGTTCTAACAGTTGAGTTGCGAGCTAGATTTGCGTTGGCACCCAGATTTTTTAAAAAGAGTTTCATTAAAGCTTTTTGAATACTTTTCTAATTGGTCAGAAGAGATTGACACATGACAATAAGATCGACAGGTTTTATTACGTACAACGAAAGTGTAATATAATACAATATAACTCAAAAAACTGTTTTAGAAAAAAAAAATTACTTCTTTCTTGTTGTATAGTATTTATAGTTAAGACGGTAACGTTGTAGAGGTTAACAGACATTTTAACTGATTAAACGGACACACCGTTTTTTCACATAAGATGATCTACCGGTTTTAAGGTTTTTACCTCATCATCGAGCGAGCTCAAATAAGACCGCATTGGGTTTGGGCTGGGATCAACGGGTTTTGAACTCGCAACCTCCAGGCTGGGAGATAGGCGTTTTACTACGTCACGGAGATCGTCAAACATTTTTTTATTTCAAATCTTATTTGAACTATGTTAATAAACTTGCAAAATATGTTTCTTTTTATTAAAGGTAAGTCTGTTTCAAATATAAAATAAATTAGTTAAAAAGGTGAGGATTATTTTTAAATGACTGCACCTGATCATCCAAGGCACAATAGAAGGCCGAAGAGGTGTTGGCAGGAGGCAAATCTCCTGGCTCCGCAATATACGTGATTATACTAGCATAAGGGGCGTTGGAGATCTTTTTCGAGCTGCCGGGGACAAAGATATCTACTCTCAAATGATATTCAACGTTAGGGGGACCTGACATGACACTGAGAAGAAGAAGAAAGATTATTTTCGAGTATATTGTAGAAAGTCTATCGCTTATGTCTAATCCTTCGATGATAGAGACCTTGGTACATTTTAAGGCCTATGGAATACATAACATCCGCCTCCAAGACCACACCTCGAAGTCATTTATCATGCTGCCAACAACCTGATCATGATAACATTAACGTTCCTTCATTTTTTTACTTTTCATAGTCAATAAAAAAATTTTTTATGATATTGTTTATAAATGTAAGTGTCGCTGAAAGGGTCCAAGTGACGTTATAGAGCAGGGATTTGGGGCAGATTGTAACTGGCAGTATTAGGACCATGGAGTTTGTCCCGAGACTGGAGTGGCTTTGTGTAAGGACTCCATAATACGGTTTGCATACATTATTTCCACCAAACTGGAAGGGTAGATGAAATTCTGGACTTGCAAATTGCGTTCTGAATCGCTCTATTATCTAACTTTTGATCTTTTCCTTTAGAGATTTTCGAATATCTTCTTTTTAAGAATAAGAATATAAAAATAACATGATATCAAGTTTAATAAAAAAATCAGTTTGATTTTATACTTCATTATAAAAAAACGTTTACTATCAAAATAGTTTACTAGTCAAAACATTATTATGAAATTATTTTAATAAACGATTGTTTGATTACAGCATACTAGGTTTGTTTGATTACGGCACACTAGGTTTGTTTGATAACAGCATACTAGGTTTGTTTGATTACGGCATACTAGGTTTGTTTGATTACAGCATACTAGGTTTGTTTGATTACGGCATACTAGGTTTGTTTGATTACGGCATACTAGGTTTGTTTGATAACAGCATACTAGGTTTGTTTGATTACGGCATACTAGGTTTGTTTGATTACGGCATACTAGGTTTGTTTGATAACAGCATACTAGGTTTGTTTGATTACAGCATTCTAGGTGTGTTTGATTACAGCATACTAGATTTGTTTGATTACAGCATTCTAGGTGTGTTTGATTACAGCATACTAGATTTGTTTGATTACGGCATACTAGGTTTGTTTGATTACGGCATACTAGGTTTGTTTGATAACAGCATACTAGGTTTGTTTGATTACGGCATACTAGGTTTGTTTGATTACAGCATACTAGGTTTGTTTGATTACGGCATACTAGGTTTGTTTGATTACGGCATACTAGGTTTGTTTGATAACAGCATACTAGGTTTGTTTGATTACGGCATACTAGGTTTGTTTGATTACAGCATACTAGGTTTGTTTGATTACGGCATACTAGGTTTGTTTGATTACGGCATACTAGGTTTGTTTGATAACAGCATACTAGGTTTGTTTGATTACAGCATTCTAGGTGTGTTTGATTACAGCATACTAGATTTGTTTGATTACGGCATACTAGGTTTGTTTGATTACAGCATACTAGGTTTGTTTGATTTCAGCATACTAGGTGTGTTTGATTACAGCATACTAGGTTTGTTTGATTACGGGATACTAGGTTTATTTGATTACAGCATACTAGGTTTGTTTGATTACAGTATACTAGGTTTGTTTGATTACAGCATACTAGATTTGTTTGATTACAACATACTAACTAGGTTTGTTTGATTACGGCATACTAGGTTTGTTTGATTACAGCATACTTTTCTTTTTCTTTCGATAGTCTTACAGCCCATTTCGAGCTTTGGCCTCCGTCCATCTTCGCCTCCAACTACTTCTGTCTTCCGCCACGACCCTCCTATCCTGCGCCTACAGCAGCCGGGTTGCGTCCCTCTCAACTTCGTCCTCCCTTCGCAGCCTTGGCCTGCCCACTCTCCTTCTCCCACCCGGGTGTCCCTCCAGGATTATTTTGGGTGTTCGCGATGACGGCATTCTCTGCGCATGTCCGGCCCATCTCAATCTGCTCAGTCTGACATGTATAGATAGCCTGGGAGCTTTATAGATATTATACAGCTCGTCGTTGTATCGCATTCGCCAAGTTTCGCCGTCATTCACGGGGCCCAGGATCCTACGTAGTACTCTTCTCTCGAAGGTATCCAGCAACTCTGCGGATTTAGCTGTCAGTGTCCATGCTTCGCATCCATATGCCACCACTGTTCTAATAATTGTTTTATATAGGGTGACTTTGGTTTTTCTGTGAATACTTCTGGACTTGAACACCGGCAGTAGGGAGAAGAATGTGTTGTTCCCTGTTGTGATTCTTCTATAATCTCAGCGTGCTCAATCAACAGCATACTAGGTATAATAAATAATAAAGAGAGTTTTCAGTTTTATCAAAAAGTATTTATTTAATCATTAATATTAATGTTGCCCTCTTTAAAGTAGTCCCCATGGGATAAAATATACTTTTGTCAATGTTTTTTCTAATCTGCAAAACATTTGTGGAACGCACTTTTAGGCATAGCCTTTAAAGCCCACCCAGCAAGTTTGGCCGTATCTCCTTTATAGTCGCAAAACGTTGTCCTTTCAATGTCCTATTCATCTTTGGGAGCAGGAAAAAAATCGCAAGGGGGCATATTTGGTGAATATGGTGGCTGCGGCATCACGTTGGTGTTTGTTTTGGTACAAAAAAAATCACGAATAAGTAATGAAGTGTGAAAAATCCAGGAGTTGTTTGCCACGATTCTGATCGTTTTCTTTGAATTATCTAACACGAACGACATAAAACCTAAAAAACTTTTAAACTTCAAAAATAGTAAACGTGCCAAAATGCATTGTAAATACTTGCCTGTTAAACACAAATCGTTCATCCAACATGACTGAAAATTGAAATGTACATCACAGATAGTGTCGTCAACGCGAATAAATACGGGTTTAATAAAAAAAATAAACAGCCCGTGAAATTAAAATATTCTCGTGTAATACATCTGGTTGGGTCAGAAAAATCGTTCTAAAGTTGATACAAATGAAAAGCGAAAGTTGATGTGTGATGCGTTAATATGCAAAAGATATTATACCAGACAATTTGTTTTAACATATTAGCACTCTTTTTTGTTGCTGGCCATAGGGGATTGAACCCGAACCCCCTTAGCTGAAAGTCGAGCTATATACTAACAAGACCATGAAGATCGTCTAAAAACTCAAGTTTTTCAGAGTATATATTTTCCATGACAAATTTTGACCAATATCACATGAACTCACAGAGCACTTGACCTGTTTTGAGACAGCCATCTGACATCCACTAAATTCACACATGACTCAATCTATTAAGTCCGAGCTGCAGTCGTTCATGAGATTTGACAACTCTCACCGTAACATCGTATTAATTCGGCCCCATCAATCAAGCCTTTGGGTTTATAGCCACTGGAATAGGCATGGAACTTGCAGTTCGTCATCGCACGTTTTTGGAATACTACTCCACACGTGAAAATACAACATTTGCACACGTCTAGCTCGTATAAATATTGTTACTAGACAAAATGCTTTATAACACAAGTAAGTACTCTTTTTTAAATAACGTCGAAAATTAGATAACCAAACCCGAAACCCCGGTTGGGAGTCAAAAGTCTTTCCTACTAAGCAACGAAGATCGTCTAAACATTTAAGTTTTTTTAGAGTGGGTTTCACGAAAGTTTGCACTGCTGGTCTAGGATGACCATATTTTGATTTATTTTGTAATATATTAATACATATTTTTATATATTGTCCATCTAATACCTTATATTCCAATAAAATACTTACCACAATAATAATATAATATCAGATTATGGTATGCACCTAAAGAAAATTATGAAATCAATGGTCAATATAAAATCTAATTATTTATTTAATAGGCAAAGAAAACACAATTAACACTAATAAATACTAAGACCAATTAAAAATTACTTATAACTAAGTATGTATGTATTGTAAAATAAATAAATGACCCTAACACTGATTCAAAGAAATATTAATTATTATATTCTTCCTCACTAAGTGTTTACATAGATATGCAATGCAAAAGTGGATAGCTTACCACTTCTTTAGTTTGTCCACACAATGCTCTTCATTTTCTTAACTTCGTCACTTCAAACATTATGGTCACCGTATTTTTCGTCAAATAAACGGATCACATCAATCAATCACGGCCAAGTTGAATACTAACGGATCACATCAACCAATCACGGCAAAGATACTTACTAATACATTGATACATTTTGTATATTACGCACTAAGCTTCTCAATGTATTGTATTAAAAAGTGCAAATTCTCATGAAACCCACTCTATTATACTATGAACGAATCTGGGAATCACCGATAAATTGTTAACATATGCTTCCGACGAGTCCTTATATTATTTGAGCATATTGCTCGTGGCCAAAAGGAGACAGTTCGGAGAAGCTTGTGGTTACTGGAAGCTTGAAAGAACGACGCACAAGAGGAAGAGAGTCCCAAAGCGTTGAACTCACAAAGTGAGAGATGCAACAGGACTATCTTTAACAACTGATTTTCGAACCTCGTAGTGCAGGGATGAATGGAAAGAAGTCGTCAGAGGCTATCATGGAATTCATGATGATCCGTCAAGCTACACGACAAGATGGATGGATCATCATTTTATTTTATTTCAACGATCAAATAACGTTTTTAATACAAAAGATTAAAAAAACAAATAAAATTCAATCTAAACTAAACAGCATCAATTAATTAACAAGCCTCCCCTCCCCCCTTCCCTAAGGAAATTAATGATCAACATGATGAATATTTTGTATGAAACCTAACATTATACTGGTCTACCGATAGAATCCATGGGATTGTGCAAGACGTTATCTCTAGTTTTGGACAGAAAATCCTTTTGGGATTGTGCGGCCTGGACAAAGGCTCTTGGGAAATTAAGAATAGCTTTACATGGCCATGCAAAGAATGTATTTCGGACCTTGCCAATATTACATACATTACGATGAAAGCCTTTTAGCACTTTGAGCTTTAGACCGAAATCTGAAAAGTTACATTGTAAGGAGATTTTGAATATATTTTTTTAAGAAATTTGATTTTTAGGTAAAGTAGTGTATAAAAAGTTCTTTAACGCAAACTTTTTTTTACAAATATTATGCTATGCACTTTTTATGCCATCCAAATTGAAAACGTTAATAACTAATATGTCAAGCAGTTCCAAAATTTTCTGGTTTGTAATAAAATAAATATATAAAATTAATGTTTCAATTTGATAAATATGGTACTTTTTCAAATTTTAATGATGAAAGCTTACAATAACTTTGCAAACAAACTAGATTTGTTTGTGCTCCCCTTATGATGAGGGAAAAGCTAGAAACAGATATGGTTATATCGTTATATAAAGTGGAACAAACAGTCTATCGGTAGTATAAATATTTCTGTACCTTGAATAGTTGTCCGGAACATATTTTTCAACAAAGTTGGGTGCTTTCGTCAGCAACATAAAGACATTAGAAAAATCCCTCACATTCCTCCTCACGCTTAGAAGGTAGTTTCCTAATACCTTGTAGGATAAAGCCACTGCTAGAAGAAACCTTGTAGGATAAAGCCACGGCTAGAAACCACAATCACGGAAGCAGAGAAATTGCTTGATATTTTTTAACACTCTCTCCACCATTTGAAGGTAACGAATACCTCCAAAGTTCCACACCAATGCTCTACATTCTAATTTGCTATGTGTTGGCAAACTGTAGAGTTACCAAGAACTTCTCCCTTCATTAATGGCTTAAAGACTTTTATCGCAAGTCCCAATATTCCATAAGCACTAACTCAGTTCCTCTTCGTGAGGACCAAATGAGAGTCTACTGTTAAAAGTAATACCCAAGTCCTTAATGTATTCTGCTCTCTGAAGCATAACTCCGTCCAGAGTGTATGTATAGATGCATATAAAAACCATTGCTTTGGAAAAAGACAAGAGTTTTCATTTCGAATTTATATTCAATCTATTGACTTGACTCCACTCTCAAATGGCGTTCAAGTCTAACTGAAGTTCGTAGTTGATATCCGTAAATATCATAATTTCAATATTTCATTTTTTAAGTAGGAAGTAAAAATTAAAAGAATAAAACTAAAAATTACCAACAGGAATCGAATCTGTCCCCCTCGAGATGAAAGACAGACATGTTTGGATATCATTCCTTGAGTATACGAAAAACCTTCGGCTCTTGATGTAAATAGTCCAGTGAATTCGAAGTGTTGTGAGTTGTCCTGTATTACTAGAAAAATTTGCACTTAATGTTCCTGATAAAAAAAATTAGACGACGCCAGTCGCAATGCCCGTTGGAAAGGCTTTAACTCTTCTGAACAGGACTGCTTCGTATATTGGCATATCACATTATCAAAAGGAAAAGAAAATTTTCTTCTAAGACTGTGTACGTTGAATAACACTCGTCAATTTCTTTATTTATTGTTTATTGAACACTTCATTGTAAAACCAATCTGACGGATTTATTGTAAGGCGGATTTTTTTTAGCAACCAACTAGACAAAATTGATTGAAGGAAGTTACATGATCGCAATAAATATTCAAATGATTATTCATCTTTATGAAATTTACGAAAATATACATAATAAAAGTAAAAGTGAGATATCATCAATCAAAGGAAAAGGAAGGGATAGTGGAAAGGAAAGAAAAATCTGAAATGAAACGCGTTATGTTACTGAAAATTAAGATATATTATTTATAGTTAAGGCATTAACATTGTGGAGGTTTAAAGACATTGTACATAATTTGTTTTATCAAACACAGTTTATTCCACTTTTTGTGACGGTATAACCCTACCGGTTTCAGTATGAGGGGAAAGCCTTGAAACCGGTAGGGTTATAACGTTAAAAAAGTGGAATAAACAGTATTTGATAAAACAAATTACAATGAAAATTAAGAGTTTTTTTAGTCACTTCCATGCATGCCGATGACGGAGCGAGTCTTATATTGGTTTGTAACTGACTTCAGAGTCTTATTGCATAGCCAGTAAAGGACGACGTAAAATAGAAGAACGATGAACTGGGAAGGCTAATGAACAATTTCTGTTTAAGCATAGTGCAAGTCCATGATCGGAAAGACACTGAAAATTTTCGGTGAGATAAAAGAGGGCGGCGGGACAGTTATAGATATTAAACAATAGAGATTGTATGCGAATTTGTCGTCTATTTCCCACGTTCAACCAGTGGCTTTTGAATTTTTTTTTTTTTTAAATATGTAAATTGTTTTTTGTGATTAAAAATTCCAATGCAATTAAGCCTGTATTATGAATAAAAGAAGACGTCTTATCAACTAGACTACGGTAGAACCGAAGCCTCGTGTGGAAGACTAGCTTCTACCAACTACGTCACAAGGATCACCCATTACACTACGGGATATTTAAGATAGTCTAAGGAACGTTACATCGTCTAGTTTGGAATTGTATGAAATTGTTATTTTTTTTCAAAACTAACTTTAGTAAGTTTTCGTATTAATAACAGAACAAGATATCTCGTACTTTATATTAAATTCTGCGTTTCTCGAGATTGCCTACTCTGTAACAAACATGAAATCGTGAAGTCTCGTATTATAAGATCTTGAGCGATCATTACGATTGTTCTGAACCCAGCCGACAATTTTCTTTTAACCAAAGCACACATTTGAGAGAACATCGGATGAATGTCAACTAAACTAAATTCCACGATAATCTAAGAAAACTTAGTTTTGTTAACCGAGCTGGGGAATCTTGCAACAAACTATCCAATAGTGTTGTTAGTCCTGTGACATTGAACTAGTTTAAAAACTGTTACGATAAGTTCCTACACTAACTCATAAGTGCTGGTTTAGTGACTTTTTGTTTCCTGTGTTCCATTTAGTGATTTTTTTCTTTATTAACATACGACAGTAAAAAATAATGTAAATATTAATACTTTGTATCCCGAACCCGTGTTTTAACGTGATATACTAGATTTGCTTTGATTCCTGGTCCCGTGTTTTCACGTGTTCGAAACCTCTTCCATAAAGTGCATATTATTGAGATCCAGCAAATATTTTTGTGCATAAATGCTACGTTTGGTCAGTGTTATTGCATAGAGTGGAATCATGGACCCTCAAAGTAATTAGTATGAACCGACTGGAATCATTCGAAATGTGGATGCACCGGAGAATGCTACGGATACCCTGGACGGATATGGTCAGCAACATAAGGGTTCTTCAAAGAGCCAAAGTTGATAGATAATTGCTGACTAATATTAAAATCCGAAAGGTGTCCTACTTGGTTCATGTACTTAGAGAGGAGCAAAGTATAAATTACTGCACCTGATCATCCAAGGCAAAATAGAAGGCCGAAGATGTGTTAGCAGGAGGCGAATCTCCTGGCTCCACAATAAACGTGATTAGACTGGCATAAGGGGCGTTGGAGATCTTTTTCGGGCTGCTGGGGGCAAAGATGTCTACTCTCAAGTGATATTCAACGTTGGGAAGACCTGACATGACACTGATAATAAGAAGAATTCTATCTTTAAACGATAGTTTCTTAATTTCTAGTATGTACAATATCCTACATAATGGGAATATGCATGAATTCTAACGTCGCGTCATCAGTATAAAGTGGAGTGTCAGATTCTTGAAGATTCCTACATATGAATTTGAAGACCAGCTACGGTGTCTGGGTCCAAATAAAATGAGGAATTTCCAGGATCCTCCCAATAGGCTTGAGTATTAAAAAACGTCATTTAACATGTGTTGATGTGTATTCAACTGATGTGTGTAATGGAAAATTCCTGTAGATCTTACAATGTATGTGCTGAGCACAAGAAGAGAAATTAAATCCGCTACATGTGTAAATGAATAAATACAGGTTTATTGATAGCAACATAGTATGTACGTAATATATTGAAATACACTTCAAAAACAAATTCATTCCAAGTATCACACATATACGAGAATTCAAATATACTCGTATATGCTTCTTAAATATCTCGTACATCAAAATAAACTGCAGAAAATACATTTAAGATAGAAGAAGGCCCATCCCCCAACATTCCCCCGACCGAGATACACCCCACCAATGCAGAGCCATCCCGACCGCAAGGACACCACACCCTCGTACATCTGGACTACAAATTCAAAAACAAAATATATAGCAGAAAACGAAATAAAAAATAAACCCACATGTACCACCTCAGGTTAACTGTCAACAAGAACGAAAAAAAGAAAAGCCTCAAGGAGTTCAAATTTTATAAAAGTAAAATGGGAAATGATGTTCACACATCGTCGTCGTTGTTGCCGGGCCTCGCAGTCGAGGATCCACTCGCCACTCCAACGTCAGCCCTGAACCGTTCTCCCACGTCGATTGTGCGATCTTCTGTGAGAGAACAGCCCGATCCTGGATGCGCACTCCCTCCCGCAAATGCCACAGACATATGGATCCTGCTGAGCCGCCTGGCCATGTTGAAGCATCTTCGCACATAAAAACCACAACACAACACATGGAAATAATTAAGCAGTAATGTAAAAATTAATAAGAAGATAACGCACAAACACGCACGTAAGGAGTGTGATGAAGCTCTACACAAAGGAGAATGTTGACATAATTACCATACCTCACTAAATAAATAAAGTAAAGTACGCCTACCTCGGAAGGAACATGGCGTTATGATACATATCTAAAGAAAACAATACATAAAGATGATAGATGTCCTGTAACTGATATCATTGTAATAAATAATCGTTTGATTAATAAATTTATAAGAGCAATCGAATTGATTTTTTCATCACATGTCACAATTGCTTTCCAAAATTTTAATGTTCCCGCATTATTCCACGGGCGATATACCCCATAGTCATCGCTTCCCATTGTCCAGGATTTGGCGACCATTCCAAATGCACAACACGACCCATAAATCAGTCAGAAGCCGAATGCGGACCCGACTAACACCCATATATTGTAGAACTGAGGGGGCTGTGCTGAAAATGTGACTTATCTCTTTGGAAATGGTGGATTGGAGCATTTTATCTTTGGAAGCATTTGGAATATATTTGAATTTATAATTTTAAAATTTTATTTATTCTTTTGAATTTTTAGTATGAATGTACGAAACATCACCATGCTTAACTCCAGACACACCAAAACGTTCATCCCATAATATACCGCACATATGTTAATCATAAAAAAACACCACACTCAAGAACTCACACAAACCTTTGCTAAAGTTATTCCGCTTACAAGCCTAAGTATTCAAACTCCTGTCGCAATAACAACCACGCTCCGATTGACTGCCTGAATTGTTTTCCTCATTTTGCCTTTATTGAATTCGGCACCCCATTGTATGTCCTGGGAGCTAAATAGGCATATTGCCTGGGCCAAAGATGTTTTAACTCTAGGGATGGTGAACATTTTATTGGAATTATTTTGATTTCGGTAATATTGTGTAATATAAAATACATACATAGGCTTAAATATTTATAAATATAACATTAATTGAAACAATAACGTTGTTATTATTATCATACTAGTGTATTTATATATTCATGTAAAATTAAGATAAATAAATTTCGTCTAATTTTATCAAAAACTTTTAGTATTCAAATTTATTGTCATTTGTTTTATCAAACACTATTTATTCCACTTTGTGTAACGGTGTAACCCTACCAGTTTCGAGGCGTTTACTTCATCAGCAGAGAAGCACAAACGAGAATTGTTTGTGATCGCCTGATGATGAGGTGAAAACCGTGAAACCGTTAGGGTTATACCGTTACACAAAGTGGAATAAACAGCGTTTGATAAAACAAATTACAATATCTTTAAACCTCCACAGTGTTAAGGCCTCAACTACAATAATAATATTTTTATTTACAATAGTTTAAGTACACACACACTTATGTATTGTATGTTCTTGATTCATATTCTGTAAAAGACACTTGTACCGTGAATCAAATAAATATTAAAGCACTATGAAATATCATATGCATATTGGACGTAGAACGAATTAATTAAGAAAGGCTTACAAAGCAAATGTATAATGCAAATGTGAGTGGAAGACGTGATAGAAAAAAGATCAAGGAAAGATGAGTAGTATAAGTGAACGATGTTCAGTTAGAAGGAAATATAAGAAGAAAGAGAAACCGTGGGAGCTCTATGAGAAGGTGTATGAATGTGGAAAAGGCGAAACATGTGTATCGAGATAAAAAAGTCTGGATTCAGTAATCTTTGCCTACCCGAACTGGGAAGCGGCGTAATGGTATGTATGTATGTATGTGCCATTATATCAATATTTATGACATTAATCTTTGTTACATGTGTTTCGTCTTCCTATCCCGAGGCTCCCTTTAAACGGTAAATAAGGTCATTTGTGGCAAAGAAATTTATTGTTAAATAAATTAATTTGAAGTTTCACTAAATTAAACCGTAACCTTTGATAAATTTTACACTAAGAACATCTTTTTGATAATATATTTTTCTTATTTAATTTCCCTTTCGTTGTATGCCAATTCTGACCGATTTATTGCCATGTGCCAATTCTTTCAAACCAACCAGAAATTTATAAAATAGGTCTTAAAAGAAATCACAAAGAAAATAAAAATATCAAAAAGCAGGTCCAACCGTTCTATCCTATTGGACCTATTAATAGAAATCCATTTATTTTATACAATTCATAGCGATCCTAAGATATCATTCCTATCCAAAGCAACACATATCATAAATATATCTAACAAAATCGTACATATCATCACACCGTGTCTCTTGCAGGGTAGGCAGAAAGATCATATCTTCAAACGTTACTATCCAAACACACTACCTTCGTTCCTCTACATTCATCTCAGCATTCGCAATCTTTTTTTATTCATACTTCTCATTTAACCTTCTTTCAAAGTCAAGTCCATTTGATCCAACAACGTTTTTCTCGGCCTACTTCTTTCACACACACTTCAGATTTGTATATTCGCTTGGTCGTTCTATCATAATTTATTCTCTCCACATGTCCAAACCATCTAAAAGCTATTTTCTTTATCTTTCCTAAAACATCCAATCATAAAATAATAAATATCTAAGAAAATTAGGTGACAAAAAATGTTAAAATAAATTCATGGGACACGCGGAGATTAAATCGATTTTGGTTGTGAAAATTACTTGAAGAGGAATTCGGTAAGTACGAACTGGACACTTTGACAGTGGGGTGAGGGTTTAAATCCTCATTTATAAAGCATTTGGTTGCACCTTAAAGCTAAAAGCTTACATTTAAAGCTTCTAGGATTACTTTTCAGAGAGTCTCGTAATCTTGCAAGTCATGTTGAAAATATTCAAAAAGATCAATTCACCTCAGGACTGTGCACAGTTACAACAGGACCTAGACTCCCTAGTCTTCTGAAGTGAGCAAAATCATCTTCTGTTCAACATTAATAAATGTGTCTGTGTATCTTATAGTCGATCGTTTTCACCAATCCACCATCAGTATACTATACAGGGAGTGGCACTAAACAGAGTTTCTGAATTCAAGGATTTGGGCGTAACCTTCGATGTCGGACTCACGTTCGTTAACCATGTCTCACGTTTGATATCGGACTGTTACAAACTACTCGGTTTTGTAATGAGAATATCAAGAGAATTTAACAGCACCGATATCCTCCGAAACTTATATAATTATCTAATTAGAACCAAATTAGAATATGCATCTACGGTTTGGGCTCCTCACCAGCTCAAATACAAAAACAATATAGAACAAATACAAAAAAAAATCCTCAAATATCTGTGGTACAGAACAAAAGGCGATTACCCAAAATATGCTCACCATGCCGAACTTCTCACGGTGTGTAACTATAGAAGCCTTGAAACAAGAAGGCAAGAATCCATTGCGATATTCCTAATAAAGGTTTTCCAAGGTTCCTTTAACTGTCCTGCGATTCTAGAAGCACTAAGTTTATATGTACCCAATAAATATATCCGTGCAAGGAATCACCTTCTGTTCTACATACCAACTTACAGGACGAATATCATGGCTAAACACTCAGTCACGCGTGGTATAGAGATATTGAACCAACTGAATGACACGGTTGATATATTCTCGGTACCGTCTAGCAGTATGAGAAGAATCCTGGCTGATATTATTCCTAACGAATAAGCTAACGCTAGAAGCAAACCCTTTTTGTGTAACAGGAGAAATCCGTGCAAAGTGGATAAAAAAAATTAAAAAAAATGTCGAAATATAATTTGGCTTTTTTTATTTATTTAATATTTTTAGTATCCACAGTACAATATTGATGATCTACGTAGACTAGTTGCTAAAATAACTGTCGATCCTGTTCGATTCCCGTTGGAATCTAGATTTTTTTTTAAGTTTTACTTTATATAATTTCTCTATCGAGGTAGGCAGAAAAACAGAGTAAATTCTGGAGAACTTTCCTATCTTGACACATCCTTCGCCTCTTTCCAGTCTCATATACAATTCCAAAAGTTATTTCTTTCAAAATATCATTCACTTGATCAAATCATACTTTCCTTGATCTTCTTCTCTCACGCTTTCCACTCACATTTGTACTTTACATTTGTTTTATTAATGTACCTTCATTCATTCGTGCTACATATTCAAACCATCTAATTCAAAAAGTTTATCGCTGTGGTTTTCCCTAAACGCTTCTTGAATATGTTTATTTATTTAACACTTTTATTGCAAATACAATCTGGTGGGCGTATTGCCAGGCGGCAATCTCTTCCAACCAATCAGACAAAAGTAAATGAAGCAAGTTACATTGTCGTATAAATCATTCAAATGACTATCCATCCCCACGAAATCCATAAACACATAGGTGAGCATATGCCCACGAACCCCACAAAGACGGACAATCATCCGAACATTGTTTTTCATATAAAGTGAGATATCATCAATCAAAAGAAAAGGAAGGGATGGTGGAGGGGAAAGGAAAAGAAAAATCAGGAACGAAACACGTTATTTTACTGACTAGAAATTAATATTTTTTTCAATCGCTTCTTAAAGCATCTTTATGGTCGGTTGGAAAAGATTGATACATAGCAATAAACCGCCTTGATATAATACAACATTTACAATTCAAATTCAGGTAAAAGTTAAGGGATATTTTTTCCGACCAAGGGGTTGGCAAAACCGACATTATCATAACCTTAAAATGTGGGGATATGCTCAAAAAATCTGCCTTTATATTTTTGCGTGATTTAAATTGTTTTTAAATATATTAATTATTCACAATATAGAGAAATACACAATAGGAGAAATCCGTGCAAAGTGGATAAAAAAAAAATTTAATATTACATTTTTAATTTTATTCATTATCCACAATATGACCTTTTTTAATTTATTCATTATCCACAATATCACATATTTTATTTTATTCATTATCCACAATATCACATATTTTATTTTATTCATTATCCACAATATCACATATTTTATTTTATTCGTTATCCACAATATCACATTTTCAATTTATTTCGTTTAAAATCATAGAAAAAACGATAATTTTGTGGATATACAGAACTACTCCACTGAGACTAACTACATGACGTGGTCTCATTTATTCATCAAAAGTTTGAAATACTTATCGTCAAAACTTAAAGACTGCTGAAACAATCACACTCTGCATTAACATACGAGTACAATACTTAAATCCTCTAAATTCACAAGTAATTCACTCGTACGCATATATAGACATCCAAAAACTCCTCGTTTTTCACCCTCCCCCTGTCAAAAAGCTACCTTGTTACATATTTAACAAAACACCTCCCTATTTTTCGATGTTTTGACAAATTTTTGACACTGTCGATAATTTTCGTTACTGTCACAGATATTTTGAGACTTTTTTTTGTCATTTTCTACTCTTCTCTTTTGCTCTTTCTGCATTCTTATATTAAAAAATCGCCCCTTTTACTCAAGAGAATATTGTTAATTCTTGACGATATGAACAGCATGTTTCTTCCTCTCAAATTATGTATAAGTCTGGAACCAGATTCAGTGCATTGTCTCTGGTCCTATGATTGCACAGATAAGCCTTGAAACCGGTATGGTTATACCATTACAAAAAAGTGGAATAAATAGTGTTTGATAAAATAAACTACAATGTCTTTAAACTCCACAACGTTAATGCTTTAAATATAAACAAAATATGTTAAATATTTTTCTAGACGTAATTTATATAACAAGAATGGGTTTGATTCTCGAGAAAGAGCGCCCTTCGAGGAGTGTTTCCTCTTTAAACGGCGCTATATAAAATTGTCCTTTGACTTTGAAAAAAAAATATTAATATGTCGGTCTTGAATTATAAATACGATACATAAAACAGAGTATTAATTTGAATGGCGGCTTCATAGCCTTGACTTGCTATTTTAAGCGGAATCCAAGGTCTGAACAATTCCTAGTAATATCTCAAGAGAAAATTGATATTTCATGTAATGATCAATGTGTAAGGCACAAAAGCGGGATTACCCGCTAATCCGCTACACGCCCGCCAGCATAATACAGGCACGCTCCTAGCATTATTATCAAATGGGACTTAGTGTTATATATTCAAGTTGTTTAAGTCAAATTTCCATAACTTATCAACTGATAAGCTATTGAAGCCACTTAGTTTTTCATGTGGCAACTTTTTTTTAGTATGCAAAATTCAAACTGAGTTTTATAATTAATCTAACTTAATTATTGAGATAGGAAAACCAAGGAGGGTGTTGTTGTATCAACGGAATGATATTTCAAGAATTAAGAGAAATCGCAGGAGCTATATGAGAAGGTTTAAAGATATAGAAGACACAAAATATGTGCGTTGATATGAAAATCTGGCGCTCTGTCTTCTCTGTCTACCCCAGCAAGAAAACAAGTTATGGTGTTTGTATGTTCTCAAGCGATGGAAGATTAATGAGGGATATTGAAAAGTAGCGGCGATAGGAAACAATGTCAATAAGGTACTAAAACATTTAAAATCGAACCGAAGAGTTTCAAAATCTGAAAGATTAACACTTTTTTTAGTATCAACTTTGATGTATCAGATTGAAACGTAGATGTGGGAAAAATTAAAGGTAATTAATGCTGTACAAATGCGTGATCTGATATATATGCGGACAATTTACTGTCCTTGTTAACTTTTGATAGTTTGTTTGCTCTTATTACACCATAAAAATATTATTGTGGACTACAAATACATCTCATCTGGATGAAATCGTTTTAAAAGTGTACTTTTAACAACTCATATTGCTTGAAAATTGATTTGAAACCTCAAAAGCGGCTTTATAAATGTGGATAAATATTTCGTAGTAATAGACGGAAATTTCATACTTTGAAAAGTTAAAGAGAGAAACTGCCAATGACGACCAAGTTTACTAATATATATTTAAAATCATGACAGAAATATTACATGTTCCACGTTTTTTTTGGTCCCAAATCTGTAATTTAGCGATTTTTGAATCATGTATCTGGATATTTGGCAGATGGAATAAATTCTACTACGCTTTACCAACAAAACAAATATATTTGTAAAATACAAAAATGCATGAATTAACAATGAATCAAGATAAAATTGTGAAAGGAACGCTTTGTTTTCCGATATAAAAAATCCAAATCCGCTATAAATGTAACAACATTTGTTACTAATGGACGGATATTTCCCACTTTTTACTCAAAAAACTGCCATTGCCGACCAAGTTTACGAATACACATACAAAATCACACCAGAATTATTGTTTTGGGTCAAAAATGTTCAGTATGAAAGAATTTTGACTAACAAAAAAAACAATTATTCGCACAAAAATTCTCGAATTATCAATGAATCACATATACAAAATTACAACAGAATAATTATTTGTTCAACGCGTTTTCGTGTTTTTCATCCCAAACCTCGAATTTTAAGATATTAAAATCTTTTGCGTAAATATTTTTCAATTTGAATTAATTTTTCTATTTTTTACCAACAAATCTGCCGGTTTTACCAACAAATCTGGCAGTTTTTCGGGTGAAAGTGAGAAGTTTCAGTATATTTTTAAAAATATAAAATAAAAATGAATGTTGCAAAGAAATGTAGAAGTTTGGAACGAAAAACACGTAAACACGTGGAACAAATCATATTTCTGTGCTGGTTTTGAACATATATTTGCAAACCCGGTTGTCAATGGCAGTTTTTCGGGTGAAAAGTACGAAGTTTCTGTATATTTTTAAAAATATTGACGTAAAACAAAGAAATGTCAAAAAATTAGAGGCTTGAAACACGTGGCACAAATCATATTTCTGTAGTAATTTTGAACATATATTTGCAAACCCGGTAGTCAATGGCGGTTTCTTGGGTGAAAATTACGAAGTTTCAGTATATTTTTAAAACAATTGACGTAAAACAAAGAAATGTTGAAAAAAATTTGAGGTTTGGAAAGACAAACTAGGAAACACGTGGAACAAATAAAAATTCTGTGGTGGTTTTGAACATATATTTGCAAACCCGGTTGTCAATGGCAATTTTTTTAATTGAAAAGTACAAAGTTTCAGTATATTTTGAATTGACGGATTGATTGGATTGACGCAAAACAAAGAATTTACGCAATATAAGAAGTTATGGATGAAAAACACATCGAAGAAATCATATTTCTGTGGTGGTTTTGCACATATATTCGCAAACACGGTTGTCAATGGCAGTTTTTCGGGTGAAAAGTACGAAATTTCAGTATATTTTGAAAAATATTGACGTAAAAAAAAGAAATGTCGAAAAATTAGAGGTTTGGAACGAAAAACACGGAAACACATGGAACAAATCATATTTCTGTGGTAGTTTTGAATATGTATTTGCAAACCCGGTAGTCAATGGCAGTTTGTCGGGCGAAAAGTACGAAGTATCTGTATATATTTAAAAATATTGATGTAAAACAAAGAAATGTTGAAAAATTTGAGATTTGGAACGAAAAACACGGAAACACGTGGAACAAATCATAATTCTGTGGTGATTTGAAACATGTATTTGTAAACCTGGTTGTCAATGGCAATTTTTCGGGTGAAAAGTACGAAATTTCAGTATATTTTGAAAAATATTGACGTAAAAAAAAGAAATGTCGAAAAATTAGAGGTTTGGAACGAAAAACACGGAAACACATGGAACAAATCATATTTCTGTGGTGGTTTTGAATATATATTTGCAAACCCGGTAGCCAATGGCAGTTTTTCGGGTGAAAAGTACGAAGTATCAGTATATTTTTAAAAATATTGATGTAAAACAAAGAAATGTTGAAAAATTTGAGATTTGGAACGAAAAAACACGGAAACACGTAGAACAAATCATAACTCTGTGGTGATTTTAAACATGTATTCGTAAACCTGGTTGTCAATGGCAATATTTTTCGGGTGAAAAGTACGAAGTTTCAGTATATTTTGAAAAATATTGACGTAAAACAAAGAAATGTTGAAAAATTTGATGTTTGGGACAAAAAAAAACGGAAACACATGAAACAAATCATATTTCTGTGGTGGGTTTGAATATATATTTGCAAACCCGGTAAAACAATGGCAGTTTTTCGGGTGAAAAGTACGAAGTTTCAGTATATTTTGAAAAATATTGACCCAAAACAAAGAAATTTCGCAATATTAGAAGATTTGGACAAAAAACACGGAAACACGTTGTACAAATCATATTTCTGTGGTGGTTTTGAACATATATTCGCCAACCCGGTTGTCAATGGCAGTTTTTCGGGTGAAAAGTACGTAGTTTCAGTATATTTTGAAAAATATTGACGTAAAACAAAGAAATGTCGAAAAATTAGAGGTTTGGAAAGAAAAACTAGGAAACACGTGGAACAAATCATATTTCTGTGGTCATTTTGAACGTATATTTCCAAACCCGGTTGTCAATGGCAATTTTTTTAATTGAAAAGTACGAAGTTTCAGTATATTTTGAAAAAAATTGACGCAAAACAAAGAATTTACGCAATTTAAGAAGTTTTGGATGAAAAACACATGGAACAAATCCTATTTCTGTGGTGATTTAGCACATAGATTCGCAAACACGGTTGTCAATGGCAGTTTGTCGGGTGAAAAGTACGGAGTTTCAGTATATTTTGAAAAATATTGAGGTAAAACCAAGAAATGTTGAAAAATTAGAGGTTTGGAACGAAAAACACGGAAACACATGGAACGAATCATATTTATGTGGTGGTTTTGAATATATATTTGCAAACCCGGTAAACAATGGCAGTTTTTCGGGTGAAAAGTACGAAGTTTCAGTATATTTTTAAAAATATTGACGTAAAACAAAGAAATATCGAAAAATTAAAGGTTTGGGACGAAAAAAACGGAAACACGTGAAACAAATCATATTTCTGTGGTAGTTTTGAACACATATTTGCAAACCCGGTAGTCAATGGCAGTTTTTCGGGTGAAAAGTACGGAGTTTCAGTATATTTTGAAAAATATTGACGTAAAACAAAGAAATGTTGAAAAATTAGAGGTTTGGAACGAAAAACACGGAAAGACGTGGAACAAATAATATTTCTGTTGTGGTTTTGAACATATATTTGCAAACCCGGTTTTCAATGGCAATTTTTTGAGTAAAAAGTACGAAGTTTTAGTATATTTTGAAAAGTATTGACGGAAAACAAAGAAATTTCGCAATATAAGAGCATTATGAAATATAATTCGCAGTACAAATCATATTTCAGGGGTGAATTTGAATATATATTTGCAAACCCGGTAGTCAATGGCAGTTTTTCGGGTGAAAAGTACGAAGTTTCAGTATACTCGTATTTTGAAAAAATATTGACGTAAAACAAAGAAAGGTCGAAAAAAAAGAGGTTTGGGACGAAAAACACGGAAACACGTGGAACAAATCATAATTCTGTGGTGATTTTGAACATGTGTTCGTAAACTCGGTTATCAATGGCAATTTTTTGAATGAAAAGTACGAAGTTTCAGTATATTTTGAAAAATATTGACGCAAAACAAAGAAATTTCGCAATATTAGAAGTTCGGGACGAAAAACACGGAAACACGTGGAACTAATCATATGTATGTGGTGGTTTTGAACATATATTCGCAAACCCGGTTGTCAATATCAGTTTTTTGGTTGAAAAGTACGAAGTTTTAGTATATTTTTAAAAATATTGACGTTAAACAAAGAAATGACGAAAAATTAGAGGTTTGGAATGAAAAACGCGGAACACGTGGAACAAATCATATTTTTGTGGTAATTATGAACATAAATTCGTAAACGCGGTGGTCAATGACAATTTTTTGAGTAAAAATCATGAAGTTTCAGTATATTTTGAAAAACATTGACGTAAAACAAAAAAATATCGAAAAATTATAGGTCAGTTTTTCAAGTGAAAAGTATGAAGTTTCACTATATTACGAAAAATATTGTCCCACTTGTTTCCGTTCCATTACCGTTTCCGAAATACTGTCATTGACGACCAGGTTTACGAATGTATGTTAAAAATCCCCACAGAATTGTGATTTGTTCAACGTGTTTCCGTGTTTTTCAACCCAAACCTCTTATTTTGCGAAATTTCTTTGTTACGTCAATATTTTTCATAATATACTGAAATTTCATACTTTTCACTCTAAAAACTGCTATTGAAAACCAGGTTTACGAATATATTTTCAAAGTCACAACCATAATATGTTTTTTTCACGTGTTTCCATGTGTTTCGCCCAAAACCTCTAATTTGACGAAATATCTTTATTTGACGTCAATATTTTTCGTATTATACTGAAACTTCATACTTTTCACTCGAAAAACTGTAATTGAAGACCAGGTTTACTAATATATTTTCAAAATCCCCACAGAAATATGATTCGTTTTCGTCCCAAACCTCTAATTTTTCGAAATTTCTATCTTTGGGACAAAATTTTTCAATTTGTAAGAATTTTGACTAACATAAATCAATTTTTTTGCACAAAAATTCTCGAATTATCAATGAATCATGGCAAAGGTGTGATGTGCAAATGTGTGAAACGAATTTGTGTTAATTATGATATAAAACGTCGAAACCTGCTAAATATGTTTGATCATTTATTAGTAATAGACGGAAATTTCATACTTTTTACTCGAAAAACTGCCATTGACGGCCAAGTTTACGAATATCAGATATGTACTAAATCATGACAGAAACATTATATGTTCTACGTATTTTTTGTCTCAAACCTGTAATTTGGCGATTTACGAATCATGTGCCTGAATATTTTGCAAATGTTATGAATTCTACTACGTTTTACCAACAAAACCCCTATTTTCGCACAAAAATGCTAGAATTATCAATGAATCAAGACAAAATTGCGAAAAAACTATTTTTGTATAGTGATGAAACACTCAATTTGGCCGAAACTATTTGAACATTAATTTGGTACCATTAATACATCTTTGCTGTTTCTTGGAATGCCAACATGGGTCCTTAATGTGGTAGTTTCCCCTTGATTTCCACATTCTATGCTGTGTTGACCATGAAGGTTCCTCCACCTTTAGGAAGCTTTTCACACCCCAGGACATAAGAGTGCCTTATTCAACTTTACCCAAGAGGCAGAGTAGGGGGCCAGCTTATACCGGCCGACATTCGGTCCCTGTCTATATTTGCCGTCACTACATGTGACGCTACAATCGTCGAGGGAATGATTGAGGGCAATAACCATAGAGGCCACCCTAGATATAGCTACATGGCCCGGGTGATCCGGGATGTGCGCTGTGGCAGCTACCAGGAGATGAAGAGACTGGCGGACGACAGAGATGAGTGGAGGGATCGAGTGCTTGGTGCAGACCAATCCTAGGATTGTAACCCGGAAAAAATACATCTTTTATGGATGAAATCACCCCAAATCATGCTTAAAATTAGCATTTATCTTGCAAACTATATACTTTTAACCCCAATTTGACAAAATCATCGAAAGTGCGTAAGTTTTTTACATTACAGCGTAAATTGTGTGATGAAACACTCAATTTTGCTGAAACTATAATATTTATGTTAACTTTAGACAGTTTAGCTGGTAATTTGCTATATACTAACATTTGAACATTGATTTGGGACCACTAATACATCTTTTATGGATGAAAGTCATACTTCAAATTAGATTTTTTTTTAAATCCATACATTTTAACCTCAATGGGAGTGATCATAGACGAAATCATCGAAAAGTGCGTAATTTTCTAACATTTTAGCGTAAATTGTGATGAAACACTCAATTTTGTTGAAAATGAGATATTTATGTTATGTTAACTTTATACAGTTTAGCTGGTAATTTTCTACATAACATTATTTGAACATTGATTTTGTACCACTAATACGTCTTTTATGGATGAAACCACATGAAGATATGATTTAAATAAGTATTTTTCTTAAAAACCATACAGTTTAACCTCATTGGGGAGTGATTATAGACGAAATCATCGAAAAGTGCGTTATTTTCTAACATTTTAGCGTAAATTGTGACAAAACGCACAATTTTGCGGAAACATCGGTTGATGTGTTTTTTTTATTGTTTGGCTGGTGGTTTTCTATTGGGTTGATGCAAAAGTAATGATCGTTTTTTATGATCCCAGGTAAAAAAAATCCCAGGTAAGAAATGATGAATAGTATCTTCTTTTAAATGATTCCATTGTATAAAGGATGCTTTCCCTCTACTTTCTATTCAGTTTTGGCCTGGCCAGAGTACAGTGAAAAGCCCTTGTATTTTTTCAAAATGTCGGTCGATAAAGTGCATTTACGTCATTATTTACTTTATGAATTCCGTAAAGACAATACCGCGAGTGTGGCAACCAAAAACATTTGCGACGTGTATGGAGCAGATGTCATCAAAGTTCGACAGGTACGAAGATGGTTTACAAAATTCCGATCTGAGGATTTTTCACTATTTGATAAACCACGTACCGGGCGGCCATTGAAGTCTGATGACAACAAGTTAAAAGTCATAATTGACACAAATCCACGTCCAACCACCAGGGAGATCGCGTCGATGATGGGAGTCAACCAAACAACCGTATTAAGACATTTGAAGCGTATGGGGATGGTTTCGCGGTACAACGTTCGGATACCTCATCAATTGTCGGCTGCCAATTTATTGGATCATGTTTCAACGTGCTTTGCTTTGAGTGCGAGACAAAAACATGAATCTTTTTTGCATCGTTTGGTAACAGGAGATGAGAAATGGGTCGTGTACAACAACGTGACAAGAAAAAGACATTGGGCTATACCTGGACAAGCCCCATTAACAACTTCGAAGGCCGAAATCCATAAAAAAAAGTAATGCTTTGTGTTTGGTGTAATTGTAAGAGTATTGTGTATTTTGAACTCTTGGAACGCAATCAGACAATTACAACAGAACGATATTGTCAGCAATTATCCAAATTGAACATCGCCCTTCAAAATGATAGACCAGAATTGGTAAACAGAAAAGGGGTAGTGTTTCATCCCGACAACGCGTGACCACATGTGGCTTTGATGACCCAATACAAGCTAAATGAGTTGAATTGGGATGTTATCAAGCATCCACCGTATTGTCCAGATCTTGCTCCTTCCGATTTTCATTTATTACGATCGCTGCAAAAAATTTTAAATGATAAAAAATTTGATACAATAGAGCAGGTAAAAACATCCCTTACTACATTTTTCGCATCAAAATCCACGGAATTTTACACTAATGGTATTAATAAGTTGATAGAAAGATGGGAGAAGGTTATAAGAACTGATGGAAATTATAAAATTGATTAAATAAATATTACAAATCTAAAAAAAAAATGTTTAATTGTACATGTAAAAAACGATCATTACTTTTGCATCAACCCAATATATAATACCGTTAAAACATTAATTTGGGACAATTTATACAAACTTTATACTATTTTACTTAAAAAACGCACTTTAATCACAATTGGAGAAATTTGGACGAAGTCCACGAGAACTGTGTTATTTTCTTACATTTCAACGTAAAATGTGAGAAAACCCTGATTTTTAGTTATTTATGTTAACTTTATATAATGTGACTTTTTATTTGATATATTTTACCAATAAAATATTGATTTGGGACTTACAGAAATACACATAAAAAAATAAAAAAATTATACTTAATCAATACAGGTTTATTGATAGCAACATATAGTAGTATGTACTCGTATATATTTAAATACATTCCAAAGCAACATATACTCTTATATCTCAGGATGAATAGCAGAAAATACATTGAAAAGAGAAGCTTTTAAAAGTTCTGGGCTCATCTCGTAACATCCCCTCGGCCGAGATACACCCCACCAATATAAAGCAATCCCAATTGCGAGGACACGAGATGCCCACACGCTTGTAAATGTTGAAAAGAATAAAAAATTAACAAGCATCAGTTTAATATTTGACAGCAACATAGTGTGTACATTTATAAGTAATCATTTCCGAAATCCTTCATATATCTCCAAATAAACTCCAGAAAATTAATTAAAGATTAAGCTATTAAAAGGTCCGGGCTCATCCCACATCCTTCCGGCCGTATAAAAATGAATGACTTCTCTCAAGAAGGCATTGTAAATTCTTGGTGTTTAATTGTTCCTGTTTTCATTGAAGTAGGAGTATATACAAGTGTCATATAAATAATATGGTTTATCGTTTTATTCTATGACAGCACGTCTGGTGGGATAATGGCCAAGGCGGCAATCTCTTCTAACCAACCAGATAAAAGTAAATGAATTTACATGGTAGGAAAACACATTCAAATGACTTTCCATCCCCATGAAAATCCATGAACACTTGTGTTAGTATACGCCCATAAACCCCACAAAGACGAAAAATCATCCGAAAATTCATTTTCATATACAGTGAGATATCATAAATTGAAGGATCATGTAAAGTGAGATATCATCAATCGAAGGATTATGTAAAGTGAGATATCATCAATCGAAGGATCATGTAAAGTGAGATATCATCAATCGAAGGAAAAAGAAGGTGGCGGCATTGCACCGTTGATAAATTAAATAAATAAATATAAATATTTAATATAGTTCCTGCTTTATTTTACAGTTACATTTTTAATCGATTTAAGTAGTTGTTGCTTTTTTTAATGTTACTTTTGGTTTATAGAAGTAAATAAATGCCGTTGAAACGCGTCCATGGAGTGACAATGTATGATAGAAAACGGAATGAAGTAAAAGGAAATGAATGTGAACTAAGTGTTAAGACTGATGTATTAAATAAGATAAAGAGAAGATCACGCTAAGTTGGTATGGGCATGTGGAACGAATGAATAAAGAAAAATTTATAAAACGGATATATAGTGCAATTGTGAGTAGAAGACGTGTGAGACGAAGATCAAGGACAGTATGGTTGGAACGAATGAATAAAGAAAGAGTTATAAAACGGATATATAGTGCAATTGTGAGTAGAAGACGTGTGAGACGAAGATCAAGGACAGTATGGTTGGACCAAGTGAATAATATTCTGATCGATGGAAACGTAGAAAGTCTGAGAAGCCGTATAAGTTGTGTGCGGTGGTGTATGGGTGTAGATAAGAGGTTAAAAAAATATGTACAGATATGAAAGTCTAGCACTCTAACCTTTCTGCCTGCCGCGACTGGAAAATTGCGTGATGGTACATATGCTCACCATGTCGAACTTATCACGGTGTGTAACTATAGAAATCTCGAAACAAGAAGGCAAGAATCCATTGCGATATTCCTACTTAAGGTTTTCCAAGGTTGCTTTAACTGTCCCGCGATTCTAGAAGCACTAAGTTTATATGTACCCAATAAATATAGCCGTGCAAGGAATCACCCTCTGTTCTACATACCAACTTACAGGACGAATATCATGGCTAAACACTCAGTCACGCGTGGTATAGAGATATTGAACCAACTGAATGACACGGTTGATATATTCTCGGTACCGTCTAGCAGTATGAGAAGAATCCTGGCTGATATTATTCCTAACGAATAAGCTAACGCTAGAAGCAGACCCTCTTTGTGTAACAGGAGAAATCCGTGCAAAGTGGATAAATGTTTTTATTTATTTTTTAAATGTATGTGTATGTATTATAAATACCGTGTTTCGCTTTAAACGGCAGATTAGAAAACAGACTCCAATCTTCGTTGGTAACATTACAGTACAATCCCACCTCCATTATAGTAAACCCATTCCTTTATCACAATTTTGTGTGTAAATCTTTGTCACAACCCTTTACAAAATTAATATGACATTTCTCTTCATCCCCTATTTCAAAACTTTTAAATATATATCACGCGATCATCATATAACAAACAAATTACTTATTTATGTACAGACACGAACTCTACAGCGTATAACGTATAAGTTTTGTAATAATGCACGTCTCAATTTTCCGCTTAAGCCTTCCATGAAGATGGATTAAGCCCCGCCACTGAGCTAAGCAAAACATTTACAATAAACGCCTGAATACAGGCGAACCTTCGTCTTACGACAGATTCATTGTAAGAGAAAAAAATGTAACATCAGTACCGACACGTTTTACTTGTCGATTCATACTGTAGTAATGCGATGATAATCGAGTCAAAATTTTCCAAAGGGTACTTCACTCAGCCATAGATCGGTTCATCTTCATTCGAAGTTTTCTGTGAAAGTACTGGCGTTACTAGCCTGTTTGAACTCTAGGTCTTAAGCCACTTCATAAGTACGAGTCATTTTCCTACTCCAGTCATGTCGGACCTTAAGTCTGTCGTCACTAACTATTTTTATAACCCTCAGGTTTGTCACCACCAGAGGAGGAGTCTCTTTAGGCAGTTCCTTCTTCGTCACTACTACGTGACATCGTGCTCATATAAAAATAAGGTTTCGATCTTCTAGTGTAGATCGCTGCTAATCATTTTTGTTCTCCCGTCATGTCGGACCTTAAGTCTGTCGTCACTAACTATTCCTATAGCACTCAGGTTTGTCACCACCGGAGAAGGAGTCCCTTTAGGTAGTTCCTTCTTCGTCACTCCTACGTGACGTCGTGCTCATAACAAATAAGATATCGATCTCCTAGTGGACATCGCTGCTAATCATTATCGTTATCCCGTGATGTTAGACCTTAAGTTCGTCGTGATACGAGTAACTAATTTATTCACACTCAGGTAGTCGCCACCGGAGGAGTCTCTTTTGGTAGTTCCTTCTTCGTCACTACGTGACGTCGCACTCATAAAAAAAATCGATTTTCTAGTGTAGATCGCGTTGAATGATGACTTACTTTATCTCCTATAGCAGCGTAGGTGTTATTGGGACTGAACTGACTTATCGATTCATTCATACACTTAATGCACTTTAATAATTGGTTAATAATACGTGGTTGTTATTGCAATAGGATTTTGAGTAACCAAGTACATTTTGAAAGCCCAAGCTTTCAGGATGAATGACGAGTGGAAAAGATTGGCGTGAGCTCGTGAGTGTGGGTTTCTTCTTGTTGTTTTTTAATTTTGGTTGTTTTTGTATTTGTGTTTCTGTGTATTTTTTGTTTTAATTTAAATTTTTATTCTTATGATTGTGTGCGGTATATTGTGGGATGAATATTTTTGGTCTTTCTGGAGTGATGATGTGTGAGGAGTTGAATTTCTCAAGATGTTTCCAGTTGTAGTTGAGTGTCACTGTTTGTCTGGTCAATGAGAGCGTGCAACGGAAAGAAGTATCGATTTATTTTTTCATGTTAAATATCCTCAGTGAGATACAGGCAAAAGCCTAGTTTACTGGGGATACGACAAATGAAAGGCTACAAACCCAGATCCATTAAAATTGTATGTCCAAATCAAATTACCTGTTGTTTTTTTGCAAATTGTGTATATTTCTTGTCATGTGTAATAATAAATAATAAATAAATTAGAATTTCTTCAAACAGTGACATAAAAATCATTGAATTAATCTTCATTGACGTTGCGCGTTTTTTCTTATACTCCATTATATTGTCCTGTGTCATCTCTTCCCTTCTTTTTCACTAGTTGGTAATATTTTTTTTATTTTTGCTCCTCAGAAATTAATCATCTTGTCTAAAACAGTTATTTTAGTGCCAAATTTATTGGATGTTATCTTGTAATGGCAATCTGTAAAAAAATCATGTAACTACAAAATTATGCAAGTAGCGACTAAGATGCATATACAACAACCCTTTATCCGTGGTGTTTTCAAATGCGAAATGTTGTATATCGAAATGTCGCAACACGAGGACCGCTTAAGTATGTAAAAACTTTTCACTAAGTCTCTCGACTCTGACATATCGTTGTGCAAAGCACAAACTATAATAAACCATTTTAAGCAACTTTTCAGCAGTGTTTTTAAAATTGAATGTTTATTTAAACAACACAATTAAACTTAATATTCGGGTATATAGCGATATTTAAAAAAAAGGTTCATTAATTATTAATTTATATTCAAGATAAACAATAAACGGTCAAATATGACATATTTTATTTTTATTTATTTATTTTATACATGACAAAAAATATATGTAATTTGCGAAAAACACAACAAGTAATTTAATTCGGGCACACAATTTTAATGGATCTGGGTGTGTTGCCTTTCATTTGTCGTGTCCCCAGTAAACTAGGTTTTTGACTGTATCTTACTGATGACATAGAATATATCATAGAATAAACAAATAGGACATATGGAATATAAACAAATAAAAACCCCTTTAACGTTAGGCCATTTTATATCTAAATTTATTTTTCTGTAGTTTAAATGCTGTAAACCATAAATTGCTATTCAAAAACAGAGATATGTAAAATTATACCTTTTAATTAAAAGTAATCTCCCAATATCCTGGAAGCGAAGGGTTTACAACCAGTGCATCCTTCCAGTACTTACGCATGGCTGCGAGACATGGACGCTCAGACAAAAGCTCCAGACCGCACAAAGGGGCATGGAGACATGCATGTTGGGATATACTAAAAGAGACCGTAAACGAAACACCCGGATTCGCAATATAACAAAGGTAGAAGACGTTATAAAGGTGTACAAAAGAATGAAGTGGCAATGGGCCGGACACGTAGCCAGAATGTCAGACTCCCGATGGACATCCGAAATAATCCAATGGTACCCAAGAGGCATAAAGAGCCCCAGAAGAAGACCAAAGGTACGCTGGATAGATGAAATCAGGAAGCATGGCAGCATCACGTGGCATCGGCGAGCAAAGGACCGAACTGTTTGGAGTCAACTTGGGGAGACCTTCATCCAGCAGTGGATCGACCCTGGTTGACAATGATGATGATGATGATGATACCTTATAAACGGCTGGAGCAAATTAAACCTGCCGATCATCTGTGAACTTTGCTATCCTTGCCATCGGAACTTTGGTTTTTTTCTGTCAAGAGTGTGCCCTTGCTGAAGTACAACAGCTTGCACACTATAAATCAATAAAGGCACATGATTGCTCACAATTATACTCGATCACGCCTATTGTATCGGAAAAACTTTTCCAAATGCATGATAAACAAAATGAGATTTGGCAAATATTTCAAGTGTTAAAACTTAGATTCTATCAAATTTTGATCAGTGGTCCAAAACCTTTCTCTATTTTTTTTTAAATGTTGTAAGGAATTTTCGGTAATTTTGGGACTATTTTGATACTATCGAAAGTTCTTACGAGAATTCTCAATAGTTTGAAGTTTTTTTGATAATTTTTTGAAATTTTTGGCGTTCTTAATACATTAGATTTGCATCAATTATCACAACTTTCAATTTTGTGGGATATTTTCTAAAGGATCTTGATATTTTCGGACTTTTTTGATATCTTTGGATGAATGACAATCGAAAATTTGGCAATACGTTGAATAATTTTCAATTTTCTTAAAAATTTTCAGAAGTACTCCGCATGATTGGATTTTTTAATTTACACATTCGTAAATTTTTTTAAATTGATTGAAAACATTTTGATCTTTTCGAGAATTTGGCACTTTTCAATAGTTTTTGTTAAACTTAATAAGTTTTGATGTTTTTGCTTGTTCGGAAGGTTATTTCGTATTTTTAGGTTAAATTCAAACGAAAAAATATATATACAGATGTTACTTTATTTTGGACGCCGGTTTTCAACATGTTTGGTATCTCTTTTATTTCTCGTGCCGTAAAACGCTGAATGTTTTCGATTTAAGCCTTGATTTGTTCCTCATCAGTAGTAATCGACCTTCCAGAGCAGACATCATATTCAAGTGTCGCTAACCCTTAAGATTTTTTTTAAACCACATTTGATACACACTCGCTTACTGCATTGCCAAACACTGTACACATATTTTTATTGATGTATCATATTTAAACAACCTGGGTTAACAAAAGCTGAAAAACAATTAACTATTGTCTTTCATAATAATATACATTCCGCATGTTAAAAATTATGTTAACACAATTTTGGTCCTAACGACATCTATCCGAGAAATGCGAAACCAATTTATTTTCAACATATTCCTTGACATTTTTCTATTCGAGAAGTTATGACAGTGTGAGGCATTTTATAACTTTTTTAAATCATTTAAAACTACATTTATTAATTTATTTTTTCAGATCCTTCGCACATTACATGATTCCCTAATTAGTACAAGGATTAAATAACAAGTACAAAAAAAAACATGTTTTGAAATTCAACATTTTTAAACTAGTTGGATAAAAACAATAGTTAAAACTTTACATATGATATTTTTTTCGGGGTTTCGTTTTTGTGTTATCGAAAATCGGAAAGAAGTATTGATTTATTTTTTCATGCTAAATATTCTCAGTGAGATACAGGCAAAAAGCCTAGTTTACTGGGGATACGACAAATGAAAGGCAATAAACCCAGATCTTTTAAAATTGTCTGTCCAAAGTAAATTACCTGTTGGTTTTTTCGCAAATTATGTATATTTCTTGTCATGTGTAATAATAAATAAGAGATATTTATTTATTTATTTATTATTACACATGACAAGAAATATACACAATTTTAGAAAAACAACAGATAATTTGATTTGGACATACAATTTTAATGGATCTGGGTTTGTTGCCTTTCATTTGTCGTATCCCCAGTAAACTAGGCTTTTGCCTGTATCTCACTGAGGATATTTAGCATGAGAAAAATAAATCGATACTTCTTTCCGATTTTTGATTACACAAAAACGAAACCCCGTCGCACGCTCTCATCAACCTGACAAACAGTGACACTCAACTACAACTGGAAACATCTTGCGAAATTCAACTCCTCACACATCATCACTCCAGAAAGACCAAAAATATTCATCCCACACTATACCGCACACAATCATAAGAATAAAAATTAAAATCAAAACAAAATTAAAACAAAAAAAAAAATACACAGAAACACAAATACAAAAACAACCTAAATTAAAACAACAAGAAGAAACGCACACATATGTTACACTAAAATATATGGACAAAATGTAGCATATTACATAATGTAACAATTTAATTATTTCAAGTATTACACTAAAATTTAAGAGATTTTTCCTGATAAAGCTGGTTTATTCAGACTTCCTCGATATATTTTGATTCGTTTTATTATATTTTTAATCTGTATGCGAGACGATATAAATGTCCACTATCACAACCCATAAGTTATTAATTGCATAACATATCAACTAAACGTATAACCCATTTTCGATCAAAAGTTGAGTTATTATAGTTTGTCGTTTGAACGACTAAATGAGTGCCTACCATCACACATCTCGCATAGGTTAGCATTGTGTGGTGCGCCACTGGCGGAGGCTGGCTTTACCTATTGTGTAGCAATCACTTAGCCAGGGCTTAATGGAGCTCGCTATAATTTACATTGTTAATATATTATATTAACCAGTGTTAGAAACAATGGCGTTAATTAGCAATTTTGTTCATTTTGTAACATAACAAAAAAAATTGTATAGCGCTTTTTTATACGCCTTAAGAAAGCTTTGATTTATATAAAGTACTATATGCAAGTAGTGTTGGCGGAGACCGGATATGAATTTTAGAGTTTAATAAGTAAATTATAGGAGAGATATGAAGGGAAAGATCTGAGAAAGAATATTAGAAAATATAAAGTGATGGTGATAGAAAAGTGTGTTAAAGGAATAGTAAATACGACATATGGGAGAATTAGAACAAGTTGAGGAATTCTATTGTACTATTTGGGTTGCATTTTCTCAGATTATTTATGGAATAGTTAAGAGGCCTTAACAACTATGGAAAGCATTCTTCAAAATAACTACAGTATGAAGATAAATAAAGACAAAACAAAGCTGCTGACTGTAGGCCGAGCGCAACACCAGATGAGAATAATGATGTCGGGTAAACCACTAAAGAACACCGAGGAGTTTGTCTACCTCGGGAGCAAAATAACATGGGACGGTCGGTCCAAGAGCGAGGTCGACAGCCGTATACATCAGGCTAGACTTGCATTTAATAAAAGGTCGAAAATAATAGAATCAAATAATATAGACCTAAAACTGAGAATACTCCTCATCAAAACCTATGTATGGAGTATCTTGATGTACGGCTGCGAGACATGGTGCCTATCCGAAAGAGATAGACGAAGACTAGAGGCTTTTGAGATGTGGTCCTATAGAAGACTAATAGGAATTTTCTGGAGAGACCGCATCACAAATGAAGAGGTTCTCCAACGAATCGAAGGAGGAAGGCACCTGCTCAGGATCCTATCCGAAAGGCGTGCAAGATGGATCGGTCATATAATACGACAAGAGGGCCTCTTGCATGCCATAATGGAGGGTATGACCGAGGGGACAAGCTCTAGGGGACGCCCACGCTGAGAGTACCTGGAGGACCTGTTGGTGGACGTGCGCTGCTCAACATATACAGATTTAAAAAGAGCCGCACAGGACAGGGGGGAATGGAGGAGAAGAGTTGAAATTGCTGCAAACCAGTCTTAGGACTGCAACCACGGAGAGAGTTAAGAGAGGTATTGAATGACGTGGAATGATTCGGAACAAAGTTAATAAAAGGAGTTCTACAATACTATTTGGGTAGTCAAGTTGAGGAATTCTACAATACTATTTGGGTAGTATTTTCTCAGATTATTTATGGAATAGTTAAGAGAGATATTGAACGACGTGGAATGATTCGGAACAAAGTCAATAGTGCACCAAAACATACATATATAAATTCGAACCGGACAGTATCAAAATTTGTTATGATGATTTTCCTTAATAGTATTTTGATGTCAACTTTAATGTTTGGTCGTGAAACACGGACGTGGAAAAATACGACCCAAATAAATGCTGTACAAATATGCAATGTATGGAGGGACAATATATGACAGAAGACGAAGTGAAATGATAATGAATTAAATGATAAAAAGTTAACTAAAGTCTGATTTGTTAAGTAAGATGAAGAAGAATATAGTGAGATGGTTTAGGCATGTGGAACGAATGAATGAAAGAAAGCTTACAAAACAGATATATTGCAAATGTGAGTGGAAGGTGTGTGAGAGTAAGACCAAAGAAAGTATGATTGTATCAAGTGAATGATATTTTGAAAGAAAGAAACGTAGAAAGTCACATAAATTGTAAAAGTTTTATGAAAATGTGTGTGGATATAGTAGAAGAAGCCAAGGGATAGTGTAGTTTGGTACATTGCCCTAACTGCCTAACCCGACAGGGAAATGGCGTGAGTATATGTATGTATGATGCAGCTCATGAGTGCCACTAAATAACCTACTCACATTTTTTTCTTCCGTAGTGTGCTCTTTCGAATATCCGATTTGGTGGTTTATAAATTTAGATTGGTTTACAAATTTAGATTGATTTACAAATTTAGATTGGTTTACAAATTTAGATTGGTTTACAAATTTAGATTGATTTACAAATTTAGATTGGTTTACAAATTTAGATTGTTGCTCCATACGAAAAGGGAAAAATTTCAACTTGAGATTTTTTTTGTAATTTCGTATTATCGGTGCTCTTGAGAGATATTTTTTACTCACTTCTTAATAAATTAATATATAGTTTAAACATTTTCCAAAGGCAATACCTTTGCACAAATGTATGTCTTAAAACTAATCTAATTTATATTTTATAACCATGAACTAACTTAATTTTTATATCTCATACACATATCATTTTATTTTTAATAATCTTAATATATATGTAAAATAATTTCTTAGAAATAGTTAACATCTACATACTACTTTTAACTAGATAACAATTCTTACAACTAATTATTTAGCAAGTACATGTCCACTCGTTCAGGGCACCTGCACATTCACTCAGACCTTAATCCTCCCAGATTATACTGCAGGTGGACTAGTCAGGCAACAGATGATGCTTCGGAAGCCTGCGTTTATAACGGAAGGGTAGGTCGGACATATCCTCGTTAGCCCCCAGGGCAACGTATAGAGAATTTATGTAATTCTGTTGACTTTTATAGAACAACACGGTTCGAGTGAGGATGTGGTGAAGAATTAATCGAATACATTTTAATTGTATAAAAACAAAAATACAAGACCTGAATAAAAAAAAACATCTCTCAAGGGCACCGATAAAAAATAATTAGAAAAAAAATTACAGGAAAAAATACTCAAGCCATTATTTTCAATCTCAGGGTCAGAATACGGGCGCCTTAAAGCGCGTTCTGACGGTTCAAGTTTAGTTGACCGATTAAAGTTGATCAACAAAAGTTGAATGAAATCTGTAGTGAAGGCGCGTTCTCAAGGTTCAAGATTAATTGACCGATTATAGTTGATTAACAAAAGTTGAATACAGGCCCATTCTCACGGTTCAAGTTTAGTTGACCGATTAAAGTTGATCAACAAAAGTTGAATACGACTTGAATCAGTTTTTTGTTCACACGTTTCAATAGAAACTGATTCAATAAACTGTTTAAATTTAATTCAGTTAAAAATGGCTTCGAAAGCATTTTCTCTCCCATCTTTATTTTTAAATTTACCGAGTTGAAAGCGAACTTGACAATCAACATGTTCACACGTTTCAAGACTGATTTCAACTTGAAAGCAAATGGCGGATGACTCATAACTTGAACAATAAAGTTTGACTGGGTCAATACTTTCTTGATCAACTAAAAAGTTGATCAACTCTATTGAAACAAAGGTTCTCACTACAGATTTCATTCAACTTTCGTTGATCAACTTTAATAGGTCAACTAAACTTGAACCGTGAGAACGAGCCTTGAATCAGTTTCTATTGAAACGTGTGAACAAAAACTTATTCAAGTCGTATTCAATTTTTGTTGATCAACTTTAATCGGTCAACTAAACTTGAACCGTGAGAACGGGCCTTTACCAACTAGTCTACAAATGTCGTAATGGATATAACACATTATTCAAAAGCACTTTTTGAAATGGTGTGGTATGGAGTACGAGAAGACGTGTCTGCCCTTTCCAAAAGCATCTCGATCCAATTTTATCGTCTCACTGTTTCCTTTTAAGATTCATTTTCCTCGAAACTTATTATTTGATACAAATAAAATTGGTTTCAAACTGGATATTGCCAGCACTTATGGGAGAAGTTGATAGGCCTCTATTTGTCATAACCCTAGCCTTTTCTACATTTACGTTTCATCCAACCGTTTGGTTGGCGTCGTTTATTTCTACTGTCATTGTCTTGTGCGAATTGGGACGTGTTACAAAAATAACGATTTTATCTCCTTTCTATACTTCGCACGAATCAGGTGTGCTGTCTTGTGCGAATTGGGACATGTTACAAAAATAACGATTTTATCTCCTTTCTATACTTCGCACGAATCAGGTGCGAATAGATCTCGTCTAACATATGTGTCTAAAGCAAAAGATATTTCTAATTTGATGGTATCCTGCAGATACTCTATCATTTCTGTCGAACTAATTGCATTATTATATATTGTAAAAATGTCATTATAATCGCTAATAAATCAACATTTAGATACACTTTTTAATAGAGTAGATTTGGAGTCTATATGATTGAACAATGTGCTTTGAAATTTGCCTAAAATAACGACGTAAGACCAGCGGCGGCTTTTCTCGGGGTGCGCTGAACCGGAGAAATAATTCGCAATAATTAAATTATATATTCGCAAACACGTCTTCCAAAAATGTTAAATATTTGAAGATATTAAATATGTATAAGAATACTGACAAATAAAACGAGTATTTTTATTTAACTGAGAATTCAAAAAAAATTCCAAGTTGGCCAATTCATACTGGAGCGATCTCGGAATATGCAGCGGATGGAAACGCAGATTCATATAGGGCATATAGAGACATACAGTAAACCATGAGACTATTTCACTATATTGCGAATTGTTTCTCCAGCGCACCTCGGGGCCGTCCGCCGCTGCATAAGACCTCTGCAAAAGGTATTATTTCTATCGACATCTACCTTCGTCTTCGTTGCTGGGCCTCGTAGTCGAGGATCGTCTTGCCATTCCAACGTCGATTCAGCTTTAAAAAGAAGCTGTGCCGTGGATTTTGCTTTCAGTAAGTGAGAGATTGCATACTAACAAACTCACCGATCATAACGGCGGACCGTAGCGAGACGATCCGAGCACACCGACATATTTTTTCCTTTTATTTTTTTGAAAGAATAGGTATTACCAAAGGTATAGGTATTCTAACGCCCCCAAATACTTAGCAGAAAAAAAAGAGCAGGTTTTTTTGAGGCACGGCTTAAATAAGGACAAATAAGGAAATTCTTTAGTATAATTGAAACCAAATTATTGCAACTTGGGTGTCAACATAAGTTGTGTCCGTTTTTTTCCAATTGAAAAATGAGCACCAAAAGTAAAACAAAATGGTAAATGTTATACGTCATTTGCAAAAATATGTTCTGCTCTACAAGATATTGTGGCAGGCTTGTAATCAAATAAAATAATATATGTAACGTAAAAACAAATACAATATCTTGTAGAGCAGAAAAGTTTCTTTCAAATGACGTATAACATTTACCATTTTGTTTTACTTTTGGTGCTCATTTTTAAATTGGAAAAAAACGGACACAACTTATGTTAACACCTAATATAATACTGAAATTCTCCAGTATAATAGTTACACTAGTTTGATTTAAATGTCAATGGGGGCGATCGTCCCCCTTCATGCATCATTTCTAAGGCTCGTTTTTTTATACGAAATTGTTAGTTTTTGGGTAAAATCAAAAAAATTCTCGCTGAGTGGTTCGTTTTCTTGAACGAGATCATTAGTTTTTTACTGCGCAAATTCTCACTTTATTTTTAAACAACATAGGTTCCAATTTATATTGCACGTGGGGCCATGTAAGTAAGTTGAACTATAATGATGTAATATAATGGTAATTAAATAAATATTCTAAATCCCGACAAACTAAATATCAATTCATCATTCCAAGAAATCCTATTGAATGAGAATTCTTGCAAAATAAGGCTGCTGCCATAACAGTAGACTACACGAAAGTTGCGAAGCCCAGATCATTCTTGGACCGTGATATTTATAAAGTTATATTTTCCTTTAAAAGTCCCCCCTACGAAAAGTTTCTGGATCCGTCAGTGGCACGCGGAGTGTCCAATACTTAAAAAAAGGAGGGCCTGAAAAGGCACTTCCAAATATCCGAGCATTAAAATAAAATCCCGCGTGTCTTTCGAGGACTTTTGAAGAGCCTTTTTGAACTGCTTTTTAATTGATTATTGTGTTTTTTTAAACTATTTTTATGATTTTTCCCCCGTGCTTTTAGACGATTTGTGTAGTTTCACCTGTCTTTTATACTTTATTTTCAATTTTTATTTTGTTTTTAATTTATTTTCAATTATTTGTTTTTTGCGCAGTGCGGGCTATGCGCATGTGGACGGCCCCGTATTGTGTTGATAACATGTGATATTGTACGATTTAATAATTGTTTATATCTGGTTGTTTTTGTTGAAATTGTGTAAATTTTTTTTTTTTTTTTTTCTATTTTTTGTCTATCTTTATGTGTTGAGCGCTTACTACTAGCTCTTTCATTTTTATTTTTTTTTATTTTAAGGTACATTGTACCGTTTACTTTATGTATTTTTTATTATTATTTTGGTAAGAAAAGGGTCAATTGGTCGTTAAAATAAATAAATAAATCTTTTCGATATAATTTCTGCCATCAACCGCATGACAAAGCACCTCTTACATTCAATATGCACAGCATGCAGTTTTTGAATTTATGTGCATGCGTACAAATTTCATTGCACATACAACATCAATATTCAAATTTCCAATGGTATCGTAAATCCATGTTCTGTCGTTTTCAATGGAACTCAGTAAAATAATGTCCGCATCCACTAGGCAGAGTCGGGAAGAGGTAATTTAACCCTTAACTATTCAAAATGCGCCCCCACAAATAAGATAACAGTTATATTAACTATACAAGACACTTTTTTCACCGCATGCTCAATCGCGTCTTCACAGTCTTGGGTCATGTTGAATACAGAATATAAAAAGGATTATGTATTTATCTTCTACAACCTTCGTTAGGGTGAGTATTACTGCGTACAACTGTTTCACTTCAACAAGCACACAGCCCTGGTTTATTGCGTATAAGCTGTTGCACTTCAGCTGTTGCATACAGTCTTGATCAAAGACACGATGGCAAAGAGATTATACTTTCAAGACGATTGAGAGGTAAATCTGTTGCATCTTAAAATTTTTGTTTTTCTTAACAGCGCTATAAAATTTACGATTATCAACATATAAGCAAAAAAATATAAATTGTGTTGTAAAACGGTCAAAGATTAAAAATGCAGTCTGGAAGAAAATTCGCCAGGAATCGAACAAAAGACGCCCGCTTGATAAGTGTGAATATTAACCGTTAGACCACAGCCGCCAACCACGTTGCTGTTAGTGCCTTTGAGACTCCATTTTTCTTCAGTTCTTTAATTATACTATGGTATTTTTTTTCCAATTGATTTTGGCGTATTTTACGCATCGTGCCTAGGGCAGTGCCCCGTTTTCTCCATCCTTGTCTCGGCTCTGCCAATTAGTTCCGAACCTCACAACGCCGTGACAAAGAACCACAAAATAACGGAAACAAAACCTGACTATTGAATCATTGAACAAGGTCATTATTGCATATTTGTCCTTTATTTCGATTTTTTTTTAATAGAAAAGCTCTCTCAGCCATTTGGCGATTTTCCAAGAAAGCTTAAGCGTGAACCACAACGCGGGACAGAACCGATTTAAATACATTTATCACCTTTTATCGCATTTTGCTATCAGCAATGTCTGCCGCAAACAGAAGCTCTCGAGTTAATGCTTGAAAAATTATATTATTTCGTGTTATATCAGGAGGAATTCTTGATATTTAAAAATCTTTTGAAACGTTTCATAATTTTGAATGGATATATTCCAAGATATTTCTTATTCAATAAAGTTATAAACATACAGCACAAATATTTATCATTTTATTTAATACTCGTAAATATATAGTACAAACATTTTCCAAAGCTATACCCGAATTGACAGTAGAAAAATGTTCATTCCTCTGTCAATTCCACCATCATCCTCTTAAACCCTGACAGCTTTGAACCAAATATTTCCACATTCGAGTCAGTTGCTGTATTATGCTCTCGGCACATTTTCATAATTATTGATTGGAAAATATTATTGAATATATTATTTATAGTTAAGGCATTAACATTGTGGAGGTTTAAAGACATTGTAATTTGTTTTATCAAACACTTTTTGTAACGGTATAACCCTACCGGTTTCAAGGTTTTCACCACATCATTATTGTTCACAAATTACAGTATTATTGAAATAGTTGGTGTTGACAGTACTGTTGGTTAAACTACAGAAAAAACCTTGATTATCCGGATATTGTCGCTGGATGGGGACTTATTTTGTCCCCCATAACAGCGTGGGTAGAGATGGGATCGAACTATTCAGATCTTGATTATCCGGATATTGTCGGTGGATGGGGACTTATTTTGTCCCCCATAACAGCGTGGGTGGAGATGGGATCGAACTATCCTTATCTTGATTATCCGGATATTGTCGCTGGATGGGGACTTATTTTGTCCCCCATAACAGCGTGGGTGGAGATGGGATCGAACTATCCTTATCTTGATTATCCGGATATTGTCGCTGGATGGGGACTTATTTTGTCCCCCATAACAGCGTGGGTAGAGATGGGATCGAACTATTCAGATCTTGATTATCCGGATATTGTCGCTGGATGGGGACTTATTTTGTCCCCCATAACAGCGTGGGTGGAGATGGGATCGAACTATCCTTATCTTGATTATCCGGATATTGTCGCTGGATGGGGACTTATTTTATCCCCCATAACAGCATGGGTAAAGATGGGGTCGAACTATTCAGATCTTGATTATCCGAATTTTAAATTATCCGATAGAACAAAAGATTAACAAAAACAAAAATAATAACACTGAACTATATACTCGTATGTCCACATCCGAGTTAGTTCCTTATTATACTCGGCACATTCTCACCTTTGTTAATTGATAACTGTAATTGGATAGTTGGTTTTAACCCTTCCCCTTCCCTGTGATGTGTAACTAGTACACATTGCTTCTAAAAACTTTAATATCTCTAAAAATATAATCAATACTGGGTTCAAATTTTAGGTATTCCTCCATAATACATTTACGCATTGAATGAAAAAAATAATATTAATAATAATGAATTAGCACTTATCGGCCACATCAGAGATATTTTGTGAAAATCGGGAATAAGTTCACCAATACAATCAAACGTGTGCCAGTGTGTGACGTAGGTATATTCATTCTAAAAAAACGCTATGGGTGAGGAAGCGACGCTATTCACGTCTCACTCTCACTCTAGTTCGGTATATGGAAACGCAGGAAATAGAATCTCAGTTCGCTGGCTTCTCTCGCTCTGTAGCCAGCCGGATTTCCTTCAAAATAGTCGTTTCACCCGTTTTGTGAACGTCAGCCGATGTTTTTTTTTTTCATGTTTTCAGGAATTAAATTTAAATTATTATCACTTTTGACTTCAAATTTAATTAATTTAAGCGGATGGCTATGAAGATTCTTATTTTTTCGGTTTTAAATCACTCATTTTTACATGTGTATTGATGTGTATTGAATACACATCACCGGAACGGGTGGATTTTATTAGCATAGGAAGGGAAAGGTTAACAGAACTGTTGATTTAATGTTGATGTGGGAAGTACCTTAACATATCTAATGACCGAAGCCACTACCTTCCTATCCTTACAATCAATTTATATATTTATTTATTTTATAATATTTTAAATCTATCAATAATAGTTGGTTCGAATCCTGAGTTCAGGAGTGTTTGCTCTCGAAACGTCGCTATATAAATTGTCGTTTTATTGTTATTATTAATACATATGATCCGTCATCTTACCCAACACACCAGTTTTTAGTTTAAATTCATTCTCGATAATTATATTTTATTATTCTGTCATACGAGTACATAGACCAACCGCATAATCTTCTTATCGTAAGTGCTTACACAGAGGATTTGCACATATCCCAAGATCAAACAATCTATATTATCTTAATTTGTGGCACTCTATTGACGGTAATTGAAAGTTTCACTAATATAATTACATGTATTACATTATACGCGTTAATGTTATTGAGAATATAAATTAGAATAACTTATCCTACATACATAAAGTTATTCCTTATATTCAATAAAATACGTTCGTGATCGGAGGGAAACAACCTTTTTTCCATTACTATCATTCTATTGGATAACGAACTACAAACAATCTTAAATTTACTTATTTATTTATTTATTTTTTCAAAACAGGCTTAGTCCAATTACTTTGAAAAATACAAGACATTAAAAAAGAAGAAAAATTACATAAAAAAAAAAAAAAATTATATAAAATAAAAAATAATGCATATGCATACAAACGAGTATATACACACAAACATATGATGCACATACATTCAGTCACTTAAGTATGTTGATGAGTGCTTTTTAACGCGCTCAATCTAAGAAGAAAATTTACTTTTGCTTTTGGTAATATGATATGAAATATGTCGATATCCGAAGCAATCCCGTTCAGAAGAGTTAAGGCCCTTCCAACAGGCATAGCGGCTAGAAGACCCGTTCTTGCGTATGTTATTGAGAACAGTTCTTGCCGGCGCAGTCTAGTGTAATTGTTAGGAACATTTAACGCTAATCTTTGTAGTAATGCTGGACAGCTCACAACTCCTCGAACGAGTTTGACAACGTATACCAGGAGACGCACATTTCTTCTTACGCTCAAGGAGTTAATCGAGTTAAATAAACAGAAAAAAATAGATTTAGAACTCAAGTATATATTTTGATATCCACTATACGTAATTCAAAATTTACATAGCTTTAATGAAAAAATATGTTAATTTGCCGAATTGCATATGATTTTGAAATACTAAATAGCTTTAAAGAAGAACAATTTGACAAGAAGAAGTATATTTTAGAATTCTTCATCTGAGTGTTAAGAAATAAGACAATTAAAAAATTTTCAGACTGGATTCCCTTTCAGACATTATTTTTTTCATTTGTATGATTCCCAGTTCACTGCTCTTCATTTTTTACGTCGTTTAATATCAATGCAACGAGACTCTGGAACCAGTTACAAACCAGATTGTTTTTACAACGAAATGTTCAAAAAATAAATTCTCTCCTATGTATCCGAAATGGGGTTGTAGACATATTTGATAACGTGACCAGGATACAATCTTGTCATCTGTTCCATTAATCAAACTTTCGGGTTTTGAACTACTAGAGTAGACCCAGAACTCTAAATTCCTTATCGCACGTGTTGAAAATTCTAACACGTGTAAAGAGGTAAAAATACTCGCACACGTCTAGCGCGCGAGTATTATCACCAAATGAAATAATTTACCGAATTCACACGCCTTATTTTTGGGACCATCGGGAATTAAAATTGAAACTTCCAAATCAAAGTAAAGCGTTTTACCAACTAAGCTACGGTTGTCGGCCAAGAGATCTTACCAAAATGTTATTATTTATTTATTTTATCAAAAGGGTATTATAAATAATCTTACCAAGAGGTTATTAAAGTTGAATAAATTGAGTGTTCACTAAATATATTTGTTCTATTGTAATTATCAAGTGACCAACCATTCCTACAATTCGTCAATCGTTAGACTGCACATTATGAGAAACCAGTACGGACACCTGATGGACTCATTTAAATTATCCTTGAACCCATAGACGACGATTCTTCTAGACTAATAGTTCCGCAAATGTATCGTAATGATTTGTCCTGTTATTCGTTTCGTCTTTCTTTTTTTGTTATTCGTTACGCTCTTGACAAATTTGTCGTTATCGTTGAACTTGGTCTTGCGAATAAATTGATTCATATCAAAAAGTGACAGCTCTCAAATAATATTTGAAAATTGAAACGCTCTAATTATGATTTTTAATATAATTATCACTTTTAAACCGCCACTATGATGATACTATTGTTACATACGGACGTAAGTACTCGTACAACCAACTTTACATTGTTTAATTATTATTGGTGTATTACTACGTCTATTTGAATTTGTTATTTTATTGTATAATTTTTTTTTAAGAATAGATATGACCGAAGTCATAGGTATCCTTATGCCCTCGAACACTAGGCGGAAAAAGTGCTTGTGTCGTTCGAGGGGAGTAGCGCAGTGCGGAGTACAAACCGACGCCCTTCCGCACGGAAGCCCAACGCCTTGGCGCGTGGCTATGCACCTTACATTATATTGTTAAATTAACGGATGAAGAAAGAAAACCTTACAAAACAGATATATAGTGCAAATGTGAGAAGAAGGCGTGTGAGAGGAAGACCAAGAAGGTTACAGTTTAAACAAGTGAATAATATTCTGAAAAAAGGAAAGGTAGAAGTCATGTGAGAAATTGTATCGAAGTGTATCGAGATATGAAAGTTTGGCGCTTTGTTCTTTTCTACCTACCTCGACAGGGAGTTGATATTTCAATAAATAAATAAATTATAAAACTTATCTGCAGAAATTTTGAGAGGGAATGGCTTACCGAAATGCTGTTATCAAAAACCAACATTTCTAAGAACCATCATATTGGAATCCAAGTCTTAGAACTTATAAGACACGGTTGAGCACCCCTTAAATACGCGCCCTTTAATTCGATTAAGCGATTAAGACTTTCGATGTTACTTGCCAAATGTTTTCTAATAAATTTTGTACACCAAATGTAGTCGTAGCGATACACAACCATATGCCTATAAATTTGATTGAACATCTCTGATATTTCATCTTTATTATATGTTTATATCTAAATCCTCTTTTACGAGATTATTTCTTGTTTTATAGCTGAAATAAAATACTGTACTTAATGTTCGTAACTTTTTTGGCGTCAATTCTGTCAATTTTTGTTTGATGATAGTATTATTCAACCAAATAAAGGAAAACAACTTTATTTTTCTTGAATACTTAATTGTATAACTATCTTGTGGGCTTATTGCTAAGTGGCAATCTCTTCCAGCTAACCAGACAAAATAATGTTACATGGTCGCAAGAAATATTCAATTTATTATTAATTTAAACTATTTAAGTGCGATATCAACAATCAAAGGAAAGTGGGTATGTTAGACACGAAAATAAAATCGGGAATGAACACGTTAAATTACATTAAATCGGGAATGAACACGTTACATTACATTAAAGACTGAATGAAATTGAAAGTTTTTTAGTCCCTTTTTACAACATGTCTATGACTTAGTGAGTCTTAAATTAGTTGTGAACTTATTCTACAGACTCACTTGATGGACTATTTAACAACAATATCTATTTTAATACTATGTATTTAACAACAATTTGGCAGGATGATTGCCAAGTAACAATATATACCAACCAAGTAGATAATAAGTAAATAAGGGAAGTTACGTGATCGAAAAAAATTATCAAATCATTATGTATTTGTACGAAATTCATGATGAATTTAAATAATACAAATCAAGATGAGATATCATCAATCAAAGGAAAAAGTAAGGGATAGTGGAGAGGAAAGGAAAATCGGGAATGAACACGTTAAATTACATTAAATCGGGAATGAACACGTTACATTACATTAAAGACTGAATGAAATTGAAAGTTTTTTAGTCCCTTTTTACAACATGTCAATGACTTAGTGAGTCTTAAATTAGTTGTGAACTTATTCTACAGACTCACTTGATGGACTATTTAACAACAATATCTATTTTAATACTATGTATTTAACAACAATTTGGCAGGATGATTGCCAAGTAACAATATATACCAACCAAGCAGATAATAAGTGAAGTTACGTGATCGAAAAAAATTATCAAATCATTATGTATTTGTACGAAATTCATGATGAATTTAAATAATACAAATCAAGATGAGATATCATCAATCAAAGGAAAAAGTAAGGGATAGTGGAGAGGAAAGGAAAATCGGGAATGAAATCGTTACATTTCTGTTAGTCAGTCGATTTTTAAAACGTGTCAATGACGGAACTAGTTTATCAATAATTAGTTGGTAACAGGTTCCAGAGAATCGCTGCATACATTTCAAAGAAAAGAATAGTGAGATACCATCAATCGAAGGAGAAGAAATGATGGAAAGTTAAGGAAAATTCGGAATATGTACCCGAGAGAGAAATGGCGTTAACAGTTCCTGTCCTGTGATGTGTAACTAGTACACATTGCTTCTAAAAACTTTAATATTTGTATAAATATAATAAATACTGGGTTCAGATTTTAGGTATTCCTCCGTAATACATTTACGCATTGAATGAAAAAAATAATATTATTAATAATTAACACTTATCGGCCATATCAGAGATATTTTGTGAAAATCGGGAATAAATTCACCAATACAATCAAACGTGTGCCAGTGTGTGACGTAGGTATATTAATTCTTAAAACCACTATGGGTGAGGAAGCGACGCTATTCACGTCTCACTCTCACTGTAATTGGTACATGGAAACGCAAGAAATAGAGTATATCTCAGTTCGCTGTTATTTCTTCCTTCGAGGTATAACATACACAGTGCTAGTGTTCCGAGTTCCGTCTCATTAGCTCGCATGCAGCCATACGAGGTGGTTTCTGTGCCCATTTTGTGAACGTTGGCCGATATTTTTTCATGTTTTCAGCTATTAAATTTCATTTATTATCACTTTTGACTTATATGAATATTCCAATTTTTCCGATTTTAAATCGCTCATAATTTACATGTTTTCCGATTTTAAATCACTCATTTATACACATCACTGGAACGCACGATTTTTTAGCACCGGAAAGGAAAGGTTAACTAAACTATTCAATTTTAATTTATTATTTTTTTTATTCCAGAAGAAAGTCCACGCAGTAGACAAAAACGTCAAGGAGTGTCACTGATCGAGAGGTTCCGACCGCAAGCAGTAGCTCCAGGATCCAGTTTGGAGCTATGGTGTGTAGCTCGAGGGGCAGAGCACCTTGCATGGGCCCGCGATGGCACTTCCTTACCCCATTCGAATACCCCCGTTCCATCATCCGCCATAGGCCTGCTCAGAAGTTCCTATAACCTAACAAGAGCTCTTCCAGAGGACGCTGGAACCTATTCCTGTACAGCTACTTCCTCCAACAATGAATCTGTTACTCATGAAGCCAGGATTGACATCTATGGTGAGTTTTGAAATGTATGTCTTGAATATTAAAAACATATACATACCGTCATTTCCCTGCTGGTGTAAGCAGAAAGGAGGTAAGCAGAACATCAGACTTTTATCTATCGATACATATCCTTCACATTTTCTACATTCATACAACTCGTACGATTTATTTCAAGTTTTACATTTTCTTTTTTCAAAATATCAAACCATAAATTCCATCCCAGTAATCTTTTATCACACCTTCAAAAAATATTTTGTTAGTCTTTCTTAATTCATTCGTTTTACATGCCCAAACTATCTCACAGTGCTATTTTTCATCTTACTCAACAAATCAGCCTTAAGTTCGCATTCATCTCTAATCACTTCATTCCGTTTCTATCATAAATTATTACCTCATGTCTTCTTCTTATTGCACGAATTTCTATAGCATTTATTTGGCTTCTTACATTATTTTTTCCACGTTTCACTCCCATACTTCAAAGTTGCTACTACAATATTGTTGTACACTATCATCTTAGCACAAGTTCATTCTGTTCGGTTTGAATACTGGGTACGTTTTATGTTCCAGACCGATTTTGTTTGGCCGCCATTTTGACTTGGTTGTTATTCGTAAGTTCATATTTGACAGTCGTGGAGAATAGTCAATAACAATTTATTATGGAGCATCTAACTTTGCAACAACGTGTTGAAGTTATTAAAATATTTCATTTAAATAATTTTTCAATTGTGAATACGTGATGAAAATTGCGTGTTTTTTTTAGTTTAAATCATGTGCCAAGCAAGTCAACCATTCAACGTGTAATGAATAATTTTGAAAATTTGCATACACTGGGAGATAAAACAAAGTTTGGGCGATAACGTAGCCAACGTACAGAAAAGATTGATGCAGTGAGGCAGAGTGTTAGTGAACGCCTGTACACCTCTATTATCGATCACTCTCTACGACTGTCAAATATGAACTGACAAATAACAGCCAAATCAAAATGGTGGCGAACATAAAACGCACTCTTTTACTGCCCCGTTGACTTTGTTTCTACATGTGAAGTATTTAAGTATTCTGATTTACAAAAGAGTCTTAGAACAACCGCAAAGTGTTGAGAGACAAAATGACAAATATCAGCATTTGGAAAATCTGCAAAGTAAAAGACGTCATTAAATATGAATGCAAAGAAAACACGAACAGACAGGAAAGTGAACAACAGAAAATCATACATATCAGAAATCGTCCTGGAAAATTTCAGAAATGATAAAAACAGTTGACATATATTCGATGATATCCATGATTGTTTTCCACTAATTAAAAGTGTTTTTCAGAGTTGTTGCCATGTTGAGCTTAAGATACGTGGCTTTTGATTTTGTAAAGCTACAGACAACACAAATAGGTTAATTAAAAATTGGCGTGTAGGTGGTGCGTGTGATGGTCACGCAGGGCCCTATGCTGATCACGTTGCGGTCAAAAGTCTTAAAACAATGTTTAATCGAACTTAGATTTTTTTGTGAGTGCATATATACCTCTAGTCACTAGAAAACTAGCTTTAAGTTTTGATCTTCGCAGTAAAAAATAATTCAATTGTTTATTTCCAGGTCCTCCATATATAAGAAGCTTGGGTCCAATAAAAATATTATCAGGAACAACTGCGACTATTCGTTGCCCGTACTATGGATACCCAATAAGGTAATGAAACAAAATTACTTATTGGTTATCAATTATTTCTTTTTTATATAAGTTATACAATGTTACAACAAATAAACTTGAATCAGGTGTTAACCATCTTCTAAACGTGCGGTTCCCGTTTTCCGCGACGCACGTTGGGGCCAAACCTTGAATATCATCTCATAATTCAATATTGTCGAATGTACTACAGAATTAAAATAAGTAGTGACTTTTATTCCTAAAATCCTATAGATTTCAGCGAAAAATCATTGTTTTTGTATGTTCTTCCGTTGATTTATTATAACTTGTCAAAGTTGTATGTTTGGAGAGAGCAAATTTATAGTGACGATTTAATTGAAACTTTGAGTTTTACAATGTTTCTTATGATTATATTATAATACACAAAATAAAAATATGACTTGCAATATACAATAATGTGTATTTTGTTTTATTTTTGGTGTGTTATAAACAACTAATGCTGTTTTATTATTAAATTTTTGAGGAGATCATGTGAAAAAATAATGTTTATAAAATGTCTTTTCAATGTACTAAAACTCATATTTTCATTATGTTTTTTATTATGATTTTAATAAATTATAAAAATATATATATTCATCAACTTTTATACCAAATTTCATATTGACACTCTCATTGGTTTCGGAGTTATTGAATTTTGAGATGATTTAGAGCGTTTCGCCCCAATGTGCGACGCTCAAAGTCAGAACATATCTAACAATAATTGTTACTTACTCTAGAATAATCCAGTATATAAAAAAAATAGACACCTTTTTCACTTCCACTCACGTGAAAAACTGTGTCGTGGAAGAGTAAGGCAGAGATAGCATATTAAGCGCCATCTACTGTAGTATTAGTATTGAAAAGCGAAATATAACTGGCACCTCAACCAATAATTAGTGGTTTGCACAGTGTACGTTAGATTTAACTTGCTATCGTCGCCTAAACCCATCAATGGATGGTCTGAATAAAAAACCACATAAGTCACAGTGATCAAATACTATTTGCCATCCCCGTTCTAGAACATGAGCGACCAAATGCACTTGCGATTTAAAATGCAAGACTCTGAATTGCACACACAAGAAAAATGACACTTGATGAACGCGACAATGTCATAACTCTTTGACTTTCTGTAATACACAAAAATCTTAGTCAAATATTTTTCAATCGTTTTATTTTAAATTTACTTTCCCCAACTTCAGTTGGTATGTGAACCCTGCCTGGTTGGTTATAATAGATTTCCGTAAAAAAATAAATACACTGACCAAAGATATATAAACCTTTTTTAGTGTAAGATACATTCCCCACGATAACACATTGAACTTCCGTAGTGTGAACCCGCACTTTGCTGCTTCCTTGAATAATTCGATTTTTCTTTCCGGAAACCCCCCAATTATTCGAGGGAAGTACTACAATTGACCGAAGTTGTAATAATTGTTATCTAGTGATAAGTTAATACGAGTATGTAGGTGTTAACTATTTAAAAGAAATGAAATATTTACATTTTTTTAAATAAAAATTGCATGCTGGAGAGTAAAATTAAGTTAGCTCATAGTTATAATACATAAATTAGATTAGTTCTTAAGATATAAATTGTTTATAGGTAAAGCCTTTCGCAAATGTTTGTATTATAGATTAATTTATTAAATAAATTTAAAAAAACATGCCCGTTTGGTACGCGCCGAACTTCCGTGGGAGGATTCTCGTGTTGTCCTACTTCCCTGGAATAAATAAACCTTTTTTCCGATCTATTCAAGAGGAGTATTACAATTCTTATGAACTTTGACCGAAGTCATAGGTTATTACTATTTTTATGATCTCTATGACTTCGTTCACAGGTCATGAGACTTGTTACCTTAGAAGAATAGTTATGACCTTTGATAAAAGTTATGACCCATATTCTTTGTTTTCAATGAGAAAGAAAATGTATAAAATGTAAGTTCATATCTTTTCTCTTTCCAGTAAAGTCAAATGGGAACGATCGGATTTGAAACCAATCCACTACGAAAGATACACAAGAAGTTTAAAAGAATCAAAAAGTATAACTATGACAAGCAATATAGAAGATACAAAACCAAACAAAGATAATAAACTTTTTCAAAGTCATGACAATACATCTATTGCAAAAGACATCATTGCATCGAACAAACGTCAACGCAGAGGATTCACATCAGACGATGATGGGAAATTAGTTATAGAAAACATCGATGGCTCTGAAAATGGTGCTATGTACACATGTACAGTTACAAGTCCTACCGGTGAGATGGCAAGAAGATCGTTTGAAATACAAGTTCTGGAACCACCGCTGTTGGATGAACTCACCTTTGGAACAAATGTCCAAGAAGGGCAAATTGCTAAGGTTGTCTGCAGTGTCAAAAGCGGTGATACTCCGGTGTTTTTCAACTGGTACAAGGATGGATTGCCAATATCTGCCAACTTAAAGGTATTTTATTTCTTTAACCCTTCCTTCCCTGTGATGTAGAACTAGTGCACATTGCTTCTAAAAACTTTAATATCTCTATGAATATAATAAATACTGGGTTCAGATTTTAAGTATTCCTCCGTAATACATTAACTCATTAAATGAAAAAAATAATATTAATAATAATTAGCACTTATCGGCCACATCAGAGATATTTTGTGAAAATCGGGAATAAATTCACCAATACAATCAAACGTGTGCCGGTGTGTGACGTAGGTATATTCATTCTAAAAAACCGCTATGGGTAAGGAAGCGACGCTCTTCACGTCTCACTCTCTCTACTTCGGTGTATGGGAACGCAAGAAATAGAATATCAGTTTGCTCGCTTCTCTCGCTTCAGTAGCTTTCGGGCATCCATTTGAGGTGGTCGCTTCGCCCGTTTTGTGAACGTCGACCGATGTTTTTTTTATGTTTTCAGCAATTAAATTTCAATTGTAATCACTTTTAACTTAAAATTTAATTCATTTAGGCGTTTGGCTATGAATATTCTTATTTTTTCCGATTTTAAATCGCTCATTTTTACATGTGTATTGAATACACAGCACCGGAACGCGCGCATTTTTTTAGCACAGGAATGAAAAGGTTAACAAGTATATATTCAAAGACGACCAGACCAGTTGTCAACTTTGTATTTTCTATATTTTGTTATTCACAATACACCATTTACAATTTACATAATTTTAATCAAAAGGCGAACCGTAGATAATAACCCTCCATTTCGTTGATATAAAGACAAGACAATACCTGTGATGCGGCAATCTCATTAATTTTCATATATTTGTTCTAAATACCAAAACACTCAGCCGAAGCATGAATACTTTGCATTCACCCCCTTACATACACTTAAATCTCAAGGCACCACCACATACACAATTCTAACCGCATCACGGGCTCAACAACCACATCAAAATCGTATACAACTACTCCCCATCACCACCAATATCAGTCATTCACTCACATCACTATACGGAGACCTCCAAAAGTGCCTCAATTCTGACTCTCCCACGTCAAAGAGCCATCTTGTTACATAGGCGCCCGTTACACGGTCAATCTGGATCGCAATCCGTGATCGCAATCAACGATCGCGATCCAGATTGACCGTGTAAGAAGCGGATTGACGGATACTCGTATTAATTCTCCCTATTTTTTGGTGTATTTGACAATTTTTTGACTACATCAAGAATATTTGTCATTGTCAGATTTGTATATTGGGCCTTTTTTATATTTTCTGTCTTTCTTGTTACTTTTTTATGTATTTGATAGATTCTATAGAAAATTTGCAATTATGTGACTCACATGCTACATATATTTACGAGTATTTTATTTATTTATTTATTATTACACATGACAAGAAATATACATAATTTGCGAAAAAAAAACAGTTAATTTAATTTGAACATACAATTTTAATGGATCTGGGTTGGTTGCCTTTCATTTGTCGTACCCCAGTAAACTAGGATTTTGCCTGTATCTCACTGAGGATATTTAGCATGAAAAAATAAATCGATACTTCTTTCCGATTTTTGATTACACAAAAACAAAACCCCGTTGCACGTTCTCATCAATCTGACAAACAGTGACACTCAATTACAACTGGAAACATCATAAGAAATTAAGCTACTCACACATCATCACTCCAGAAAGACCAAAAATATTCATACCACAATATACCGCACACAATCATAAGAATAAAAACAAAAATATACAGAAACATAAATACAAAAAATAACAAAAATTAAAACAACATGAAGAAATCCACACTCACGAGCCCACACAAATCTTTTCCACACGTCATTCATCCTGAAAGCCCAAGTGCTCAAAATCCTGTCGCAATAACAACCACGCTCCGATCGACTGTCTAAATGGTTTTCCTACCTTTACCTTTATTGAATTCGGCACGCCACGGTATGCCATGGGAGCCAAATAAGCAAATTTCCTTTGGCATATGTATGTGTATCGCTCCAAGCTATCGCATACATAATTCCAACGTCATTAAAAAATCATATCCAACAACTCTTCTGTATATACTGTACTAAATACCAAATAGAGTTAGTGACTATCAGTCACTAACTCAAATGCCTCTGTGAATAACCCCAAAAGGTACGCATTCATTTTAATAGGTTATGTTAACTCCTGGAAAACACGCCCATGAGGACGATACAAAAATGTCAAAACTAGTTGTCATAACGCATCAAACATAAATTTAAACATGTTAACGCTGATATTTCAAAATTAGGTGGGCCCAATAGTAATGAATTATAAAATTTTAAAGCGAATAAGCAGAGGCGTAGACAGGTTTTAGGCGCTCTTGGCTTATCCTTTATTCGAATGCTCAGAGACTTCTGCGGTATGAAAACAGATGATTGTGTCGGATCCTGAATTTGCATTGGAACAACTTTGTGAGAAATTAAATGATAAGGGAGATAATTCAGCAGTCCTTGATTACACAGGTGATCAAAGGCAGACACTTCAACTGACTTGTTCACAACCAATAAATGCAGCCAGAATCTCCATACCCCGGTTGTCTTTTATTCAAACTTGTTGGCTTTCGCTGCTCTGGAGACCACTGAAAATTTTCGACGGAGATCTTAGAAACTGACTGTACTTATGAGAAAGTCAATGTGTTTGCAACTGACTGAGCTAGCTGAATGGAATTCATAGCCTACACACGCTCCATATGAGGAATTTAAGCAGTATTAGTAAAAAATTAGGTACACCTTGTATCTGTGAAGTTTGTATAGTTTCATAAGTTACAAAGCCAAACTCCAATTTTATCTTAAGTTCTAAAATTGAAATTTTTGCAAAGTTTGGATACGAATTCCAGCTACCTTGAATATTATTTTGAACATAAATGAACTATAGTGAAATGCGAAACCAAATGTCAATGCTTATACTATTTTTTACTATATTAATTTTTATATATTAAAAACATGTATATTTTAAATTTATGTTACATACATATATACTATAAGACTACCTGTTTTATGAAGTGTGTTGTAAAGATTGGGGAAATTGTATAATAAGAATCAGACTTCATGTAGTTACTTTGACAGCAAATTTTACCCATGATTCCAAAAATATTTATATATATTGTAAATTATGTGTTTGTTGTTTTTTTTTTCTTCATTTATATTAAGTGGAATTCGGTTTTGTTAATTTAAATATTCGCTGTTTTTCAATTTTGTCTATATATTAAAACTTGGAATTCGGGACCTAAACTGTGCCGCCAACGCTCCTTCATGTTATCGGCGCCCCCTAGCAACTCGCCAAATGTCAGCGCCTCGTTACGCTACTGCAAATAGGCTTAACAAGTATCAAACAAGGTTTATGATTTAGAAGGAGCTAATCAAAAACCTCAATTCTAATATAATAGAAGACATTTAATATTTACATAACATATTACTTTAAGAACACTTTTTTGGCTTTATTTTAAAAGGCTGTATAAGAGCTACGAAATCGAATGAAATACTTGACAGATAAATAAATACGTGTTTACTTTCACCAGACTATTTGCATCAGCATTATTTTCAGACGTTTAATTGCGGAGGATAAGTCCGATGGTGCTAATTTTAAAAAAAACTAGAGACAGATTTTAACAATCATTGGCCATATTGAGCTGATAGTTATTACATCTAACAAATTGTCTTTATTACAGATAGAAGAAAGGAATTTGGATCTATTCAGTGTCCTGGTGATCAGAAAAGTGGGTCTCCAACACTGTGGTACCTATACTTGCATCGCTTCCAACCACGCCGCAAGAGTCAATGCTTCTGCAGAACTATTTATCAAAGGTAAGAACAACATGTCAGTAAAATCCAAGAAAATTTATATTACCTTGTTATAGTTTGTTATTTTTATATTTCTCTATAACCAGAAGTCACTATGAACCTGTACATAATATTGGTTGATCTTTTTCTTCTTCTCCCTGGCTCCATCCCAACTCACTGTCTGCGAACACTGTTGGAGTCAGCTCTCCTCGTCCTCAGGTTGTATACACTTATGTCCCGGACTACGTCCCCCAGGCCGTGCCTCTGCATCAGGTTATCTTTTTGCCCCACCCATGAATTCTTTGGTTTTCCTCTCGTTGTTATTCGAGTAAGATCCAAGGAGATTGCCTGGTTCACAATGTGATAGGGTGGTCTGCGTCCAACGTGCCCATACCATCTCAATCACCTCTCCTCCATCTTAATGTTGATGTCTGTAACACCTAGGCTTCCGCGAATCCGATTAGATAATTTGATTTAACTCTTATCATCTGATTATGTAAAAATATCAACCAATATTAGACAATATTGGTTGATATTTATACATAATGTGATGATAAGGGTTAAATCAAATGAAAAATCGCATAGGCTTTTTTTAGTATTAAAATTATTTAGTATTTTCACTTATTCAATTTTTTCAGTGGCCCCTAAATGGGTGGAGGAGCCCCAGAACAGCTCCGTGGTGATGGGAAGACAAGGGATAGTGGGATGCAGTGCCAATGGGTATCCTCAGCCGCAGGTGCACTGGATGAAGATGCATGGTAACATATAAAGGGTCTTTCAAATTGAGTTTATTTTTTAATTTTTGGATAAAACACAGATGGCATCGTGAACTTGACTGGATCTTGTGACATTTGAGAAGTGTAATATATGGCATTTATAAAAATGGAGTCGTATACAATACAACGACGCGTTCAAATTGAGAATGATTTTATGTATTGTAATATCCGGAAACGGTGATGTTAATTGGCCACCAATATCGTGTGATCTGACACCGTTGGACTATTTTCTCTGGAGTTACGTAATAAGCCAGGTCTATAAGAATGATCCCTAATTCATTCCTGAGCTGAATGACGAAATTATTCGCTTTATTGGTGAGCTAGAACCGCAATAATGCCAAAATGTCATCGATTTTTTTGATAAAAAAGCGGACATCTGTGGAGCTGCAAGAGGTGGACATTTGGCGGATATTGTTTTTTTGTGTTTAAATGTCATACATTATACTTCAATGACCAATAAAAAGTTAATTGAAATCAAAGCAAATTGTGTGTGTTATTCAAGAATTAAAAACAATAGAATTAAAAAACCGCTCAATTTGAAACATACCTTCACTTATATATTGCACATCTAGACCTATTAAACTTGGTTCACATTTTATCTTAAGTCAAATGTGTTACAGTTGTTACATATCGGAAGACTTGATAAAGTTTCTCTGCGGTTTTCTTACCAAATATGTTTTCCAAAACATATGTAAATGTATAGAACTAATTTTATGGCAGCAGCCACCTTGTCTTCATCCTAACACTCAATTTGTTAATATTTATTTTGTAATATTTTCAATATATAAATAACAGTGGATTTTAAATCCAAGTTAGAGCGTCTTTGAGGAGAGTCTACTCTCTAAACGGCGCTATATAAATTGTTATTATATGATTATTATAACATGTAACATAATTTTGTATCTTGTAAGCATGTTCACTTCGGATGGCCGTACGAAGTTCGATATTGAAAAAAGAACAGCAGCAAACTCTTTTATAATTAATTATTTTCAGAATATTCCGAATTGGTAATTCCACGCACATCTTTCTTTTTTTTTTTTACCTGGCGAGTTTATTGCCATGTGACAATCTCTTCCAACCAACCAGAAAGTAGTTTTTTTTTAATGGGCCCTAAGTGAAAACCAGACTGGAATCCCTTTTAAAAAAAAACTGGATTCCAGCGGGGATCGAACCCGCAACCTCCGGATCGGCAGACAAACGTCTTACCACCAGGCCACGGAGGTCGTCTTGCACTTCTGACTTCTACGAGTATATTCGTTTAGTCATTCTTTCATCATTCACTCTTTCCACATGTCCAAACTATCTTGAAGCTCATTTCTTCATCTTACTGAAAACATTCATTTTATCAATGCATTCATTTCTAATGTTTTCATCCCGCCTTCTTTTAAACATTGACACTAATAATTATCCTTAATTCTATCGCATTTTTTATAATTTCGGCCGGAATCGATTAGACCTTACTACGTTTGTTCGTTTAAATATGTATTTGCTTTTTAACTGTTAAATAGATCGATTTAAAAATTTAAGTTTTAATTCCAGAAAGCAACTGGCGTCCTATCCTGGAACTACGAGGAAGTGGTCTTCTCAGTCTACCAAATGGAAGCTTAGTCTTGGAACTGGTATCTACGGGAGATGGTGGGTTCTATTCCTGTAGAGTGGAGAACGGAGTAGGACAAGCACTTCGCAAGGATATCTGGATCTCTGTCAACAGTGAGTGCCACCTTCATTTTTTTAAATCTTCTTTCGTATGGTATAAAAGACTTCCATAAAGATGTTCCTGATAACGCATTAGACTTCATGCAAGTCAACAAATTTCACATATTTGAGGTCTCTCAGTGTCGTCCACTTGCTAGTTCTTGGTGTTTTTTTTTATAAAGCGTCTTTCAAATTGAGCGGTTTTTTTAATTCTTGAATTTTTTGAACACACAATTTGCTTTGATTTCGAAAAACTTTTTAATGGTAATTGAAGTATAATATATGACATTTAAACACACAAAAACAATATCCGTCAAATTTTCACCTCTTGCAGTTCCACAGATGTCCACGCTTTTGTCAAAATTTTCGATGACATCAATTTGAAAGACCCTATATATGTTATATACGTATTTGGCATACTCTCCATGTTGTGAGGTATTTTCTAAAATTATCCATGGGTTTTTTTATATCTTTGGATTTCGGTTCAATATTTTTGAGAATTTTTTATATGATGAAATGTTTTGATATATTTTTTAGTATCCACAATAAAAAAATTATATACATTTTTGATATAATAAATAAAACACTTCTTATTTGGCTTTGTATTCACCACTGTTTTATTTGAGTTCGCTACCGGTTTCAAAATCTTCCACATCAGGTGAAAATAATTTAAATGTCTACAATAAAAAAGTTTTTTTTTCTAATTATAATAGGTACAGGAGAATAGTGGCTAATAAGGGGAGGAAAGTAGGAAGGTGTCAAAAGGATGATTTTTGAATGGGAAACATATAACATATATCAGAGGACTATTATTTAAATTAACTTTTATTTATTTATTTTCTCAATACAGGTCTAGCCAAAGTACATTGAAAAAATCAAAAATTGTTAAAAATTTATAAACATGACGTCGCAAAGTGAAACGAACGTCTTTTCTCAGATTCAATAAATAAAATGTATAATTTACTTTGTTTTAATGAAAAGCTGAACTGTCGAGTACAAATATACATATATGTTAACAATGCAAAAAATCATACATTTTGTGAATATATACAACCACTTCACAAAGCAAGGTCTGTGACGCTTTGGTCTTATTCGTTAATCAAAACTTTCATGTATTTGTCCCAAATACTCAAACATTCAGTTGAAACATTCACATCCTAACACACACTTATATCCCAATATGTCACATACATAATTCCACCCCTATAATAATCTCAACTACTACATCATAATCATGTACAACGACTCTTCGTCACAACCTACATCAGTCATTCACTCATATAACTACAACGCCTCCAAGAACCCTTCACTTCTCACTCTCCCCTGTCAAAGAGCCACCTTGTTGCATATTAAAAAACCCTCCCTACTTTGTGATTTACGAGTATAGGACAAATTTCAGATATTTTGATAAGTTTTATCTTTTTCGCCCCTTTTTTATAAACATATCGTACATACATACCATCACACCATTTCCCTGTCGGAGTAGGCAGAGAGGATGGATCGCTATACTTTCAAATCTCGACACGTACATCCTTAGCCTCTTCTACATCTACAATTTCTAAATTTTTTCTGACTATACGTTTCCTTCTTTCAGAACAGCATTCACTTGATCCAACCATACTTTCCTTGATCCTCCTCTGATACAAATATTTACACTATATGTATTTTTTAGGCGTTCTTCATTCATACGTTCCACATGCCCAAACTATATCAGCGTACTCTTCTTCATCTTACTTAACACATCAGTCTTAAATTCACATGTCCCTTCATTCCGTATTCTGGCATACATTGTCACTCCATGTATTTTTCTCAATACACGCATTTCTACAGCATTTATTCAGCTTCTCTTAGTCTTTTCCACATCCACGTTTTATTCCCATACTTCAAAGTTGGCACCATAATATTATTTTGGACTATGATAATATTATATATATATATTTAACACATTTCAGAATATGTTGAAAATTAACAATAATGTAAGCTATTTTCGGTATTACACGTTCTTAATATATAGTCCAACCTGACGCATTTATTTGTCAATTAACAAGCTTTTTCCTACCAACCAGAGATGGGCTAAATATACCTTATATGGAAACTGGAGTGACTCCTTTTTTTTTTAAATCTGGGTGCCAGTGAGAATGAAATCCACAAGACAGGTGTTTTATAAAGTACGCCACTGAATTTGTCATTTTTAGTGATATTTTCGGACTTTTCCGATGAAATTAATTTTAATTATTATATCTTCGAAATATTTATAGTGATATATGTAGACATCAAAAGTTACGTTTGAAATTAGTTAAAATAAGAGCCTGAAATTTGAACTTGACTAACCATAACGCTATCGAGATCTTCAAATGCCAATGTAAAGCGAAGCTAATATTTTTATCTCTTCCACCACATTTAAAAATATCCTTGTCGCTTCTTAAATATTGTGAGTCAGCATTGAATTTCATTTTGGACATTAAAAGTTAATTTATCAATGTTAAGCGAAGCTAATATTTTTATCTCTTCCACCACATTTAAAATATCCTTGTCGCTTCTTGAATATTGTGAGTCAGCATTGAACTTCATTTTGGGCATTAAAAGTTAATTTATCAATGTTCAATATTTTATTACCCCCGTGAGGCAGATAGAGAAAACACATATTTACAATATCTTTTTTTCACTTTTCATACGTGTCTGCGCAGACACATAACAAACGCTAACAACTCTGAAAAGATGAACCTGTCTACAACAACTATAAATTTCGGTATTGAACTTAATTCCGCTCCTGAAACCTGCCATTCTATGTCGCAACTGTGCCTCAAATGAGTGGACTCTGGCCTAAGTGAACATTTCAGAAGTACTACAGTTTAGCGTGTGGCCTAGTAAGACGTGGTGTATTTAGCGTATGCCCCAGTACAGGGGTTCCCAACCTTTTTGTACTCTAGAGCACATTCTAAAATATCGGTAGGATGGCGGGCACCACCTATTTTTAATCGACAAACTCCTTCCATAACTTCTCATTTTCCCATAATTTATTTTCTTATATTCATAATTTATTAATAAATAATGAACAAACATATTTCAAAATAATAAAATTATTATTAAAATTGCATACACACAGAGAAGTGTATTTACAAAACGTAAACAAAAAACACAAATACAAAGAAAACATTTTATAAAAAAATATAATATCAATATGTCAATGTGATCTTTGGTATTGCATATCATTGGCCAGTGCCTCATACTCATAATTAGGAGAGTATGACGATAGCAGATAGCAGATAATCCTGTTAGCAAACAATCATAAAGATGCTCATCGGTGAGTCGAGATCTATATCTTGATTTTATTCAGTTCATGTTTGAAAACAATGATTCGCATAAATATGTCGAACCGAAAAATGATTCAATTTTATATGCCGCTTTTTTCAAAAATGGGAACTTTTCTCTGTCCACTGTATTCTAAAAGTCCTCTGATATTAAGGATTTTAGCAAAATATCATTCTTAAGATCCAAAATTTCTAACTCTAGTTCTTTTGTCTTACCATGAACAAAATCTGCAATACATGCGGCCATTTCCATTACATTTATTTGGCAAGTAAAAGGATTGATACAGAAGGAAACAATTGGCTCGATATGTGTAAACTGCAAAAATCTCTCTTCAAACTGTTTTTTTAACACTTGAAGATGCTTAATAAATAATGACCCGTGGTTTGGCGAAAGCCAAACCTTAGATAGAAATAAAGGAACAAATGGAATGGTACTTACAGGTTTAGTTGCGGGTTTGCGCGGAAGTCGATTCGAGCTAAAAGGGTTGACGCATGTACACCACACTTAACTTATTATACTGCACACTTCATTTATTATAATGTTTAACGGGTTTAAATGAGTTCTTATAATATACACCCTTGAGTTACGTGAGAATTCGTCACCTTTTCCTTGCACTGTACACTCGTCCGGGTCGATTACTCACTCCCGACACGCGTGGATGGCGACTGACCCTGGGATACACACGCGGCGCGCGTGGACGGCCATCTGGTCTACTCACGTTCCGCCCGCGTGGCTTTGAGCTGATTTTACGTTACGCCGGTTTTGGCGTAAACATCCTGGGGGGCCGGGAGGACCTCCAACGGGAACCGGGCTAGCTTTGAAACCGGCCTTCTCAAGTGTCCACTGGTTGTATCCAGATCCACAACACGTGGCACTCCATCTTTGCCGGGTATGGTGCGGGTGATGCGTCCAAGTCGCCATTTCAGTGCCGGCAAGTTGTCCTCCTTTATTAGGACGAGCTCTCCGATTTGAGGAGGGGAGGATGGTGAAAGCCATTTAGAGCGGGTTTGAAGGGTGTGGAGATAGGATTGAGTCCACAGGGACCAAAATCGCTGAGAGATGGCTTGTATGAGCCGAAATCGTCTGAGGGTAGTCAAGGGCCTATCATCGAAGGATGTTTCGGGCAAGGCAGTTAGTGGGCGGCCCGTGAGGAAGTGGCCAGCTGTAAGGGGTTCAAAGTCTGAGGGATCAGAGGAGAGAGGGCAGAGGGGTCTGGAGTTAAGGACAGCCTCGATTCGCGTTAAAAGTGTAGCAAATTCCTCAAATGTTAAGTGCTGATCACCTATGATTCGGTAAAGTAACTGTTTGGTGGATTTTACCGCGGTTTCATGGAGACCGCCAAATGATGGAGCTGAAGGTGGGTTGAGTAACCACGTGATGTGCTGAGTAGTGAGTTTGTGGGTGATTTTATCATCATTGGAAGAAAGAAACCTTTGCACTTCAATGAGCTGATTCCTAGCACCTACATAATTTGTGCCACAATCGGAACGGATGAGAACAGGCACACCGCGACGGGAGACAAACCGTTGTAGTGCTGCGAAAAACGCGTCCGTGCTGAGTGAGGAGACTGGCTCCAGGTGAACCGCCTTTGTGGAGAGGCACACAAAGATACAAAAGTACGCCTTCAAAAGCCTTGCGCTTCTCAAAGTGCTGGATTTAATAAGAAAAGGGCCAGCAAAATCCGTAGAGACTTGAGAGAACACCGGCTGTGGTGTAACTCGATCTGTGGGAAGGTCGGCCATATATGGAGCCTTGGGCTGAGCGCGACAACGAAAACATCGGATACATTTGTATACACGATGCCTGATGACACGGCGTGCTGATAGTATCCAGTATTGCTGGCGTAAGAGTGCATGTAGTGTGTCGGCACCAGGATGGCAGTGTATTTTGTGGTAGTGATCAATTATGAGATCTACGAGTGGGCTAGAGCTCGGGAGAATGAGCGGGTGTTGAGCGTCGTATCTGAGTGGAGCGTGAGAGAGACGACCACCGACTCTCAAAAGATTCTCTTTCACGAATGGTGAGAGTCGCTTTAGTCTGATCGTGCAATCCCCCTTAGTTTGGAGTCGGTGGATGTCTTGGGCGAATACATTCTGTTGTACAGAACGAACCCAAAATAGAAGAGCTTCCTTGCGTTCACAGACTGTCAAGGGACCAATGCATCGTGCAGTCTTGGTTTTCCGATAGTTGTCGATGAAACGTTTAATGTAGCCTGTCACTCCCACAAGCTTATCTAATGAGCTGAAACGTGTGAGCAGATCAGTATTCAGGTCCGGCACTGCTATGTGAGCTGTTACCTTCCTGGCCTTAAGTCCGGGTAAGGCATGGCGTCCTAGGGCTGGAGGCATAGTGGGCCATGTATTTGGCGGTTCTTTGAGCCAGCTGGTGGACCACCATAAATCGTGTACAGATAGGGATTGAGCTGACATTCCTCTGCTAGCACAATCTGCAGGGTTAAGGGCTGAAGGGACATGCTTCCACACCAGGTTGCATGAGTTGGAGGTGATGTTTGTGACTCGGTTAGCCTCAAATACTTGTAGGCGATGTGGTGGTGTGCTGAGCCAAGCCAGTACTATGGTGCTATCTGACCAGCATATGTGATGTTTTAATTGGATGTGGGCTGATAGCTGAGTTGAGACTCTAGTCATGAGCTGAGATAAGAGGAGGGCTGCTGAGAGTTCAAGTTTTGGTATAGTGAGACGGTTCTTAATCGGGGCGACCTTGGACCTCGCAGCAATGAGGTGGACATTTACATGACCATCGACATTGGTTTCATGAAGATAAACGACGGCAGCATAACCAGCTTCTGAAGCGTCTGCGAAGCCGTGCAGTGAGTAAACGGAATTGGGCTTGTGTTGACAAATATGTCTTGGGAGGCGTAGAGCTGAGAGCTGAGGAAGATCATTTGAGATGTCTTGCCACTCCATCTGAACTTCTTTGGGAGTGGGTTCATCCCATTCAAGGTTCAGGGTCCACAATTTCTGGAGAAGGAGTTTTGAGCGGAATATGACAGGGGTAACCCATCCATTTGGGTCATAAAGTGAGGCTATTGTGCTGAGGATAGATCGTTTTGTGACCTTTTCCATAGGGGGCAAAGTGATGCGGTAAGTGAACTCGTCAGTTTGAGGAATCCACTGTATCCCTAAGACCTTAATGGTGGGAGAATCTGGGCTGATGTCAAAGTCCTTAGGTAGATCACACTGATCATCTGGGAAACCATCAAGAAGTTTTGGTGTGTTTGATGTCCACTTGCTGAGCTGAAAACCTCCTAGGGTAAGTAACTCAATCAGTTCTCTCTGCAGCGCTTGAGCCTCTACGACAGAGTCATCACCCGTTAGGATGTCATCCACGAAGATGGACTTAGTAAGGACCTTAGCTGCTCTTGGGTATTTATGACCTTCATCCTCCGCGAGTTGGAGAAGAGTGCGGATTGCGTGGTAGGGGCTAGACCGGAGACCATAAGTGACGGTGGAAAGGGCATAAGTGAGTAAGGGCTGATCTGGTGACGACCTCCAAAGTATGAGCTGATACCGTCTGTGATCTGGGTGAACAAGAATGTTTCTAAACATCATTCGGATATCAGTGCTGAATACCACAGCATGAGTTCGGAAGGTCATGATAATATCAATGATGTCTTGCTGCAGAGGTGGACCTGTGTGAAGGCAGTCATTAATACTGACACCATTGGAACTCTTACAGCTGCCATCAAAGACTGTGCGGAGCTTTTCTGAACCAGACTTGAATATGCCATGGTGAGGGATGTAAAAGTGAGCCTTATGATTAAAGGTACTTGGATGACAGGGTGACATGTGACCTAATTTAATATACTCCGTCATAAAGTCAATGTATTTTGAGCGAAGGGATGGGTTTTGTTGGAGTTTCTTCTCCAGGTTGAGGAATCTGCGTAAGGCAATAGCATTTGTGTTGCCTAGCTCGGGTGCGTTATTGAGAAAAGGCAATGTGACCATATATTGCCCTGAGGGATCCCGAGTAGTGGTAGTGCGGAAGATTTCTTCACACTGATCTGGTAGCGAGTTGACATTGTTTTGGGGCACGAGTTCTTCTGATTCCCAGAACTTCTCCAGTGCCTTTTGAATATTTTGGGATGATGCTTCTGATTGTGAGCCGAGAGTACGGGCCGATTTTGGGCTGAGTTGAGCTTGAGTTGAGGCGCATGAGCTGAGAGCGCTGAGAGTATGGGTTTCAGCGCATGAGCTGAGAGAGCCGAGAGTATAGGCTGAGTTTGGGCTGAGTTGAGTTTGAGTTGGGTTTGAGTGTGATGCCGGTGCAGTATTTTGGTCTTGAATAGGTCCCAGTAATGCAAAGTCAAAGATCGTGCCGAAGGCTATAGGCTTGCCGGGCCCCAAAGAGACCTTAGTACCATCCAAAACTCGGCCAAGAACATCAGAGCCGAGTAGAAGGTCGACTTGAGCTGGTATATTAAACTTCTCATCAGCTAGGGGGATCTGAGGTTTGTCCATCATGTGACTTATATGTGGAACTTTGCTTAATGGCAAATAACCAGTAACATTCTTCAAAATATGAGCTGTAGCCGTAATCGTAGGTGTGTCATTGTGTGTAGGCTTAAAAACGATTTTGATTGAGGCTTTTGAGTTTTGTGTGTGCTGATTTCCAACTCCCGCAATTTTAAGTGATGTGCGCTGAAAGGGCAGGTGCAGAATTTGAGCCATGTGCCGAGTTATGAGCGTCACCATGGATCCGCAATCCAGAAGTGCTCTTGCTCTGTGAAAATGTCCATTAACATCTGCAATTTCTAGTGACACCGTTGGTAATAAAACTGGAGAGCTATTTGGTGTCTCAGGCTCAGGCTGAGCTGAGCTGTTATGATTAACAGCGGGAGAAATTTGAGCTAATTCTATGGGTGAAGGCGGGAGTCGGATGTGTGGGATTTGTGTGTTGAGTGTATCAGTGTGTGTGGGCTGAATGTGTTCATGTTCATGGTGTTCTGTGATTGTTGGTAGTCATAGTTGTGGGTGGGGCTGATTATTTCTTCGGGGTGGCGGTGGAGACCCATAGCCTGAGTGTGAAGAGCGTTGTGGAGATTCATGGGCTGGTCGCTGTCGAGGCTGCTCTCGGAGTGATAGAGGCAGAAGATGGGCTGATGATTGCGTCGGAGATGACGCACCAGAATGGTGAAGGGAAGTGTGATGCTTGCTACTGTTACACTCCTTGCAAGATTTCGTAGTTTTGCACTTATTTTCACAATGAGGTCCGAGACAGCGTCGACAACGCTGGCATGCTGTGATAAAATCCCAACGACCTTGAACGGGCTGATTATTGTATTCTTGGCACGCTATTAATCTGTGGCCCCTAGTGTCGCACCAAGGGCAATAAAATTGGTCGGCCGTTGAGGTTGTGGTGGATGTATGGGCTGAGTAAGCTGGTTGAGGTTGTGGAGACTGAATGGACCGAAACTGCTGTCTCATGTTGACACCCGGATGTGGAGTACGAGCACGCTGCGGGATGGATGACTGTCTGCCTGAGCCATAAAAGTGTGGTGAGGGCAGAAGAATGGGCTGATTAGATGTGCTGGCTCTCTCAGTTTCAACACAACGTGCATGTTCTTCAAGAAATGTGACCAAATCTTGAAGAGTAGGCAAACACTCATCCGACCCGTGCCTACGTTCGAATAACGAGCGGAGTTCACCTTTCAGTTTTCGTACCACTATGGATACGAAAACGTAATCGCAATCCTTAATGGGCAGATTTAAATTTAATAGAGCTGATTGAGCTGAAACGAGAGGAGTTAAGAATAGCTGACGGATATCTGAGCGGGATGTGATAGTGGGAAGCTCCAATATGACATCCACAAACCGGTCAATGAGCACCCTGCGGTTTTCGTAGCGCTTAGTCAGAATGGCTAAGGCCACCGCATAGCTCTCATTGGTGATCTTTAAGTGGGATATCATACTAAGAGCCTCCCCACTAAGACTTGAAAACAGGTAATGGAGCTTCACTGCATCAGTAAGATTGCTGATTTGGTCCGTCAAGCTCTTAAAAATGGCAATGAATGACGGCCAATCTTCCAATTTTGAAGAAAATTTGGGAAGCTCAATTTTGGGCAGAACGGAAGCGGGTACAGATGATGTCGAGGGCTGAGAAGTCGATGCAGTCGGTCGTGAGCTGAAACTTGCGTTTGCGACAAGCATATCTGTGTAAGCATCGCATGCTGCACGATAATTGTCGTTATATTGGGTCTCCGTCTTATCATCGAGATCGGTGGAATCCAATATCTCGTAATAAACGTCATCCAGCCTACTCTTGACCTCATCTAATTTTGCGAAGCGCCCCTCAAAGTCAGCAACGGCGTACTTCGAGAAGTCACCTGAAGCGATGGCAGACGCAATGTCTCTTAACTGTGCTATTGCTCTGTGGCTCTCACGAAATTTTGCGGCTTGTGATTTTGAAGGCATTTTTGTTTTTGTAATAAAAAGGGGAAAAACAAGCAAAGGGAAAAAACAAAAAGAAGAAGAAAAGTGCAAACAGATTTATGGGCACAATGAGAATTGAATTGAAAAAAATAAGCGAAAAGGAAACTTTAAAAATTATATTACAAATTATAAAATCTTTATTCACTCTGTGCAAACTTCCCTTAATTCCCAAAATATCTATTGTCTATCAAATAATCGCAAACTCACTATTCAATTCAAACAATTAATGAATTGGAAAGAAATTATATAGACATAAATTGCTTTTGAGGACTTGACGAAAAAATAAACTTTATTGAGGATTTTTTGAAGAAAAAAAGAAAAATGTTTATGACGAAGCGGGCTATACGAGATTCGAGACTATATTCTAAAGATTTTTAATGGACTGTATACCTGGACTGGAAGTGGATCGAAGGACCAAATGGTTTGGCGAAAGCCAAACCTTAGATAGAAATAAAGGAACAAATGGAATGGTACTTACAGGTTTAGTTGCGGGTTTGCGCGGAAGTCGATTCGAGCTAAAAGGGTTGACGCATGTACACCACACTTAACTTATTATACTGCACACTTCATTTATTATAATGTTTAACGGGTTTAAATGAGTTCTTATAATATACACCCTTGAGTTACGTGAGAATTCGTCACCTTTTCCTTGCACTGTACACTCGTCCGGGTCGATTACTCACTCCCGACACGCGTGGATGGCGACTGACCCTGGGATACACACGCGGCGCGCGTGGACGGCCATCTGGTCTACTCACGTTCCGCCCGCGTGGCTTTGAGCTGATTTTACGTTACGCCGGTTTTGGCGTAAACAACCCGTTTAATTCATTGTTACCTAGCATTTTCTTCATATGTGGGAAATGCACGAGAGAATTGATCTGCAGATGTGATATCAACAAATCCAATTTAGCTTTAAATGACTTTACAGAGCTTATCATTTCAGCTATGTTTTTGTCTTTCCCCTGCAACTCCAAATTTAAAGAATTCAATTTTTCCATGATGTCTGTGAGAAATCCCAAATCAATCAGCCAGCGAGAGTCAGTTAGTTCATCATAATTTTCCTTTTTATCGTTTATAAATGTTTTTATTTCTTCAATTAAACTCACAAATCTTGTAAGACCCTTTCCTTTACTGAGTCAACGTTCTTCAGTATGCAGAATAAGATCGCGTTCTTTATCTTCAGTATCTTCTAACAGGGCCTTGAAAAGTCGGTGTTGCAAAGGAGCTGCTCGAATAGAATTGATTATTTTTGTAACTATTTTCATAACGTATTCAAATGGCAATATTTTACAACACAGAGCTTGTGACGGTGTTATTTGACAACTGTAAGTCTTGTATTGCTGAGACAATCTCACGCTTGTTAGAAAATCCATCAAACAAACAATCGGCACCAGTCAAAAATAGTTCTTTAAACAACTCACCATCAATGAAAGGTTTCTTATTTTTTGCGAGCATGTGAGAAATTTTGAAAGAAGCAATGGTCGCATTTTTAGAATTTTCCACATGTCTAGTGAAAACAGTCTGTTGTGCAGTTAGACTTGATTTTAGTCGACATATTTTTTTCTTTCTTACTTCAGATTTAAGTGGATAATTCACATCAAAAGTGGCATGAATTGTCTGAAAGTGTCGTTCAACATTATGTTTTCTCGGCACTGCAATTCTACTACCACACAACAAACAAACGCATTTATTTTTCAAATTAACGAAACAATATGATTCTTCCCAGTCAGTGTTAAAATTATAGGTTCGTTGTCTTTTACTCGGTCCACTCATTTTAGGACTAAAAAAAAAAAAAAATAGTAATTGAACTACAATATAATATCAATGTTATAGCGCACGTCTGTTCTACATTATATGCATAAATGTATTAAAACAAGGACTATAACTATCCCCACAATCATAATAGATTATCGCTTATTAATATAATACTCGTAGATTACGCACCTCGCTTTTAGCCCGTTAAACATTTTCAGAAGGAATATCAAAACTCCTAATTCGTGTTTCGTCAGACGAAGATGTCTCCTAGCTAACTGTCGCGACCCGAACGGGGCAGCAATCGCAATCAGTACGACAAGTACTGTCAGCAAAGGAACCACTCATACATACAATATCGCAAACATACGAACGTATTTAATAAACCTAGGCACTCAAAAAAATTAAAACTCTAACAAATAAATAAAAATAATTCACATTTTTAATTAATGTTTATGAAAAAATTCTGTCTCTGTCGAATAGTGGCGGGCACATACGAATCGTTCCGCGGGCGCCATGGTGCCCGCGGGCACGGGGTTGGGAACCTCTGCCCTAGTAGGACGTGCTGATGATGATGTTGTTGACATCTCTGTATTCGCTTTAGTCGAATTCTGTGTTCCTTTTCGTTCGGGGTCATCAATTTAGCGGGATGCTTAATTTGATACGTCGTGATGATTTTGATTTGTTTGTATTTAAAATAAAATACGTCGATTCAGGAATGCGGAAAAAGTGAGAGTGAAATAAATAGTAAACAGCGATGAATGGTCAAGTGAATAATAACAAGTGCCTTTATTCATCGATAAGTAGGTATATATAGAATTTCAGAACGGGACGCGTGACTGCGTCCGCGGTATATCTCGATCTCACTCTTGCGCGTGTTGAGGTGGTCGCAAGCGCTGCGGATACTACGGTGGGTAGGATATTTATTGTCGAAACGGCGAGACGGCGTGATATGTTCTCTTTCTACCTTGGAATGCGATGTAAATATTATTTGCGTGTAAACAGTGTTGACGTTTCTGGTATGTGATAATTGTACATATCCAGAGGTTGATTCATCGGTCGTTGACCCTGCATGTTGACAATATTTTAGGGACGTGGGTACCCTAAAACAGTAAATTATAGATGCATTGTAAATACACGTCAGTCAAGCACAAACTCCCAATGCAATATAGTTGATAATTGAAATGTACCTCACAAATAGTGTTGCCAAGATGGGCTCAATCAAAAACATACAGCCCGCTAAATTGGAAAAAAATCTAGTTTTTATTTGATCAGCCTTCTTCGTAAGTTGTTTTTTTTTTTTTTTTAGAATTCCATTTATCCAAATTGTTTAACATTAGAGAGTTTTGTACGGAAGCCCGCCTGTCTGTTTTTTTTCCTTCCTTTACAAGACATTTCAGATTTTCTTTATCGTAAATGATAATGATAATAATAATAATAAAGATAACGTGACCAGGAGGAAGATTGCCGTTAAATCGGGTAATAGTGGGGACTTTTGTCAAAAAAATAATCCTTAAATGGCACCCTTTAGGGACAGTTGTTATCTTTTTGGATTTGCCACGTCGCTACAATGGGCAATCGTTCGGATACTATGTTTCCTTTTATATGAACGTTTATATTCTTGACGACTTCCGTAACTCAGTTGTTAAGACGCCTGTCTTTCAGCCCTGGGGTTGCGATTCGATTCCTGTTAGAAGCTAGATTTAAAAATTAAAAGACTCCATTCTGGTTTTTACATAATGCCTCCATAACATCTTTCTGATTGGTTGTAATATGTATATATGTACAACTAAAGTGTAACATTTTATAATATATAATAAAAAAGTCCAACTCACATACTAAAGTTTTGAAACTATTTATTCATTACAAACAATTACAACCCTTATGTGTCTTTTACATATAATAGTTAATGCTTTGTATGGAAAAAAATCCAGTTAGAATTTAATATTGAAAAAACTCAATTCGCTTGATATTCTTACACAGTTAGGTTGCACATTACTCTATTGCTTTATTTAATATTAAAAAAAAATAGGGGTTGGACCCTTTTTTGCATGTTTACGTTCATATCGTCATAAAAAGCGCAAATTAAATCAGTGATTCCTGTACGGCACCGGTACAAAGACTAGAAATAGGTGGATGGCTGATGCGCAATGCTCGGAGATTTCGGCTTACTTGATGCTTTCCCGGTGAAAAGTAGCAGGGTGAAGAGATTCCTCTTTGGCAGGTAGTAGATGGTCGCAAGTAAAAGGCAGTAAACTGGAGTGAACTGAGAATATATTTTTTGACTTTGGCGCTCCTTATGTGCGGACAATCGCTCATCGCAAGCGCCTGTTTTCGCCCGTGCATGCCGTCATAACTTGCGAAATATCACAATTCTCGCAAGTTTTCACATGCATGGGCTGGCCGACTTTTGATACTATCTTGCGATAACCGCGCATAAGGAACATTTCAGTTACGGTCGTGACAGCACGGAACTCAACAAACATAAAATTATACATAAAAAAATATCAAAATATAACCAAGAATCAAAAAATACCAAATAACAAGAAAATATCATATTTTATGATGACGCATACGTCCGAAACAATTCCCAACATTTTTATATTTGGTTATTCCTTTTACATTTCATCCAAATTATTTTTTCGTCTTCTTCTTGTGTAGTAAACGTTGGGTCTGGCACTCGTATGTTGCGAAAACCATTCCTTGAAGGCAAAGCACCATTTGTCTTCTCTTCACCTTTATAGCGGCCTTTCTGGCTTGCGATGTCCTGCGGAGATCTGTTCATCATATTCACGTCAGTACCACCTTCACTTCCTGCTCCATCTGATTATATCCTCTGTGTTGCAAGTATGTCAGATATAATTAATATTCTCATCTCAAATGATCGAAGACGCCTCTTTGTCCTAGTTGTGTCAGCACTGGTTTCATCAAGAAAAGTCATGGTCAGCCCGCTACTGATTTTTTCTTTCTAATTTAATTAATTTAGTATTCTGTTTCCCTTTTTTTCTGTTCAAGAGGGAGACATTTTTCTCTTCTGTTCGAGTTGTTTTATTGTGTATCAATTATTATTTACGCCGTTTGTGATCTGAATTGTGTTATTTTTTTTAAATTATGAGGTTTTTTTTTCTTCTTGTGTTTAGTAAATGCTGCCATGATATATAAAGAACCCTTAAGGGGCGCATGTAGTTAAGTCCAAAAGATTCCAGTCGAAGGATATAAAATATATGAAATAAAAAAAATCTATATTGAATTTTTTTACCCTGTAGTTCAATACATTTTTTAGAACAGTGAATTATTTTTTTCAATACCACTGTAAAAATATTTTTTCAATACCACTGTAAAAAGAATTAAATAAAAAAACTTCAGTTTAGTCACCCTGTAGTTCAGTACATTTTTTAGAACAGTGAATGATTTTTTAAATACCACTGTAAAAAGAATTAAATAAAAAACTTCAATATAGTCATCCTGTAGGTCAGTACATTTTTTAGAACAGGGAATTATTTTTTTCAATACGACTGTAAAAATATGTTTTAATACCATTGTAAAAAGAATGAAATAAAAAAATTTCAATGTAGTCACCTGTAGTTCAATACATTTTTTAGAACAGTGAAAAAAAAATTCAATACCACTGTAAAAAAAATTTCAATACCACTGTAAAAAGAATGAAATAAAAAAACTTCAATATATTTTTTAGAACAGTAAATTCTTTTTTCAACCTTGAAGTTCAATACACTTTTTATAGTAGAACAGTAAATTATTTTTTCAATACCACTAAGTTTCAGGAGTGAATGCTTCTTTTAGTCTACCTTGACGAGGATTATCTTCAATACATTATTTGCCTACGCTAGACTGTTTGGCCCAACTTTTCCCTGTGGAATGTTATGGAGAAGATTTTCTGTATAGAACTTCTTAAAGACTTTTCCCTTTTTAAAAAAAAAACTCGATAGCTGCGTGATATTATTTTTTAAGCTTTCAGAATATAACGAAACAACACGTTTTCTATCGGCTTCAATTGATATATTACTGAAGGTCGAGGTATCAAAATTTAAATATAACATAATCTGACCATGCGTGAGCATGGCCGACATGGTTATATTCATGCACGCTCTAACTTTTTCAGACCGGAAACTAATGTTTTCTAGTGCAGATTGAGTTAGGGAGATGTTGAGGCTCTCACTTGATTCTCACATGGAAGAACTGCGTAAGTCTGTTTATAGAATAATGGGATGTATAATCGCAGTCAATTATAGGAGGAAAGGTTCTCCGAACTCTCCACAATCTATCTGTCCATACACTTGATATGTATCCATACACGTTATATTATTTATAGTTAAGGCGTAAACTTATGGAGTTTTAAAGATGTTGTAATTTGGTTTATCAAACACTGTTTATTCAACTTTATGTAACGGTATAACCCTACTGGTTTCAAGAGTTTCACAAACAAGACTTGTTTGTGCTCCCCTGATGATGAGGTGAAAATTTTGAAATCGGTAAGGTTATACCGTTACATAAAGTGGAATAAACAGTGTTTGATAACACAAATTACAATATCCTTACACACTAACTTTTTCAAGCCGAAATCTTTCGGTCCTTATTATGTATATATTTTCAGTTAATGTGTAAATAAATAATGCTTCAACTTAATAACTTAACCCAATCGTTCATCTTTCTAATATTTGCAACATTTTCAGGACCTGTGTCATTTGAATCAGCAGTGACAAATGTGACAACCAAAGTAGCTCATCCTGCCACCATCATGTGTGAGGTGTTCGGAGACCATCCGATAAGGATATTCTGGACGCACAACGGAAGGTCCTTAGATTTCATATCAGACAGGTAAATTTAGGCATCAACGTTACACATGTCGTCTAAGATCATTGTTTATTTTCTAAAAATATTTTTTTTTTCTTCTTCTTCATGTGATGTGTTGATCTCCCTAACTTTAGTGATCACTCTTAAGAAAATATCTCTCTCTTTGGTGACACAGAACAGCTTCTCAACTGTTTGGATACCTCTCCATTTTCGAATGTCGCTAGACTATCGAAAATGCGTCGACTCTCGATTTTACCCATCAATATTAATTTTAGAACGTGGTATTATTGCAATTACAAAACATGCATAAAACCTCTAACGTCTTACGGAATCGAAGCAAGAGCAGACTCTGTAAGAACGAAACACCTCCTCAGAACAACAGAAATGAAAACACTGCGGCCTATCGTAGGTAGAACCCTTAGAGATAGGATACCTAATGAGGAAATCCGCTGAAGTTGTAACATTGAGGACATCGTGAGATGGAGTAGGCAGAGAAGACGATTCTGGAGGGACCACGTTGAGAGGTTGGACCCCGCGAGAATACCTAAGATTGTAATGCACGAGATTGCAGAGGGTCGTCGACCACCGGGACGTCCACCAAAGAGATGGAGAGAAAGTTGGACATCTTCGTCACAGGACCAAAACTGAAATCTTGTTTAAACAGATCGCAAGATCTAGAAGAAGAAGGTATTATTATCTTCTCAATATATACAGAATGGCCCAAAAGTCGCAGCTAAAAGTCACCATTTAAATTTCGAATAACTCCAGACTTCTTTCTATAAGGGTATTTGAAAGATAGAGTATACTGTAACAATTTTCAAACTTGAAGGCCAACATCCGTGAAGAAGTTGAAGAAATAAACCAAGAAACATTACGAGAGGTGAGGTTTTTTGTTTATAAAATAATAAATGTAAATTATTAATAAATAAAAATGTTTCAATATTTTGAAATAGTCTAGTGACTTTTGGGCTATCCTGTTATTTTAATACTTTGCGGTTATCGATTATTTTAAGACGTTGCCTAGTCATAAATTTCTACGTATTTAATTTTTAAAAATTACGCTTTGATAATCTGAAATAAAAAAAATATAATCAATTAATCGTAGAAAGTTATTTGAATTTTAAATAATTTAGCGACTTTTGGATCACTTGTATTACCTAGATAAGTAATCTTTGGGAATTTTATGGTATTTCCTTCGTTCTACACCTTCGTAGAGCCATCGTTTTACACCTTCTCGGAATAGTTCTTCGGCGTTTGATATATGATGATACCAACAAAAATTTCATATCAAATTAATCTACATTTTAGTTTTCATGGTCCATATCTTAACACTATTAAACCATAATTTAGAATGGGTGCCCTAAATGTCCAAATATATCTGAGTCAAATATAAGAAGTCCATATGGGGTTGTACTACGCTTTTGGTGTATACAAATATATCTGAGTATAATATAAGAAGTCCATATGGGGTTGTACTACGCTTTCGGTGTATACAATCTCTTCTAATCAACCAGAAAGGTGTGTAAACAAGTTTTAAGTGAAACCCCGACTGCAACCCTTTCAAAATAAACTTAAGTACCAACGAGATTCAAGCTCGTAGCCCCTGGACTGGAAGGTCTTACTAGCAAACCCAAGCCAGTCGTCAGGGCTATAAATTTGTTCAATGGAGACCACAAACCAGATTTAGAAGTATAGTGAGGCAGTAAATGACGTGGAGACTGACAGAGTCCAATTTGCTGAATGCACAAGTGATCAAAGTGGTGAACGTGGACTGAAAATCTTATTTTTTCTGTTAAATTAAACCTGTGGTGTGTTTTCATCAGGATTTTTTCTATTAAAATGTTGACTCCCAGCTATCTTCTCATTTTTAGATAAGTTTCTGTGGAACGAATACCAGCGAGTATTTCATGCATTGCTGCTTAGAAAACACTTGTAGTATCCAACCTTTATACATGGTCATGCCAGTGTCTTCTGCAGTTTCTACCCTATCTCATAATAACCTGTTATTCAAATATTTCTCAGATACGGGAGGTTCTAATTGTATATGTGTGTCGCCTGCATTCGCTCTGATGGTTTTCATTTTATTAGTCCTGAGCATACTTTTAATTTTGTTGGTATACGGCTGATAGTAAAGAAGCTAAAAAGTATCTTTAAAGTCCTTAACTCTTTTCAGATGCAGACACTGTATTCAGTGTCTCGATCTGAAAGGAATAAAGATTAACTGTTTGATTCGCGTTCCAGATCTAAAATAACAAGCCACCAGACGACGAAAGGAGCCACGAGCGAGATCTTGCTAAGCAGCGCCGAACCTGGAGACTCCGGAGTATGGTTGTGCAAGGCCAGCAATTCTCATGGTGCTGCGCAACACTCCACCTTCCTCACTGTTCAAGGTATGTTATTTATAGTTTAGACAGCTCCAATATTCCAAGATCCACAATTTCTTAACTATTTCGTACCTAAACTCCAATAATCCGATTGGAGCACGCTGAAAACCCAAATCAATTTTCCATAATTATATTTTGTGAGGTGCATAGCCGCGCGGTAGCGCAATGGACTTCCGTGCGGAAAGTCGTCGGTTTGAACCCCGCGCTGTGCTACTCTCCTCGAATGACACAGGCACTTTTTCCGCCTAGTGTTCGAGGGTATAAGGGTACCTATGACTTCTTTCATATCTATTATTTAAAAAAAAAAAAAGTGAATTTTGGTCTATCAAAGGCTCAAAGACAAGAACAGCCTCCATGTCCCAGTTGATTAGACACCTGTCTCTCAATCTGGGAGTTGCAGGTTTAATTCCCGTTGATACCCATTTTTTTTTAAAGGGTTTCAGTCTGAATTTCTCTTAATGCCTCTTTAACATCTTTGTGATAGTTTGGAAAAGATTGTCGCATTGCAAAAAAACTCTCCAAGCCATACTATAACAAAAGCGTAGTATAGTGCAATACAACTGAGCTTTCAACACCTTCAGCTGGATCCTGGAGTGGGATGAGACGACTTTGTCAGACATGATACATATTATGAAAGAACGCAACAGCCTCTCATCGTTGTTGCTAGGCCTCGTAGTCAAGGATTCTCTCTCCATTCCAACATCAATTGAGTTGGAAAGCAAAGCTTTGTCATGAAGCTTTTCCATGGAAGTGAGTGAGCCGTTGCACACCAGCAAACTTTTGCAAATTTTTTCCCACACAATAATGTTACCATCATGTTCGACGACGAACCAAAACTTAATGGTTTACTTCAGTGGTTCTTAGCCCAAACACTCTATTAAAATTTTGTAATGGTGTTATGGCCTTTTGCAACGAAAACACTTTTAGAATTTCAACTGTGTAATTTTATTTGTATAATCGTTTAATTACATTGAAGTATAATATTAACAGTATTATAGAAGTAATAATAACGATAATGTTAACATTGTAGTGGCTTTAAGAATAATGATTGCTGCCTCTGATATGACGTCCTATTTAAAGCAAAGATAACGTACGCACGACCCTTAGATAGATTAAGAAGGAATTTGTCGGGTATGTTATCGTTGCCCTTAAGGTCAAATCGATATCAGGCGATTTATCTGGAATGTCTCGTTCGCTGTTTACTTCCATTTAGTGATACCAAATCTTTATTGAATTTGGATAGTAAACCGCTCTTGATAATTCCAACTAGATCATAAATTTAAACATAATACATTGAGTTAAGTTTGACATACACGTGATAACACTAATATTTATTGGATTTAGATAACATTGAACATGATATGGATAAGCTTAACATTGGTTTGCATGATTACTTATAATATTTATTGGAAGTGGATAAGAGTATATGATAAGATTAACATATAAACATTGGTAGGGATACATTACAATGGTACTAATCATCCATGGTTGATTTGTATTGTACTATTACAAAATTTGTAAGGAAAGCGTCATATCAAGTTCTACTTAATATTGTACTACACTTTTGTTGTCTGCAATACAACCTAACAGGTGTATATCAGTGTGGCAATATCTTTCAACCAACCAGAAAATTATTACAGAGGCACCTTGTTTGAAACAAAAGCCAAGCCAAACAAACAAAAGAGGAAAAACCAAATTAGAATCAATTTAAAAAAATAAGTACCAACAAAAATATACCTCATTTCCAGACTCCCAGTCAATAAATTGAAAAAATGCTGAAGAAGAACCCTCCTGAACTCAACAACATCTACATTAAAAATATACACCAAACCAGACATGGAGTTTCCCAATTAGTAGAATATCAAAATAATTTATTGTTAAATATACATAAAATGACTTTCAACAGAACCTCCAGGTCCCCCAGTGGAAGCCTCAGTGGAAGCTGTGAGAGGGCGCTCTGTAAGAATAGGTTGGAGAGCTCCTCCCATGGCACCACCCCTGTACCTCCTTCAGTATGCACCCCATCATCATCTGCACTGGGACTCTGCTACCACTGTCAATGTTACCAGGTTATTATTTTATAATTATCATTGTTGATTTATTGCAATGTCAGAAAAAAAATCATTGCTGGGCATATAGAACGAATGAACGAATAAAGACTAACAAAACAAAATAAACAGTTCAAAATTGAGTCGAAGGCGTGGTAGAGGAAGATCGAGAATATTATAGAAAGATCGAATGAATGATATTTTGAAATAAGGAAATGTAATAAGTCAGATAATAATACGAGTTGCATGAGAAGTTGTTTGAATGTAAAAGAGCGAAAGATGTTTACCGAGAAAGTCTGGCACTCTCTCTTATCTGCCTACCCCGACAGGGAAATGGCATAGTAGTATATACGTATTTTACTTTTTAATCTGAATTGATGCATTATAATTCGTTTGACATATTAGCTTAAATCAAAATATTACAGTTCAACTTGATATATTATAAATATTAACAGCATCTATGTTGCCTGTCTATACTGATAATACATAATGACATACTGATAATACATAATGATATACTGATAATACATAATGATATACTGATAATACATAATGATATACTGACATTACATAATGATATACTGATAATACATAATGACATACTGATAATACATAAGGATATACTTATAATACATAATGATATACTGATAATACATAATGATATACTGATAATACATAATGATATACTGATAATACTTAATGATATACTGATAATACATAATGACATACTGATTATACATAATGATATACTGATAATACATAATGATATACTGATAATACATAATGATATACTGATAATACATAATGATATACTGATAATACACAATGATATACTGATAATTCATAATGATATACTGATAATTCATAATGATATACTGATAATACATAATGATATACTGACAATACATAATGATATGCTGATAATACATAATGATATACTGATAATACATAATAATATAATTGGGATATAACATATATCTCGAGGCTCTCTAAATTTGTGGAATAACAAAGTAATGCATTATTTAAGTAAATATAAAAAATACAAACACAAATATGACTACTCGAATATGTAATCCTATGTAAAACAGCTAACTTACCTATCTAGAAGGACATGTGCGTCTAGAAACTAATAAAGTGTTATAGTCTTTTTATTTATTGTCATTCCAGTCTCCCTGGACAGAGCCGGCAGTTTTCAGAAGTGACAGGCTTGCGCCCAGCTACTCCTTATGCAGCCAGGATATGCTCCGCAGGACAGGCGGGGAACAGTCCTTACACCAGGCCTTTACTCTTCACTACACTAGAAGAAGGTCTGCATCTTAATAATGTATTAAGCATAAAAAATTACCGATTCGTGGTACACAATTTCTTTATAACCTCTTCCGGAGAATTAGTGAGTAAATCTTCTCATCATCCTATAGGGAAATTGCATCATACTGTGCATACGTGGGCTCCTTGGTCACTGACAAGGGTTCCTGCGATAAGGAGATCCTTGATCATATCACAAACGTGGAACTCAAATTATATAGTCAGATGGAGCAGAAAGAGGAGGCGGTACTGTTGTGACCAATCTGGTCTTCTTCTTGTGTCATAGGCACTAAATTATTTTAGTCCAGAATTCTGCTCACTGGACAGCACTGGGCGTTGCACGAATCAAGCTCTCCTTAGAACAAGGGCATTCCTCCTACTTGGCTCAAAGCTCTTCGAGCACTGCAGCAAGTGTTTCATGTACTGCTTCTCACCACAGATACAGAGAGTCGCAGATACAAAACTCTTATTTTCGGCATGTTGTCCTGTTTGAAACCTGTTGAGAGATATCCAGATCCTCCACGGCAGTTCAAAGTCAGGGGATAATGCATCTTCAAGCAAAATCCACACACCGGAGTTCGATGTTCCTCTCCACTCGTTTAACCTAACAACAGGTAGTTGTTCTAGAGGCTTGGTGGTCTTAATGAAACTCTGGTGAAAGATTCAACCAACTGGATGACCTCTATAACAACCTGTGCATAACCACCAGCTCTCAGCTCTTAAGTTGAAATCCAGAGTCAATTTTATTATTTTTTTTTTCGTATCAAATACACTAAACTATTTCTACCCAGACTTTGACCACTTGGGTAGCATTACGCCTTCCACGAATTAGGTCCTCTTTGGTACAGGACAATGGACTCCTCGGGCACTGTAGCAAGTGTTGCATACTCGTATACAGGTGCAGAGTCGATGCATGTCTCACTCAAAAATTTTACAAGCTGTCATAACCAGTCATACTAAATAAGGTGCACATTCTTGCTGGGATTGATCCCCGAAAATCAGTAGAAACGCTGAAAGCAGTGCTGAGATCCAACAATTTCATAAAAATGAACTGCGATAGAATACACGACATCTCCGAAGAATGCGATCACGCAAAAGGTGAAGAGACAGCTAGAGGGGGAGAGGTACTCTGCCTCCCAAGAATTATTATCGTAACAAAATAAAATAAAGATCTACATCAAAATGGTGAAGATAAGAGTGTGAGACATCATATTTGTCAAAAGAGTAAAAAACGATTCAATTTTATGTCTAATTGTTTTGTTTTTGCAGTTCCCACATCATCCCCGCTGAACGTCCAAGTGGAGTCAGGTCCGGGACCAGGAGAACTCCAAGTATCCTGGCTGCCTCCTCCAGTCCACACCCTGCATGGCCTTCTTCTCGGATATGTCGTCAAGGCTGTTCCTCAAATCTCCCATCATTCTGGTAAGCTACACAATAATTACATATCTTCTACCTAGGCGTGTAGCGATCGGAAACAGAGTAAATAAAACCCTTAAATATCTATATATTTGGACCGGACAATATCAAAGTCTGCCAATATAATAGTTCTGAGCAGTATTTTAGTACCAACTTTGATATATTGGAATGAAACGCCGATGTAGAAAATATTGAAAGAAGCCGAATAAATGTTGTTAACACTTGCCACCCTGTGATGGATAGCGAGTGACCAGGGCTTATATTTTATTTGATTATTCGACGTTTTAATAAAGAATAAAATGATTTTTATAGCTATATACAAAAAATAACTTAGCAGACTTTGCATAATTTTAATTTAAAACACACATTTTTCACTGGACGCTTAGCGTCCAGCACCGTGGCTGGCGGAACTTTTTAGCACAGTAAGGCAAGTGTTTAAATGCATGCACTCAGAAGAATACATGGGGTGACAATGTATAACAGAATACAGAATGAAGTGATTAGGGATGAATATGAACTTTAGGCTGATGGTTGATTAAGATAAAGAAGAGAACTCTGAGATAGTTTGGGCATGTAGAACGAATGAATAAATAAAGATAAACAAAATAAATTAATTGTTCAAATACGAGTGGAAGGGATGATAGATAAAGGTCAAGGAAAGTATGGTTGGATCAAATGAATGACATTTTGAAAGAAGGAAAGAATAAATGTAGAAGGGGCAAAAGAGGTAAGAAAAGTCTGGTACTTTATCTCTACTTCCTACCCCGATAGGGAAATCGTATCATGATATTTATGTAACAATAAGAATACTTTTTTAAAGAAATATGTCTTCCTTGACAACTTCGGTGGCCTAGTTGGTAAGATATACCGACAACAAATTATGGATTTGAACCAAGAATTGCGTGAAAAACGACCAGAATATCAAAAGAGGCAACACAAAGTGATTTTGCTTCATGATAATACACCATCGCACACAGCAAAACCGGTCAAGGAAACGATTGAGGCGTTTAGTTGGCCAATACTTTCGCATGCGGCTTACTCACCAGACTTGGCTCCATCCGATTACTACTTATTTGCATCGATGGGACACGGACTTGCTCAGCAGCGCTTCACTTCTTACGAAAATGTACGAAAATGTTTCGATGATTGGTTTGCCTCAAAAGAGCTACAGTTTTTTTGGTGTGGCATCCACAAATTGCCAGAGAGATGGGAAAAATGTGTAGCTAGCGATGGGCAATACTTTGAATAAAATATTTTTACCATTTTCATATAATAAATGAGTATTTTCTATTAAAAAAAATCCGGTTTCATATTTACAGACCTATGTATATCGTCCAAATCGGGAGATTCGGGTTCGATTTCCATTGGTACCCATTTCACTACAAAAGGGTCATGCAAGTGTGGTTTTCATTTTTTAACCTCTTTAATATATTATTGGTTGAGTGGATTCAATTTTCACATGATAATTATAATTCGGAAATTCTAGGATGAGTCCTGTGACAGCTCACAAATTTGCCCAAATACAACCTTGTAACGATGTTCAGTTATTTTAATTATTTTATCAACTTTAATAGCAAGTTATTTAGGTAAATACATTACATACTCGTAAGGTTGTATTGGGGCAAATTTGTGAGCTGTCACAGGACTCATCCTAGAATTTCCGAACTATAGTTAACTAAATTTGTGTTATTTATAAAACGTAAACATAATACAATACAATAAACTATGGGTGTTTTACTAACATAGCAGTTGTGAGCCAGATAATAGGTTTGTAAATTTTGTTCATTAAAAACTGGATAAAATAAATGTTGCAGAAGAAAAAGCTACAATAATGAAAGTAAGTGCATCTGGTCAGCAAGCGGCAATGAAAGGGCTGCTGAAGAGTGTTCGCTACGCAGTCACAGTGAGCTGCTTCAATAGTGCTGGTGTCGGGCCCAGTTCTCCGCCACTGTTTGGAGACACTCCTGAAGGAGGTGAGGAATACTAATTTAAATATTTATTTCGTATTATTCAATTGAAGATATTTTATTTGTTCTCGTTATCAGCTCGCCGTGGGTACACCAAAATTATTGGACTACCATTTTTTTCTCTGGTTGTGGGAGCTTTAATTGCTAGCTTAAATCTTATCCCTTTGTAGCGACCGTGCGTGCGGTCACTGAACCCACTGAGGCGATCTTTGGTCGCTCGGTCATTGAACTGCAAGGAATGCGAGACGGCGCTGGGCGAAGGTCGCCGCGCGGTCATTGAACTTACTAGGAGCAAATAGCGAGAGTGAGACGCCGACATATATCTTGCCTCTCCTACAGACCGTAGTATGAAATGTATATGGAACACATGACAATAACATTGTGTCCGGCGAAGCGAGACGGCGACATGTTCTGCGCCGTTCTATACATTATAAATACATACGCTCTCAATAAACTTTCTCTCTTTGCATATTCCGAATTCAAACGAGTTTTATTAAACCAACGATCATCCTCATCATCTCTCCATTAAGGAACAACCGTTCCTAAACCTTCACCCTATTGTATTTTTTTCGGCCATCTGGATCAATCCTCAGAGAACATTCTGTGGTACTGCGATGAAAATCGAATTACTCATTTCCGCAGGGAACTCCACTCAGTCATAAATCGGTTCATCTTCGGGCAGATTAGCTACTCCAATCTAGTGGCGTCAAATGATTTGTTGTATTTGAATTTTTTTGTGAATCCGTTTTAACTCCAGGCATTAAACCATTTATTTTTAACCTAAGAAAGTACGATCATATCACTGAAGGCACTGAACTAGTTGAACGTTAGAAATAGACGCCAAATTCACATACTGCCTCCATTGTATAAGATCTTTAACTATCCCGCCGCCCCCTCTTATCTCACCGAAAAATTTCAGCGTTTTTCCGATTATGGACTAGCGTTACGCTCAAACAAAGATTGTTTATTGGCCTTCCCGGTTCAACGCTCTTTGTTTGCGTCATCCTTTACTGTCCATGCAGTGAAACTCTTGAATCAGTTACAAACCAATGTTAGACTCGCTCCGTCCTTGGTATGCTTTAAGAAGCGATTGAAAAACTCTTCATTTCTTGTTGATAATATAACGTATTTCATTCCTGATTTTTCCTTTCCTCTCCACCATCCCTTACTATTCCTTTGATTGGTGATATCTTACTTTATATTAAAAGAAATGTTCGGGAGATTGACCACTTTGTTGGGTTTGTGGGCATATGCTAACGTATGTGTTCATGGATTTCATGAGGATGGATAGTCATTTGAATGTGTTTTGCGACCGTGTAACTTGCTTAATTTACTTTTGCCTGGTTGGTTGGAAGAGATTGCCGCCAGGCAATAAACCCGCCAGATTGTATTTGCAATAAAAGTGTTAAATAAATAAATAAGCCCCTTTATAGGAAAAAATTCTGCACTGCGAGTCATTTTCTTTATCCCATGATGCTGGACCTTAAGTCCTTCGTCCCAGTCCACCGCTGTATATACTCGTAAGACTAAAAAAACTCTGACCTGCTCTTCCCTCTTCACCATACCCATCAAGTGGAGGTAGACCTTATTCTAAAAGAATCAAATTAATCAGTATTCTCTCCACAGTTCCTGAGGTGCCCCCAGAAGCAGTGGAATGCTCCGCAGTGAGCAGCACAAGTGTCAGGGTGAGCTGGAGGCCCCTGCCTCACCATCTGCAGGGAGGGGCCATGCTGGGGTACACCGTGTTCTACAACGGAATAGGTGATGCAACTAACATGAAATTCACTACCTGATACCAATCTATTGATATAGTAAAAAGATCGCATTTCGATTATAAAAAAATTCAACAGGACCAATATTGCTAAATTTTCATGTTAAAGCAGGGGTTTCCAAACTACGGCCCAAGGGCCAACACCGGCCCGCGAGCGCCACAAATCCGGCCCGTCATAGTTTATTTTGATTACATTGTAAAATTTACAATGTAAGTAAATCATACAAAATAATGATCAGATTTTTTTATTTAACGACCAATTAAGAAACATAATAACTGACATACATAATGAAATTCAACATTTTAACTGTAATTAATGATATGAGATTTATCCTAAAAACTTACAATAATTGACATACATAGGTAATTCACATAATGAAATTAAACATTACAATTATGATTTATGAGAGAAACGGAGTCAACCCCCGCACCCTGCGCCATAGCTATCTCACTTGCCGGCTAGTCCCAATACGAAAATTTGCGCGTAATTCAAAACTACAGTATGTTGGTATGATGAGCTAGCTAGGTCTTGGCCCTTGGGACTTAGTGGAGGAGTCAGTGTGACCCTTAGGCTAAAAATTTTTGAGACTCCTGTGTTAAAGTATTATATATTTGTTAGTATTTCTTCATTCATTCGTTTGACATACCCCAACCCTCTTGCAGTGTTCTTGTTGATCTTACGTAATACAGTCTGAAGTGCATATTAATATCTTATTACTTTATTCCGTATTCTGTCGTACATTATTAACGATATATAAACATTAAGAATTCTGCATTTCAATGCAACAACCCGTTGATACATTCCAGATGGAGTGCAGCGCAACACAACATCAGTGCATAGCTCCATTCAGCTGGACGGGCTGCAGAAGTTCAGCAACTACAGCGTGTGGGTGGCTGGACACTGCAGCGCTGGCCTGGGGCCGACCTCGTCTCCCATTCTCTGCACCACTATGGAAGACTGTAAATATAATTTCAATATCTTCAAACATTTATTAATACTAGACATAAATAGGACTAAATTGAATGATTCGCTAACTTTACATTAGGATTATGTTATGTTTTCTATTTACGCCTATTATAAGCTAATCGTGTGCTTTATAATAATGAAGTGAATTAAATATTACGTTTTTTTTTTATTCACTTATTGAAGCATGTGAACAATAATGCGAGTGTTATACATGTATACTCGTACTCGTATAAGAATAAAATGTACTTTTGTTTCGTCAGCATTAGCGATGTCGCGTACGACCTCGTAAAAATTTAATAGCTTGACTTAATACTCCATTCCTCTAAAATTCAACTTGTTTAGGATTTAAATCAGGACTGGCCAATTCACGGTCTGCGGGCCACATGTGGCCCGCGGTGCCCTTATGTGCAGCCCGCGGTCATATATGACGAATTAGTTTTTTATTTTATTACCATACAAATATATTCACGAATTAATAACTAAGAATTCTAAGTCATCATAATACAAACGCATTTTGTTGTTGGTTCAATACGTGTTTTCTCTTCATATCTAGTTGTAATATCGTTTTTTTTTTCTTTCAGATTTACACTGATTGCAAACTTTCTGTGTACCTCTGGATCTAAATCAATCACTTACAAAAAAAAATTAATAAGTACTTATTTCGTTGTAAAGCCAGATATCGAAAAAGATATTGGAACAAAATTTGTAATTATTTTTATTTATGTGCGGCCCTTGGAAAATGTTAGGTCGTCAATGCGGCCTGTGGGGCAATTTAGGTTGGCGAGACCTGATTTAAATGAAGCAGACTTTGTTACAAGGCTGGATTTCAGCTAAAATTTTAAAACAGTTCTTCAGGTTTAACAACATATTCTTTTCAGTCGAAGGCAAATTTCGATATGAATGGTTTCATCAATAAGCAAAATTGTCGCTATTGGAGTGATTAAAATCCAAGATAGACAGCAACACCAGATACCTCTCCATTGGGCATTAATAATAGTTTGGACAGTCATGTCAGCGTCAGAAATCATCAGTCCTTATTTCTTTAAGGACGCTTGAGACTAAGCATTAACAGTTAATTCGGAACATCCCATTAACATGTCAAGGATTTTTTTGCCTGTTCTCTCTGTGACAAGTGACCCATCTTATTGAAACAACGTCCTCGAATTGTAATCTCCAGGTTACAATTCGAGGACGTTGTTTCAACAAGATGGGTCACTTGTCACACATCAAATAACTATTTGGAAATGATTCAAAATATGTTCCCTGAAGAACAGATTTCACGAAGGGGTAGCATTGTGTGGCCTCCATATAGTCCTGATTTTTCTCCATTTCATTATTTTTGTGTGGGGATATCTAAAATATTGAGTATACGGAAATAGTCCAACGACCACACTGCAATTGAAACAAAATATCAATCAAGAGATAGAAGTGATACCTCGGTAAAATGCAGACACTTTCATCAAAATTTTAGAGCCAGATTAGATAAATTCCGTCGACACACAGTGGTGGTCACCTCGACGACTTTATTTTTTTTTAATCCTTAATTTTTGTTACATATTTGCAATAATTAAAGTTGATGACAACAAACTATTGTTTAATAATTTATTTTTTTTAAGTTAATTTTATTTTGGACCACACGTAGTTGGCTCTAGTGTCTAAAATAATGGACAATTAACGATGACGTAGATATATTGAAGAGTTCCATATGTATAAAATGAAATTATCTGCATGATTCTGTTGCTTCTAGTGCCCAGTGCTCCAGCAGACGTGAAGGTGCTGGTCTCTACCACGAACTCCATGGTCATCAGCTGGCTGCCACCCCTCTATCCCAATGGACGTATCCTGCATTACATCGTCTACCTTAGGCCAGCTCAAGGGTACGGTTAATATATTAACAAATACATAATAATAATAAACAGATAGTTTCTATAAAGCTGTTTAGAGAGCATGTTCTCCTCAAGGGCGCTCTAACTCAAGAATTGAACCCACTATTGTTGACAGATTAAAAATATTATAAAATAAATGTATACATAAGTTAAGTATAAGAATTGGAAGGTGGGGCCTGTGACCATTATATTAAATATTTCTCCGCATTTGCATATGAAAAATATTGTACCGCACAGGATACAAAGAACTGTATTTAGGCACGATGGTTGCTGCACCGCGCTCAGAGAATCGAGGTAGCGAATTCCAAAGCGAAGATCCAAAAGAAGAAGGTAGCGGGGTGGAGAGATTCCTCTCAGGCAGGTCGAAGTAGCGGGTCTCAAAGTAAAACATTCCAACAGTATAGTCGGTTGTTACTGAGAATATAATTTTGCAACAGGGGGACCCTCTATATTAATGGTCAGTCGGCCATCACAAGCGCCCATTACCCGCGAAATACAACAACTTTCGGGGTTCTGACCACTGCTTAGGCCGACCGGCCCGAGACCTACTCACAACGGCCCGGCCGCAAGTCCTTTATTTCCCTTGCGGTCGCGAACACGATCGGAGTCAAACAAACATAAATTACAAGCATATCAATATCAAATATAAATTATTTTCACATACAGATCTAGAATTTACATATACAATGAATTTACCAATTGCATATTCACAAATACAGATCAAATACAAATATAAGGGTTTACGTCAATTTCATATACAGATCCACACAAACAAGATATCAATGTCTATTTCATTATACCACATGCCAGTTTCTCCACCTAATCACAAGGAGTGACCGCACACGTCCGATACAAATATATTTGGTAAGAAATCCACAGAAAACTTACTCAGGGGACACAAATAACCAAGAACCCTTTGTAGATATTTTGATATTGTCGTTGTTCTGCGAAAAGCATTTAAGTTCAAATATTGAGTTTTGAGATAAATGCAATTTAAGTTTCGGAAGGCGATGTAAAATCAAGTTTTTAATAAAATAAAATACAAACAGATGTTTTTTAAAGACAAATTATTTATTTATAAGAATTACTACAAAAAAATGAGTAACTTAAACACATATTACATAAAAATTTTAAATACGGACACCTGTTTTGGACTTAATCCTTTCTTGTTGAAAACAACTGAAAAAGGTGACTGAAACGCTTCTAAAATATTGGTTTTTTTTTCTATATTGTTTTATTATTTATTCCGAATCACTTTGATGTGTCCTGGTTTATTAAGTCATGAACTCTTGTGCTGGTTGGCAGGGGTGAATACCAACTATGGGGTTGCTTCGGGATGATATGTTTTTTTTTATCTTTCCATAACAGCGAAACCATATAACTTTTGGACATAAATGTTTTTTCCATGTGTAAATATTTTTATTTTAAGTAAAATGACATCAAAAAGTCTTTTTAAACAAAAATGGACTTAAATGGTTTTCGCAGAACAACGACGATACGTGATATTAACACATTCGGCTTTAGGGCTTCTATTATTTATACTTCTCACTTAATCTTCTATCAAAATCTAATTCACTTGATCCTGCTACGTTTTCCTCGGTCTTTCTCTTTCACGCACATCTTACACTTGTGACTTGTGCACTCGCTGAATCCTTCATTCTCTTCACATGACTAGACCATGTTAATCATTCTTTCTCTTCTTCATCTTATTTTAGGCCTGTTATGGTTCTGCATCATTGTTTCCCTCTTGCGACGTCGACTGACAGCTGTCTTTCCATATTTTGGGAGGTCGTCCTGGAGGTCTGCTTGCTTGGGGGATACTGTCCCTGGTCATTCTTAAAGCTCTTGGTTCCGCCATTCTGGATGTGTGTTCGTTCCAGAATCTTCTTTTCTGTCGTCCCCATCTGACAATATCTTCAACTTAGCACGTACTTCGGATTTCTGTGTTACGCACTCTATCACGGAGGGTTTTGCCAGTGATACTCCTGAGTACCTTCTCCATCTTACTTAAAACATCCATGTATTCATTTCTAATATTTCATTCCACCTTTTCTCATAAGTTGATACTCCAAAAAATCTTAATGCAATCATTTCAACAGCAGTAATCTTATTTTTATCCATCTTTTGATAAGGCCAAGCAACACTTCCATACATCAAGGTTGATACTAACACACTATTAAATATTGTATTTTGCTGGTTTTGATAAAACGCGGTTGTCCTATATTACATTAAGTGCTTCGTTTACTTTGTTCCCTGTTGCCACCCTTTTTTTCAATGTTTTTTTTTTTCATTTCGCCCATCACACGCAAACATGTCGAGCATATAAACAAATAATAATATAGCATATACACCACATTATGCAGTTCGCATACAACTAGGTGACAACTGAATATGCTGATAAAAATGTTGGTGGTGGGTGCTTTCCAGGATATAGGGTCTCGTGAATTAATCACCCGCCATATGGAGTTATCATTTAAAGAGTTCTGCAATCAAGTTTTTACAGAGTGTTTTCAGGATAACTTTGGTCCCATTAAAATCATCATCCTCAGACGTTGTATGTACTTCACTCTTCCAGCCAACCTTCTTCTTCTTCTCAGTGTCATGTCAGGTCCCCCCAACATTGAATATCACCTGAGAGTAGGCATCTTTGTCCCCGGCAGCCCGAAAAAGATTCCCAACGCTCCTTATACCAGTCCAATCAGCCAACCAGAAAGCCTTAAATTAAAACCATGCTGGATCTTTTTTTTAAATTGGGTATCAACGGAAATCAAACCCGCATGTCCTTAGTCAGAAGACATGCATCTTACCAACAAACCCACGGTAAGCATTGGTCATACTTAATTTAATGTTCGACACTTGATTTCAGTGGTGGAACAGTTCAGAGCTACCGCATCATAGAGCAGTGGCAGAACCACCGTGAACGACAGGATTCCCTGTCCCATGCTGTGAGGGGGCTAGAGTTAGGTCGAAGGTATGAGACCTGGGTGACTGCAGCCACCATCATGGGAGAAGGAGATCCATCACGCACCGTCAGCGCAGAACCTAATGACAGAGGTAACCTTCACACATTATGCTCTTAACTCTTCTATCTGACAAAATATAGTACATATATGAAGAAGGCTATAATAATGCACAAAATAAATTTCAGTTGTAGCTGGTGTATCCTCTTTGGGTATGCAACTATTGGTGGGAGCAGGAACTGATGTGAAGCTCTCCTGTGACGCAGTGGGAAATCCACAGCCTCGGACTGTCTGGTACCACAACACTCGAGTCATCACTCACCACCCTAGCTTCACACTTAATGCTGATGACAGCTTGTTGATTAATGGTAAGTTATTGTAAATTAATATAGGAACAGGATTGTCAAAATTGTGCAAGAAAAACCAAGTCCCATTTCCTTGGAGAGACTCACACAGACAAAGCAATACATGGACAAAATGAAGATAGGGGGAAAATTTATGATTCAGTATACATCAATGGATTCTTCTTCTTCCTATTGCAATGTCAGGTCACCCCAACGTTGACTATCACCTGAGAATTCCATTTGTCCCTGGCAGCCCGAAAAAGATCCCCAACGCTCTTTATACCACTCCAATCACGTATATTCGGGAGCCAGGAGATTCGTATCCTGCGAACACCTCTTCGACCCTCCATTTTGCCTTGGATGATCAGGTGCAGTAATTTGTATTTTTCTCCTCTAAGTACATGACCCAAATAGGACACCTTTCGGATTTTAGTATTAGTCAGCAACTCTCTATCAACTTTGACTCTTTGAAGAACCCTTATGCTGCTGACCATATCTCTCCAGGGTATCCGTAGCATTTTCCAGTGCATCCACTTTTCGAATGCTTCCAGTCGGTTCATACTACCAACTTTGAGGGTCCATGATTCTACTACATGTAATAACACTTACCAAACGTAGCATTTTACTAACCGTTGATAATATAAACTTGAAACTTCGACAATGGTTAGTCAACATCAATGGATAGTGTTTAACTTTTAAGGGGACAATTGCCCCTCCTCCACCCATACCAACTCGAATGAATTAGTTCCCTTACGATTGCAAACTCGTAAGAAAATTAGGTATAGTAATATTTTGATGAAAGAGCTATCCATGAGGGGAACCTCTCCTCTACTGGTGTCACAACAGAGTATGAAAAAGATAAAGATAACACGGAAAGTCAGATGTCATGGACAGAACATTTTTAAAAATTACATCTTCATATAGAAAAAAGCCTTAAGAAATTTAGAGAGTCACCAAATTAACTTTACATAACTTAGGAGTCAAGTTCACGAAACTTCACTATCTTCTAAAAACCGTTCGCACATATAGTATTTTTCTTAATCCTTCCTGTCCTGTGATGTGTAACTAGTACACATTGCTTCTAAAAACTTTAATATCTCTATAAATATAATAAATAATGGGTTCAGATTTTAGGTATTCCTCCGTAATACATTTACGCATTGAATGAAAAAAAATATTAATAATAATTAACACTTATCGGCCACATCAGAGATATTTTGTGAAAATTGGGAATAAATTCACCAATACAACCAAACGTGTGACGTAGGTATATTCATTCTAAAAAACCGCTATGGGTGAGGAAACGACGCTATTCACGTCTCACTCTCACTCTACATCGGTAAATGAAAGGCAACAAACCCTGATCCATTAAAATTATATGTCCAAATCAAATTACCTGTTGTTTTTTTCTCAAATTGTGTATATTTCTTGTCATGTGTAATAATAATAATAAAATGGGAACGCAAGAAATATAATCTAAGTTCGCAGTTGTTTCTTCCTTCGAGGTATAATATACGCAGTATTAGTGTTCCGTCTCAGTAGCTCGCGGGCATTCATACGAGGTGGGCTCTGCATCCATTTTGTGAACGTCGGCCGATGTTTTTTCATGTTTTCAGCAATTAAATTTCGATTATTATCACTTTTGACTTCAAATTTAATTCATTTTAGCGATTGGCTATGAATATTCTTATTTTTCCAATTTTAAATCGCTCATTTTTACATGTGTAGTGATGTGCATTGAATACACAGCACCGGAACGCGCGATTTTTTTAGCACCGGAAGGGAAAGGTTAATCTTAAATTTCTCCATCTTATTTCATAAATGCTTCTTTTAATATCATAAATATTTTCTAAATGTATACAGAAGAATGCTTTTGGCATTAAGTTGTTGGCAGACATATGTTACGTATATATCATATTTTTTTCTTTTTCGAGTGAATATCAAGAGTGACGCCCTAACAATGAACACTAACTATTTATTTTTTAAATATTATTATAAGGTGCATAGTTCTGTTGATAAATAAATAAATAAAACACTTTATTAAAACTAACAGAAATATACATTTTTGTCTCCTATAATCATTCTTCTTTCAGAGATCAGCATTTCTTTAGAAGGCAACTACACCTGCGTGGCGAAGAACCTGTTTGGCTGGGACAGTGTGACGTACATCCTAGGTGTGGTGGCACCCCCAGCGCCCCCCAGACTGAGGTCTGTGCCTCAGAGACAGGCTTTGCTGCTGGACTGGGCTCCACCCAACCATACTTCACCAATCTTAGGCAGGTATTCTTAATTTCTTTGATGGGGGTGAATTGAAAAGTTTGAAATAGAAATGGGATTTATAGAAAAGTATATAACAAAGTAAACTCTGCAGCTTTATTGGTAAGATGGTAAGCTTTCGTTCTAGGAGTTAAGTAATTGATTCTCAATGACTAAATATTGGTAAGATGATAAGCTTTCGTTCTAGGAATTAAGTAATTGATTCTCAATGATACTAAATATTGGTAAGATGGTAGGCTTTCGTTTTAAGAGTTAAGTAATTGATTCTCAATGACACTAAATATTGGTAAGATGATAAGCTTTCGATCTAGGAGTTAAGTAATTAATTCTCAATGACACTAAATATTGGTAAGATGATAAGCTTTCGTTCTAGGAATTAAGTAATTGATTCTCAATGATACTAATTATTGGTAAGATGGTAGGCTTTCGTTTTAAGAGTTAAGTAATTGATTCTCAATGACACTAAATATTGGTAAGATGATAAGCTTTCGATCTAGGAGTTAAGTAATTAATTCTCAATGACACTAAATATTGGTAAGATGATAAGCTTTCGTTCTAGGAGTTAAGTAATTGATTCTCAATGATACTAAAAAAATCGAAGTCTAGTTTAAGAATTCATCTGGTTACAATACTTACGTGCACAGTAAATATGCACGTGTTGTTACTTTTCTATGTATGAAAATATTTCCAATACACACATTGACAAACTGTAAGTACGAGTATGTCCCTACTCCAGTTATAGTTCTAAATCCAAAGAATAGATTTTTAGGGCCAAAGACAATTTTGTCTCTCAACAAACTTACCTGCATCATCAGTTTGAATGTGTTAAAAGACTGAATGAAACTGATTTGTAAACTATCCAGCCAGAATGATTGAGAAATTTAAAAAAAAACAACATTAGTCAACAAATTGAAGTTCATGGACACACCATGAGGACATATTTCATCCAACGAGAACACATAGAATACTAGGAGACAAAATTGTCTTCGACTCAATTAATCAAGTCTTCAGATTTTCGAAAGACTGGAATAACCACGAAACTTGCAGTTTGTCATCGCACATATTTTTTGCAATATTTCCCCATGTGAAGAGACAATAACTCTCGCACACATTTAGTGTGTGCAAGTGTTGATTACAAAATGAACTCTTAACATACTGAAACCATTTTTTTATCAGAAATCAAACCTGAAACCCTGTCGTGTGAAAGTCAAGCATCTTACACCAGTTAGACCACAAAGGTTGTCTACTTGGTTTTAGTACAATATCATTCTTCATCCACCCTCGACTGAGTATAGACTTCTTATTTCACAAGCCATCATTGTTGATCTCTTGCCGTCAGCATCCAGTTTGGCCAAGCAACTCAGGCTATGCCATCTCTCTACACCTCTTTGCTTGCCTTCCTACGTATCTACATAAAATTTGCTTATGTATTGGCTAAAAAACTTTATAACCCCATCTACCATCTTACATTTTGGAAGTTTGACCTGTCAATTACTCTTTTACGTGAAAATCACAGATATAAATAATCTTATCATTTATTCTAGGCTACACACTTAGTTGGCGCCACGAATCTAACAGCTGGCAGACTGAAGAGCTGACAGGAGGATCAGCAGGCTCGAGAAGACTGGATGGGTTAGGGTGCGGCAAGCAGTACGAAGTGAGGCTGATAGCCCATGGGACTGTGGGACCCTCCAGTCCAGCAGTGGCTATAGCCACTACACTGGGATCAGGTATTTTACTGAAACATTTTCCTAACTATGTAAAATATCTTCGAAACATTGCACTAGTACAGTCAACTTGAACTTACTATATTAAATCAAGGTATTTAGATAATCTAAATTCAAAGAAAGAAATATCTCAATAAATATAACTAGATGTTTAACCCATTCCATGCATACACCACGACTGAAATGTTTCTGAGTTTTTTATAACGTTTCTGAACTGCCATAAAACAATATGTTAAAAAAAACATTGCTTGAGCACAAACAAACAACAAATTTATGTTTAAATTCTCAAATACCATTCCAAAGAACTTTGTCTCCAAAAGACCACATTAAACACAACATAACCGCCCCGACACATTAACTGACAGCGGTTTCTACAGAAATTAAACCAACAATCCTTGGATTAGATAAACATCTTACATACATATGTCATTAATATATTAAATAAGAGGAGGAAAAGCATACAAAGGTGGTTTAGAGGTATTGAACGAATGGATGACAAAATACTGACTTAACAAATCTACAATATGAACAAAAGTGGGAGTAGTGATAGATGACAATCAAGTATGGTTGAACATTTTCAAGGAATGAAAATTGAAAGTAAGAGAAACTGAAAAAACTGTATGATATGATGTATAAATTGATAGGAAAGGTTGCCCCTCTATCATATTTGCCTCCTCCCCAATAAGAAATAGCATGATGGGATGTATATATACCTAACCAAGAGTTTACCTCTTTTAAGATAATCGCGTTGTGTTACATTTCTGTTATATACAGTACAACCTGGCAGGCTTAGAAATATGCGCCTATCTCTTTCAGTCTACCATTAAAAAAATCTTACAAAAGCTTTAAATGAAAAACAGCCTAAAACTTTCCTTAAAATAATTGGGTGCTAACAATAATTGAGGAGGTAACATTAAAAAAATATAATGTCCATCGGATACAAAAAATGAGTTGATAAAGCAGATTTTTTCTTATCGATGGTACGGAGCCGTTTTACATTTTAATTTTAATGAAAAAAGCACATAAATCAATTTCAAATCATAATAAAAAACCAGTATTTTTTTCAAAAAGAATCTTGTCCAGGCTTCGAACTAACCAAAAAAGATCATGTCCGAATTGACCAATCATAGCTTTCTGATTGTGTCTAACTTCATATCAGTTCACCAGCAACTGTCAGTTTTAAATCGTATGTGCAGTTTAATGTCATTATACAGCTTTATCTACCTACATACCATATATTTATAGTTTTATAGTAATATTTCTTCTTATTTTGTAACACTTTACATATTTTATTTTATTGAAATTTAAAAAAATCACTCGATTCAATTAATTTTTGTATAATGTTTTTGAAATCGAACAAAAAACATCATGTCCCAGACCTTTTCAATCAAAAAAGATTGAAGTAGAATTGTTCACTCAAAAAGGGTCCATATTTTGAATAACTATTTTAATCATTATGATTCGATTTTAAACAACAAATCAAGTCACCTTAAGCGATTTTAAGGATTTCAGATATTTTTACAATCAATTTCATATGTCATATACGAGTATTTTTAATGCAAACAGTTTTTTGCGATTTCCCAACATTCTGATTTGGTTGACATTTAATTTTTTTAATATTACCTCCTCAATTGAGCGCACATCCCCGAATCGGGACACAAGTGTCTTAGTCCACGGAGGTTTTCGATGTACATATATCATATATGTTAAGATTTATCTTAAAGTTAAATACTTTTCCAGTAATGACTGCTCCGGTTGGCACCGAATGGATTTGGAGCAACTCCACGCACGTGTCACTACAGCTGGACAGCTGGCTGGATGGGGAGTGCGGAGTGGTTCGCTGGAGTGTAGACTACCGACCTGTCTCCTCCAAACTTTGGCTGCAACCCAATCCGCTGCCTGTAAGTATCATGTTTCACTTTCGTTGTATACAATGAAAATAATGTTTTGACAGATTTTCTAAAACGGAGTATTTGTTTTTCATGGGCATCCAAAACCTATCCCACGATACATTTTTAACAAGGTCACGCAATATTTCAAGAATTATTATCAATTTTGGCAAGGTCGCGCAAGGTTTTGACGATATCCCAAGAAATACCAGCTCATGCTCCATTACGCTTATATTGGATCATTACATGTATATTGGAGCATTACATTTATATTGGATCATTACATTTATATTGGAGCATTACATTTATATTGGATCATTACATTTATACTGTATCATTACATTTATATTGGATCATTACATTTATATTGGATCATTACATTTATATTGGATCATAACATTTATATTGGATCATTACATTTATATTGGATCATTACATTTATATTGGATCATTACATTTATATTGGATCATTACATTTATATTGGATCATTACATTTTTATTGAATCATTACATTTATAATGGATCATTACATTTATATTGGATCACTACATTTATATTGGATCATTACCTTTATATTGGATCATTACATTTATATTGGATCATTACATTTATATTGGATCATTACATTTATGTTGGATCATTACATTTATATTGGATCATTATACGACGCAGCAGTGATTCAAGTTTGAGTTTTAATAATATGTAGTGTTTCAACACGTTAATCTTTTTTTATTTAAAAGTACGTAATACATTTTGGCAACCCCTCAGTTATGCACCACTGTTTTACTCAACCAAGGTGAATTTCAGCTTAAAATATAGGATATTTCAGTCTCTCTCAACTAAGTTGAAATATAAATAGTCACATTTTGTTCCTGAATTTCCAGACAGAGAACGGTCACTACCTGGTACTTGGAGGCTTGCAGCCAGCACACTGGTACCAGCTGAGGGTCACAGCTACTAACTTAGCCGGACCGACTTCAGCTCTCTATAGTGTGTCCACGAGGACTGTACTTGGAGGTAAGATTTTGATATTATATAAAGTAAGTGACGGAGATCTGATCACAAAGGGAATGAACTTAAAGATACTTTGTGCACACCAACTCGGAATATTATCAATTTTAAATAAGCTAGGATTATAAAGTCATCTAGTGGCCACCAGAAACTGATTGTTTGCGATCTAGAAGATTTCTACACCTCCGGTTAGATTTGCATGGCTGTTTCTTAAGTAGAAGCGTATTTTAATGTTTTTTTAGTATAAGCATTAAAAAGGTTTTATAACATATAATTTATTTACCCAATTGCCTAATATTTTTTCCGACAATAGCTCTTACTACTTCGAATAAAATATAATAATTAGTAGTTAAACCTTCCTGTCCTGTGATGTGTAACTAGTACACATTGCTTCTCAAAACTTTAATATCTCTATAAATATAATAAATACTGGGTTCAGATTTTAGATATTCCTCCGTAATACATTTAAGGATTGAATTAAAAAATAATATTAATAATAATTAGCACTTATCGGCCACATCAGAGATATTTTGTGAAAATCGGAAATCAATTCACCAATACAATCAAACGTGTGCCAGTGTGTGACATAAGTATATTCATTCTAAAAAAACCGCTATGGGTGAGAAAGCGACGCTATTCACGTCTCACTCTCACTCTATTTCTGTATATGGGAACGTAAGAAATAGAATCTCAGTTCGCAGTTGTTTCTTCCTTCGAGGTATAACATACACAGTGTTAGTGTTCCGAGTTCCGTCTCAGTAGCTCGCGGGCTTTCATGCGAGGTGGTCTCTGCGTCTGTTTTGTGAACAATATTAAAATACTAAGAGCTTGACTATACAAGGTCGAATACAGTAGATTCTCAATTATCCAGGATTTAATTAAACAAGCTGCAGATTAATGAAAAAAAAATTTACTTTTTAATAACATTGTATCATAAAGAAATTTGATTGAACCATAAAGAAATTTGAATTCAATAAATGCTTTGCACTCTCAACTTTAAGGCCCAGAACCAATAATAAACGTGAAAAATGTGATGCTTTTACCAAAAAACATAGCCATCACAAAGTTTTCACTAAACTTTAGAGTACTTCTGTATCTTCTCAGATAACTCCCTGAATTAATGTTGATGTGGATTTTAATTCCAGAAATGATCGGCCCTCCGAATGAGCCCCTGGATACCAGTATTCTGGTGATGGTGTGCAGCTGTGTGTTGCTGCTGCTTTGTATGATGGTCTGTGTGTTTGTAGCCATTCAAAAACACAGGTTTGTTCAATTTTTATTTACATCAATACTACTTATTTTTCAGTTACCTTACTCATAGCTGAGGATTGTTACCCAATACTATGAGCTTATAAACATCAAGAAGTAATTACAAGATATTAAGACACTGGGCTTATAACTTATTAAGATATATTTCTATATAAAAGCAATGTCAATCATACAAACTTAAAAAGAAATAAACTGGGCTTATAACTTATTTAGATATATTAATATATAAAAGCAATGTCAACCATACAAACTTAAAAATAAATAAAATGGGTTTATTTATAACTTATTTAGATATATTAATATATAAAAGCAATGTTCATCATACAATATATAAAGACACTGGGCTTATAGCTTATTTATAGATAAAAGCAATGTCAATTATACAAACTTAAAAAGAAATAAAAAAACGTTTAGTTGTTTCACAGAATAAATGTTTAGAAACCAATATTTACAAATATTCATCATTGTCATGACATCAATACTGAAGACCGTAACCCACTAATTGTTGAGTGTATTCATACAGCTTTCTTGAAAAAAATAATGCCACATTGCTCTTCCACACCGCCGTAGTTGTTATAGCAATTGTATACATGTTGTACATATATATATTGAGCCCTGCTGACAACAGACAATAGGGGTATAGTACTATGTCCTAGATGAAATGTGCACTTGAGGATGTTAAATGGAAGTAGAGTATTATAGAAATGTTTTTAAATATACTAATATGGATTATAATAAAAATCAAATAACAGTAAAACAAAACGTTTTAATCTATTCGTAAAAATATTGTTTTTCAATACACTGGTACTAACTATTTAATGTGATAATAAAATTAACGGAAAAAATATAGAAATTATTTATTATTTTGCTAGTTTGCCTCTCCACCGTTACCTCACTAATTTAGGTGAATTCACTGATTGAGGTGAGTTCACTGATTGAGGTGAATTCACACTCGTCCAGGTGAATAATTTTCTAAATGAAATACAAATAGTGAGAAAAACATTGTCTTTTAAAAAGCATTTTTCTTAACTGCGTAAAAAGAAACCACGTAAATCGTGGTATATATGTATTTTGAGGTCAAAAATATTTTTTTTGTATAAAACTAAAAAAATGTCAAAAATCAGAAAATTTGTATGATTTTGTCAAAAATAGCTATATTTGTTGTCAAAAATGGATATTTTTTAAGAAAAATTAACACACTATTGTCTCATTTCACTCATCCTCAATAGGTGGCCTACCTGATCATCTCAATTCAACACATTTATTCGCCAAAGCATTTACATTTTATTTACCAAAAAAAAAAAAGCACCAATGAGACTTTTGATTTCAGGCATAGAGTAATGTGTGGCTCTTCAGCGGAGAGTGTGTATAAGGAAAGAGGCTGCCAGCCCCTAGCATCGCAACGACCTCTTCCCACACCACATTGTCCTCCATTACCTCAGCGATTGTATACTTCACCGGTTGCCAATAGAAAACCTAGCAACACTAATTCAGGTTTGTTGATTCAGAGTTGGAAACAGATACTGATCTCAGGTGCATATCTAACGGGAAACGAAATCGATTATTCAATATCAAATGCCAGTGCAATTAAAGCTCTGACTTTAAGAATAAAGAAAGTTTGCAAAATAATAGTCAATGTTAATTAAAATACTTGGCACAATACTGAAACGGTTGCTTCCGATAAGAATATTCAATTATAATTTTGTTTCAATGAGATGACAATACGCAATGAAGTGATAAGGGATGAATGTGATCTTAAGGTTGTTGTGTTGAGTAACGAGACTAAAAGGAGCCGAATGAATGCTGTAGAAATACTTGCACTGAGGGTGACAATTTATGACAGAATATGGTATTAAGTAATTAGGGAGGAATGAGAACTTAAGTCTGGTATGTTGAGTAAGATGAAGAAAAGCACTATGAGATGTGGAACAAATTAATGAAGAAAGACTAAGAAAACAGTGCAAATGTGAGTGGAAGGCATAAAAGAGGAAGGTCAAGGAAAATATGGTGGTATTAAGTAAATGATACTTTGAAAGAAAAAAATTAAGAAAATGATAAAATTGTAGGAGTGTATGGGAAGAGGCAAAGGATGTGTGTCAAGATAGGAAGGTCTAGTGCTCTATCCTAACTGCCAAAATGTTATGTATTATTTGAACAGTAGCTTGAAAACAAACTGGAATAAAAATGTTTAAATGCATAATTGTTATACTTACATAGTTAACAAACTGGAATAAAAATGTTTAAATGCATAATTGTTATGCTTACATATGTTAGTTAAGAAACTGGAATAAAAATGTTTAAATGCATAATTGATACATAGTTAACAAACTGGAATAAAAATGTTTAAATGCATAATTGTTATGCTTACATATGTTAGTTAAGAAACTGGAATAAAATTGTTTAAATGCATAATTGTTATACTTACATAGTTAACAAACTGGAATAAAAATGATTAAATGCATAATTGTTATACTTACATAGTTAACAAATTGGAATAAAAATGTTTAAATGCATAATTGTTATATATACTTACATAGTTAACAAACTGAAATAAAAATGTTTAAATTCATAATGTTTCTTTGTATATGTTATAACATATTGTGCGCTTAGATCAAATGTAATTTTTCAGAAATGTTCGAAATCAGCCCATATGCCCAATTCAGTATGGGATTTCAGACGTTTGGACACGTGGATAATCAAGACAGACCAGCCTACGTCAAAACGAAGCAGGGAATTTTTAGCACAGGTAAAGATTTTTATATTTATTGACAGAGAAAATGTGTACTCGGCAAATTCCAATATCATTCATCTCAAATTGTTTCAACTTAAATAGTTTTCAGCAACACAAAACTATATCGTTTCAAACATCATTGGATTAGATGTTGCTCCTGTCAGCAATCCAAAGAACTGATAAAATACTGTCCAATCCCTTCTCAAGCTTAGAAAATAGTATCCCAACATGTCTAGAAAAACTGTACTGGATATTGTCATGGGTAGAAACCATACTCTCACAAGTAGAGATATCTCAAAAAAACTGTACTGGATATTGCCATGTGTAGAAACCATACTCTCACAAGTAGAGATATCTCAAAAAAACTGTACTGGATATTGCCATGGGTAGAAACCATACTCTCACAAGTAGAGATATCTCAAAAATTTCTTTTGGAACTTTTCCACCATTTGAGAGTAACAAATCTTCTACGGGCTCCACACAAATGTTCCACATTCTAGCTTGCTATACACCAACACATTGTAGAAGGATAAGAACATCTTTCTCTATTATTGATAGAGATTTATATAACATACTCATTGGAGTATGTTTTGACTCTATAAGCAGACTCATGCAGTTCTTCCACATGAGGATCAAATGAGAGCCTTAACTTTTCCGCAACTTGATGATCACTAGAAGCATACAAAGGTTCAAAAGTTTCCAGCCAGAAAAAGTTATAGCGTTTATGGATAGATAGATACCACACCTGTAACATCCATCGCATAGTCATGTGATGTTACAGTTCAAATTTGATACCTCAGCCCTCAGTAGTAAGTCAATAAAAAATGTGTTGTTTCGTTATATTTTGATATGTTAAAAATACAATATCGCACTGTCATCAAGTTTCTTTCCAAACAAGGGAAATGTCAGGTAGAAATAAAACAATGTTTAGATAATGTCTTCGGAGAATCTTTTCCATCATATTCCACAGTGAAAGATTGATCTAAACAATTTTACTTAGGCAGATAAACTATTGAAGATGGCCCTCATCAAGGCAAACCAACAAAAGTACTCATTCGATAGTTGCATTAGTGCAAGAGCAAGTGTTACAAGATAGAAGACTAAAATCAAAAGAAATAGCAGCAAGGTGTGGGCTTTCCAAAACCACAGTGTTTCCAATTCTGCACAATCATCTTGGCATGAATAAGATGAGAGTAAGATGGGTGCCAAAACTCTTGAGTGCTGTCCAAAGGCAATGATATATTGAATGTTGCAATGAGTTTTCAATACTCGGTGATGGGAAATTGACGAAGAAGCAACTGCAGTGTTGCACTATTTTGAGAACAAAACATCAGAATATTTATTCAATGGTATTGATTGAACTACAAGGTGACTATATTAAAAATGAAAAAAAAGGCTAAAATATTTTGGACTTAACCACTTGACAGTTTTGCCCGAGCGTAACTCGGGCACGAAGTTTTTGTTTATACTGACGAGCCCGAACCACGTTCGAGCAAATCTTATTTCGACTTGTTGGGAGTGTTTCTCCCGAGCGTTGTTTGGGCAGATCTTGTTCCAACTTGTTTTCTCCAAATGGAATATAACATATTTCCATATAGAATTTAGTAGTTCACAGTTAGTCATTGTGTTACGTCATCGTGCGTACTCGAGCATATTCTAATTTGAATTTATCTACTTTTATGTCATTTTTGTTCACATTTTAGACGTAAGGAAAAAAAAAGTAGCACTAAAAATTCGACATGTCAAAGAGGTTTCAATCAAAACATTATATAAATATTATAAATAAATATTTTCTAATCAATTTTTTTTTTTAAATATGTCAATTTTTGGACACCCTTTCTCACCAAAATCCAACTTAAGTGGTTAACTACATAGACAGTACTTAATTTATTTACGGATAAAAGAACAATCTATATTTATTTCAACTTGCAATACAGATTAATGTTTCTTTTTACAGAGACTAGCTTCCAAATGGGATCAGAATCAGAAGACAGTGATAGTTTGTCAAAATCAACTCCAATCACAAATACACAACAAAACAGTAAGTTCTACAAATCTTTCTACCTTCGTACTCCATTAGTGTGAGTTACTCGTTATAGTTCGGAAATTCCAGGATGAGTCCTGTGACAGCTCACAAATTTGCCCCAATACAACCTTATGTAATGTATTTACCTAAATAACTTGCTATTTATTAGAATTGAGGCTTATATTAAAGTTGATAAAACAATTAAAATTACTGAACATCGTTACAAGGTTGTATTGGGGCAAATTTGTGAGATGTCACAGGACTCATCCTAGAATTTCCGAACTATAGCAATGGTGAGTTAATCCAGTCGGTTCGAGCAAACTTGTTAAGTGGTTGTTAAATTCAATCAATGTTGCCATACTAGATACTCTATAAAAAATTCATTTGTGTAAATATTTCCCTCGCACAAACTTTGAAAAACCCAATCACAAAGCAGGGTAATAGTAAATTTTCAAAAGAATGTTTAAGAGGGAGAGATATGGCAAACCGGTTTGTTAATATGTGTAATGTGTTTTTGATGAACTTACCATCTCACAATGTGAGGACATTGTGAAATGAGATTTCTACATAATGATGAAGTACATCAAGGGTTGACACACGTGGTATATACTTACAATTAGGTTTCATAACTTAACACAAGTTGACGAGAATTTATGATGGAGGTATGAAATATGTTAATTAATCAACAAGTGATAAAAAATATGAACCTCTTTTTTCATATGTAGTTGTCCTCGGTAAGATACAAACGAAAGCTTAGTTTACTGAAGACACGAAAAATGAAAGACAACAAATCCAGATTCATATAAATTGAGTGTCCACCTTAAATTACCTGTTTTGTTTTTCATTTACTATGTTAACATATAATTAATTACTTGTCATGTAAATAGATAAATAAAATAACTTAAAATAACACCACTGATAATATAATTAGAGCTAAATTTCACCAAAAATTCAAAATATACTGTAGTCCCTCCTTATCCTGGGAGGATACGTTCCAAGCTACCTGAAAACGTATGTAGATAGTACTGAACCATATACTATATATGCTAGGTTTTTCTTTATCTATACATACAAACCTATGATAGTTTAACTTATAAATTAGGTACAGTAAGACATTAACAACAAAAACTTATGATAAAATAGAATACTCATAATAATATACTATAATAACTAGTATTTTTTTTTGCGGTGGAGCGCAGTTTTATGTTTCAAAAACAATTAGACTGTATGCTTTCTTTTAACACATTCACTGCGTCGAACATGGCTCCCGTGTCCATACAAAATAGGCTTCAATGTTGAGTGCATTCATAAACGTCTCCCGATAAGGATTCGTCGCCGGTTTCATGTGTTTTGAAGACACGAAGGAATACACTTGTATATGATGTTTCAATAGAAAGTAGAATTTGATTTTTAACAAAGTTATGGGTTTTCAAAAATTTGCGAATTTTCAGCATCTCTGTATGACATTTTATACGCAGTGAATGTGTTAATTGTTATTTTCTTGATTTTTATTTCTTTTTTGTTTTTTCTTCTGTTTTGGTGGATATGCCCTTTTAGTTAATTTTTATTGTTTGTTTTTTTTTATTTATGTATTGTACTTTTGCTTTATATGAATAAATAAAGGCTTGGGATAGAGAGAGAGGGAGGCATTAGTTTGCAAACTAGCTAAAGTGTTTCTTGCTGATAAGAGCTGATAGGAGGGTCATCGGTCCTTAGAGCGGCTTCGGGAATGTGGTGGGGGCCTCCCCCTCCCTCCCCCACTCTCTTTCTCACCATGCTCTATGAAAATATTCAATTATATGATGTTTTTACAATTTTATTTTATATTTATTCTTCAGTTGCAGTTAGTGCAAGGGGGTACAGATTTATCCCCAGGCGCGGAAGACCCTCGCTACGATACTAATTTAAAATGTTAATTTACTTTTATCCAGAAATATGCAGAGTCCAGTACCACAGATAACAAGAAGGCTTCCACGAGAGAAGAACAAACAGAGAGAATAGAAAAAATCTCAATAAAAAGATAAATTATTAAATATCTTGTTAGTTGTAATAGTAAAATAATTTTGTAAGGTGTCAAAATTTTTATATTCGATTTTCAAGTCTCCCTAAGCTGTGTTTTTAGAAGAAGAAAAATAAGGGGAGGGTTTATTAGACTGAAAAACATCTTTTGATAATCAAATTTGATAATGAGGTTAGGGCAAAAGAATTGTTAAAAGTTATCAATAGCAATGGAATTGTTGAACAATTATTACCAGATTTCCAGGTCAGAGAAACAATACTATAATAATGTTTGTAATTTTGATTGCATAAAAATAATTGACAGTTTAAAACCATAAGCAAACACAAATTAATGAATAGAAAACTTTTAAATTGTAGGGAGGAAAATGTAGGAGAAGCTGTTAATTTCTTTAAATTGATAATGTGCACAAGGGTTGACTCATGAGGTATGTACTGGTGACTAGGAATTGCTTTATTCTAATGCAATCAAGTCTAAAATAAAAACACAAATCCGATCAATGACATATTTCACTAGATATACAATTTGGGATTGAAACCAATTGAGTGCCAGTATTTTTGACATTTTCAATTTTATTGGTTGATTGCAAACAAAAATTAAGTGATATTAATGTGTGTTCTCAAATATTATACAATAACTTTAAACTATAGACCCCAATAACTCAGTTGGACTATGGTCTATTTTTTGACCCCAACAGTCTTCGCAGACAGTGAGTTGGGATGAAGCCAGGGAGAAAAAGACTATGGTCTATTTTTGGAAATGATGAGTTTAAAAACCGATAGGAAAAAATTGTTATCAGATAGAAGAAAATTGTTTGACCCTACAATATTATTTGAGAGTGTCAGCTTGTATTTCAATAGTTCAGAACTATCTCAGCTTGTCATTGTTACGTGTCACATCACTAATCGACAGGGCAGCCATATTGTCTCCTGTATTGTCTCTGGTCATTGTCATAACTGTATTATTGAGTCTCAAATAAATCTTGTTTAATCTGAACAATCCTTCATTACAAATAACATAAGTCATGTTACACATTCCTTATATGCCCACCTGGTAAATTATTTTTTTTCCAAAGTGAAGTGGTTGTAACATAGGTAATTATTTATGCAATTCTTGTACAAGACTGCAAAGATTAAGTAGTCAATATGGGCAGTGTATGGATTTTGACTACTTACAGGAGTAAAGTGAAGAAGTTGTTCTGCCAAGATGAATTGATTGTTCTTGCCGAGATGAATTGATTGTTCTTGCCGAGATGAATTGATTGAATTGTGTAGGTTTACTTTGTTGTTATTTGTCTTATATTGTTTTTTCTATTGTACAAAACACTGCTTACAAGTCAATGTTAACTTATATTTCTTATTTTTTAATCTTTTATATCACAAAGGTCGTTTGATCATTAAAATAAAATTAAATAAATAAAAAATTACATCAAATTCGGAAAAATGCAGGTTAATTTTAAAATAATTTTTAGATGCCATTGATTAATCTTTTTACAAAAAGGAAGGGTCCTGGTGTAAATATTTTATAACTGTTAATTTTCTGACTTGGATAAATTGTCAAACAGAAAGAAGGAAAAAATTATATTTAAAAAAAGAAGCAAAATTTCAGTGGAAAAAAATTATTCTGGAGCATGAAAAATGAAACTGATTGAAATAAAATAATCAGATCATCATTTAATGATGTAAAACATTGTAAAAATAAATGTTGTTAAAAGATATGTCATCTTTTTAATTTATGTTTGTTTTAAAATATTTTCTATATTTTTTTATAAACTATCTATGCATTAAGAAAACAAAACTATCCTAGGTGAAACTTTAAATTTGATAAATATCTGTCAGGCACATACCATGGTATACAATACTCGTAAGATATCGAGTATGATTACCAGTGATCTTGTGGATGAAAGACACCTGTGGTTTAGTGTGTGCAAGCTTTGACCATTTAGCAAGCACACAATTCAACAAATAAAACCCAGTTTCGATGAGAAGTACGAGGCATATCCAGAAAGTAAGTGTACTGAATTTTTGTAGGTTACAATTTTTTTTATTTAAACAAAAAAATTACGTGGTTACCGTAGTACATATGTAAGCTATTTTTCGACATAGTCGCCATTCCTCTCAATGCAGGTGGTGAAGCGGGGTATCAACTTTTTGATGCCTTCCTCGAAGTAGTTTCCCGCCAAACCCTCCGTCCACTTCTCCACCTCCTCCTTTACTTCCTCGTCGGTTGAAAACCTTTTTCCACCCATGTGCAGCTTCAGGGATGTAAAGAGATAGTAATCTGAAGGTGCTAGGTCAGGGGAATGCGCGGGATGGTTCAGGACATCCCATTTAAACGAGGCGAGCAGTTCCTTCGTGGCGTTGGCCGTGTGTGGTCTGGCATTGTCGTGCAGCAGGCAGACTCCCTTTGTCAGCATGCCTCTCCTCTTGTTCTGAATTGCCCTCCGCAATTTTTTTAGGGTCTCACAGTATCTTGCAGAGTTGATGGTCTCCCCTTGAGGCATATATTCAATTAAAATTATGCCTTGACAGTCCCAAAACACGGATGCCATGATTTTCTTGGCTGAAATTGTGGTTTTGAACTTTTTGGCGGAGGGTGAAGAGGTGTGACGTGACCGTTTTTAAACTCACGACACCACTTGTACACACTCGTACGATTCATAGCTTTATCACCATATGCAGTTTTCACCTCATTATAAACCTCAACCGGAGGTTTTCCTTTCCAAATGAGATAACGGATGACGCCGCGTATTTCGCACTTGGCGGGAGATTGGATTGACATTTTTCACGAAACGTGTTGTCGCGTCGACACTTCTCAACGTACTGACCTCGAACCGGTCTCGTTGCGGAGGGGGAGGGTCAGGCTACAAGGAAGTGTAGCCAACATGTCGAAAATAAAATCCATCCGGTCGTGAGAGCCTCAGTACACTTACTTTCTGGATACGCATCGTATTATTTGATGTAACTTAAGTGCAGCTGTTAAGTATGTTTGAGGGCTGTGAAAAAATTCCGATACACTGAAAGCGCTGAAATTCCGATAAACTGAACCGTAAAAGTTTGGGAGCCAATGAACTTTACATTTTATTTATGTAAATGGATTAAACCTATGCTGCCCTCATAAGCAAAAATGCAGCTAATGGCAAAAGTTAAGTTTTAAGAAAACTGTACTTTCCATGTTTTTCATTACTGCTTAAAAATATCGCGATTCATAAACAAAAAAGCAGTAAAATGTGATTCATAAGCAAAAACGCAGCAAATGCATAGGCACCTGCTGTCTTTTTGCTTATGAATCACATTTTACTGCTTTTTTGCTCAGAAAAACCTAGCATTTTGTCAAATTTGTGACGGTCGCACACGCGGTCAATGACCGATGAAATGACCTTTGCATTCCTTAGCAATGCAAAACAAGCAAGTACGAAGTCCACGCGCCGGTCATTCAACTCATAGCCGACGCGGAGCGCATTCCATGCTAGAGCGAGAACGCACCACACCTGTCGCGCCAGTTCCGTAAATAAATTATCACCTACATATGACATTAATCGTTAAGCGAATGCAGAAACGAGACGAAGGATATCTTGCTCGCATTCCCGCACACACGCGGGAATAGTATAAATACCTACGTTTACTAATAAAAACTCTCTTTTCCGCATTGCGATCTAACGAGTTTTATTTATCAACAAATCATCATCATCTCTCCCTCTAGGACACATCCTAAAAATTAAAGAAGATTATGTCAATTTTTGTATTGAAATAAACGGTTTTCTGTATTTTTTTAATGGATTTATGGTTCAGAATTTGATGTGGGATATTGCCTCATACTTAGTTAAATTTCTGATTTTTACCCGTTAGCTGCGTTTTTGCTTATGAGGGCAGTATATCAAATGTAAAATAAAATAAAAAATATGTAATAAAACAGCAACAATATTAAATATATTTTGAGGCTTATGCGATATTTCAAATCAGTTTTATTAAGTCTTGTAAATGTTGTATAAACTCTTTCTGGAGTGTTGTTCCACGTGGTTCAGTTTATAATGCAGACATTTGGAAAACGTTGCAGTTTTCATCTTCAGGACTTATTTGTAGTCAATGGCAATGTTGACTACCAACAAACCCTGAAAATGATAATACGGCATCGTAAGCCAAACTGCACAGTACATCGGTCTCAAGAGAGAGACCTTATACGACAGCAATAATATTGAATTGAAATGACATCTTAGTAACAAACCATGAAATGTGCCTGTGGATTATCAAGAAACTTGAACATACGTATTAAATAATATCAAAATAATCTACCTAATTTATTTAATAATCTCTGATAAACTTTTCTCATCCACATATTATTTATTAGTTTGAGAAGTATTTAAAATGATTCATTATAATATTTGTACATGTATATAACATAATAGAATATGGACAAATGGTTTTATTTACTCAACCATATTAAACAATGTATGTAATTTCTCAAATAAATATATCGGATGTTTCTTAAAGTGTGTTTTGCTTTACCCCAAACTGATTAGCTTAACCCTTTAACCGATTCACTGTGCCACGAGCACGTTGACGCGCTCTCCGATTCAGTGCTCGCCAGGCCGGCCATACAAAATGAACCCGTAAACGCGCTCTCCTTTGAGCTTGTCGCAAGCCAATATCAAATCCAATTGTAATAATTTATAAATTATAACACATAGGGACATCTATTGGGATGGTCAAGAAATACTTAAATATTACAATTTACCGATATTATCAAAGTTACAGTCATCTTTCTAAAAGCTTTCACTGACAGTCAATACGTGTCTCTGATACAGGGTTACCGACTACAGTTTTTTTGCGTCGTAATTGCGATGATTTATAATGACTTCGTTTGTAATTTTGTTCAATGGTTGATTTTTAACTTTTGTGCGTTATTTTTGTAAATTTTTCCAAGTATTTATTTACAAAGTGCGTTTTCATGTATTCTTTGGTTATTGGCGGTAGTTTTGCGGCATAATACAACGTTTAGATAGACTTTTTACGGTTTTATTTTATAGTTTATTTACATTTTGTGCTTTATTATGCATCATACAGATAATTTGTTGATTTTAGTTTACAAAGTATATTATATTTCACTATATTTATAAGTAAACGTGTTTTCTGTGTCAAATTGTGACAACCCTGACATTTTGTGAATATTTAAACTGTCTTTTTCTGAGTGAACGGCAGCTCAAACGCCCCACGGTGTATATATTTAGTAAGTTTTCATAATATCCTTTTATCTGTATACAAAAAATATAAATTGTTTAGGTTTTATTTTTGTTGAAAAAATCCCGGCCTGCTGGGTACGGCCATACTAACAACTTCTGGCACTTAAAGGGTTAAGTGCCGCAAGGTATTAGTATAGCTGACTCCGGAAGGGCCGATGTTTTGTATATATATTCAAAGGATATTATGAAGACTTACCAAATTTTGAAAGGAAAAGTAAGAGAAATCGTAGGAGGTATATGGATGTGGAAAAGGCAAAATATGTGTCGAGATAACCCAATCCAGTAGGGAAACAGCTTAATGGTATGTATGTACCTTTACATTTAAACATGTAAAGTGTGGCTTTTATCAACAGCCATGGTCTGATGGTTAAGATTCATGCTAAACAAGCAGACGCACCAAGTTCGATCTTAGACCGTTTTATATGTGAATTTATGTTTTTCTGTAACTCATATACTGCTTATCGAAAATTCTTATAGTGCTGTTAACCAGCACAAAAAATAATACTATAAAAAAAACACTGCCTAAGGCTGTAATAGATTAAACCTGCCGATCATCTTGGAACTATGATCTCCTTGCAATCGGAACTATGGGTTTGATCTGTCAAGATCGTGTGCTTGCTGAAATGCAATAGTTTGCATATAATAAACCTATACACTCACAGGCGTCTTCTATCCACAGGATGACTGACAACCATAGTCGATTACGAGGGATTGCCTATCACATCACACAATTACCTTTCTACTTTGCGATTTGGGTTCAATATTGTAATAAATAAAAAAACTTTTTTTAAGAATTAAAATTTATTTCACTTGTAGCCAGCTTCAAGTGGTCCTACATCATAAAATTACATTTTGGTTATACAGTGAAACCTTCTTAAGACATTCCTGTTTAAAATGTTTTCCGAATTAAAAAGTTACTTCTTAAATTTAATGTTACTGTTTTAAATTGTTATATGAGCTACAAACACTACCCACTTAACACGTTGACTGCGGTATGTATTTATAGAATAGTGTAGAGGTACTGAAAAAAATCATATTTTCGAAACCTTAAAATCTTACGGTATTTTCGAAACCTTAAAATCTTACGGAAACCTTAAAATCTTAAAATATTCGGTACCATACAAACACAGAGAGTCGAATGAAGCGCAACGGGTGTCATCAGCGTCTCTACAAAAAATGTGATGACGCCCATGGGCGTCTTCAGCAGCGAACGTGTTAAGATGAAGTTCCTCTCCTCTTTGAAGATTGGCACCATCATGGCTGTCTTGATCATGAAGGCAACAGCTCTGAACAAATACATGGTACCATCCATAAGTTCTTCAACCAAGAGATGTCTTCTTCCGCACTTCTTCTGCCTTGAATTATCTCTTGCAATATCAAATCAAATTTTTCTCCTCACATTAATGTCCAATTTTTTTGTTTTTGAAGGTGGTAATATGGACGACAAGGCAAACTAATGCCCCTATTTTTGAAGAACTGAGAGTCACCAATATGTCTATGAGTTGACAATATGTCTATAAGTTCTCCGATACTTTTGGATACATTGTTCGTGTCCATGAAGACCGTTTGGAGAGTTTTGTGTTTCCAGTAAATGTGGAAGGACAATATATGAGGAAGAATCCCATGCGTTGGACTGACCAAGTAAGATACGCAACAGAACTACCCTTAACAATTGCTCATTAAACAACAGAGTGCAGGGATGGAGAGGAATCATCAAGAGCTAGCATGGAAGTCACAATGCTCAGTCACGACCTTCACAACAGGATGGAATCTTAATTCATCTTTTTCAAGATGTTATTAATCATTACGAACTAAGAATTTATTCATCATTATGCACCTATATTCTTCGATAATACCACACTTCGAAGGTTTCCAGTATCTTTGTGGTGGCCTAAATAAGTGTTCATGTTCCAACACCACAGAAGAGAAGTGCGGAGATTATGTAGCAACCGAAATTCACTTGCACAAGTCGAGATAGCAATCCTTATTGCAGAGTATATTCTGCATTTTGAAGATGCAACTTAAAAAGTCATATTTGTCCTGCTTAAAAAATCATATTTGTCCTGCTTAAAAAGTCATATTTGTCCTGCTTAAAAAGTCATATTTGTCCTGCTTAAAAAGTCATATTTGTCCTGCTTAAAAAGTCATATTTGTCCTGCTTAAAAAGTCATATTTGTCCTGCTTAAAAAGTCGTATTTATCATATTCAGTCGCCGGTCCCTTGAAAAACATCTTAAAAAGATTTCACTGTATTTAACAACATTTTTAACAACTGTTTTGAGCAAAACCTAAAAGAATAATACCATGTAAGAAATAAGACAATGTGACTGCCTCCAATTTCAACAAAAGGAATAATAATTAATAATAAACATGTTTACATTTAATTATGAGGAATGTTAATTAAAAAAAAAAACAGTTATAAAAATACGTAGTAAAAAAATTAACAAGAACATAAAAAAAAATTAAATATATATCAAACAAGGAGCTGAAAATACAAGGAGAACAATTCATGTACGTACAATTTCGAACTAAAGCACCTTTACTATGAAATAGAAAGCATTGTTTTCTTTCATATTTTTTTCTACCTAGCTTTGTAATTTTGTGTTTGGAAGAATCTTTGAAATATTTTGTAAAACCTTGGGGAAACCCATTTCTGGATAGCATAGCTTTAAGAGGAAATTATAAAAAATGTGTAAATAATAAGTTTGGAGATTTTCAACACTAGTTTAAAATATTTTTCAGAATTGTTGGATTGAATGATGGCAGACGTTTTGAAGGTATTGCAGCCTTCATCGTAAGGACGGCATAAAACTAATGTTTCCAAATTTTATTAATTCAACTGATTCAAAGAAGATATATAAATGAAAATGGTAAAAAAAATGTACAATATTAAATCGAAAAATCTTAAAATTACTTTGTACTAGTTATATTCTCAGATCTTCTAACCCCATATTCTAAAAACCAAAGACAAAAGCCCAGATGAGTCAGTCTATAGACTGCTGTCCACATTACTGTTGAGAGTGCGCTCACAAAGAATTTAATGTACCCACTTACAACAGTAAAGTGAAAACTGAACCTATGGTATAAACTTATCAGTATGCTATCATTATACTGTCCCAAACATAAGCTTCTATGTCTTTAACATGGATTGTATTTATGTTCTAAGACAAATATTAGTTATGAGTGTTTTTCCATGTAGAGGTAGTGTCTATGATAAAATATCATTGGACATTAATAAAAGATGTATATGGATGTCATAAAATTCTCAAAATTTTGAAACAGTAATAAAAAAATATGTAGCAATATATTAACATAGACAAAATTGATAAATATATTTGACCAAAACAATGTTTTAAGGCCTGCAATGCTTAATTTTTGCTTGACATCTATCATCACTACCTCCTAACCCATGAAAAATCGCACGTATAAATGCGAAAATAAAATACACATACCTAAAGACAACATCACAATGATAAAGCTAAATATTTATGGCACCTTCTATCATAAAAAATATATGCTTGAAGATTAAAATGACTTTTTTTCGAGTAATACATGTTATTCTAAATTTCATGCTTAACATTTTAAATACGACTTCATAAAATTAACAAAAAAATAATAATAACCAAATAAAATTTTGATCAAGTCCAAAATGTAAAAAAAATTTATCCGAATCTCCAGAAATATTTCATTTGAAATTGAAAATACAGTTTTGAAATCAATTATATTACTCGATAATTGAGATTCCTATATATAATTAAAAAAAAGAGAAAATTTCAATAAAAACTTAAAAAAATATATTTAAAATGTCAAATACAATTCTATTTCTTTTTTTAATAATAGCCGTGAATTCCTATACATGAAGGAGTATACTCCAGTATCAAGTTATATATAGAATTATTCTATAACAGAAATAATTTGATATTTCTGGTTTTAATTTATAATATAAAGCTGGATTCATACTTCAGAAAAAATATTTAAAGAAAAGCTTTCATTAGAAAGTTATATAATTATGTTTATAATCATATGACAAACAGAACTTCAAGTAAAAAATGTGATGAGTGGGTTAATACTAGAAGAAATTGCTGTATGTTTAGCCATATACATTTTTAGCAACAAACCTTGGCTGTGTCATATTTAGCCATGTTTGCTGTGCCATGTTTAGCCAAGTACACAAAGGAATGAAAATAATTAAAAACACTGTTAGGTTACCACATCTATCATTGACACTTCCCTCCAAATTTCAGCGTCATACGAGGCATATCCAGAAAATAAGTGTACTGAATTTTTGTAGGTTACAATTTTTTTTATTTAAACAAAAAAATTACGTGGTTACCGTAGTACATATGTAAGCTATTTTTTGACATAGTCGCCATTCCTCTCAATGCAGGTGGTGAAGCGGGATATCAACTTTTTGATGCCTTCCTCGAAGTAGTTTCCCGCCAACCCCTCCGTCCACTTCTCCACCTCTTCCTTTACCTCCTCGTCGGTTGAAAACCTTTTTCCACCCATGTGCAGCTTCAGGGAGGTAAAGAGATAGTAATCTGAAGGTGCTAGGTCAGGGGAATGCGCGGGATGGTTCAGGACATCCCATTTAAACGAGGCGAGCAGTTCCGTCTGGCATTGTCGTGCAACAGGCAGACTCCCTTTGTCAGCATGCCTCTCCTCTTGTTCTGAATCGCCCTCCGCAATTTTTTTAGGGTCTCACAGTATCTTGCAGACTTGATGGTCTCCCCTTGAGGCATATATTCAATTAAAATTATGCCTTGACAGTCCCAAAACACGGATGCCATGATTTTCTTGGCTGAAATTGTGGTTTTGAACTTTTTGGCGGAGGGTGAAGAGGGGTGACGCCACTGTTGAGACTGCCTTTTGGTTTCAGGCGTGTAGTGTGCAACCCAAGTTTCATCTCCAGTAACGATGGAGCGGAGAAATTCATCTCCATGGAGTTTGCAGCGCTTCAAAAACTCTTGCCCGGGCTGGACTCGATTCAACTTGGCGGGAGATGGGGTTGACATTTTTCACGAAATGTGTTGTTGCGTCGACACTTCTCAACGTACTGATCTCGAATCGGTCTCGTTGCGTAGGGGAAGGGTCAGGCTACACGGAAGTGTAGCCAACATGTCGAAAATAAAATCCATCCGGTCGTGAGAGCCTCAGTACACTTACTTTGTGGATACGCCTCGTAGCTTGACATTTGTAAAAGTTACGCTGTACTGAGTACATCTACCTTTGTGCATGTTTTCGATTTTGTACAAGTTTGAAAATGGCATCAACTGTGCATCAACGAGTTTGCATTAAATTTTGTGTGAAAAATGGATTTAACGGTCCGCAGACCTTGGAAATGTTGGAGAAGTATTTTTTGGTGGCACGAACGCTTCAGAAGTGGTCGTGAGTCGGTCGAGGATGACGAACGCAGTGGCAGTCGAAAACCGATGAAAACATTGATAAAATCAAAATGTTGGCCGAAAACCGCAAATTGACCATCAGAGAGCTGGCAGAGGACTTGAACATCGCTTATGGATCCGTTCAAGACATTTTGGTTAGTGATTTGGGCCTCAGATGTGTCGCTGCAAAACTGGTGCCGAAAGACCTCAATTTCATGCAAAAAAAGGATTGCAAATTGTTAATTTTTATTATGACTGTCCTGAGTAAATAGCAAATGAGCTTAAAATTATTATAAGTTAATTATTAGAACAATTAATTTGAAAAATTGTGTCATTTCTGTAATAAGAATCCAGCTTTATATTTGACAAAAAAAAAATCAAAGTAACTTATAATTTGAGAGTAGTCCTGTTATGTTTTTAAATGTCAATATTCCTACCACAGTGAATTGCAGCTCTCACTAACATCCAGAATTGTTTATTTTTATTGATGAATATTCATAAACTTCTCGGAGTAAATCCTGAACACTCATCAATTAAGACTAGTAGGCTACTCTAGTTAATAGATATTTTGCAAACTTTAAGTTACTTCCAGTTTCATTGAATTCATCGAAATTTCGAAGATGATCAAAGAATAAATGATACGAGAAGAGGAATCACTTTCGTCTCAAATCATATCCCGGTAACACGGCTCGAAGAGCGGTTTTCAAGTTTTCATTGTAATTCATTTCGTCTTTGGAAAGATCAGCTCGGCAGTATGGACAGCAATTACTCTCAGTATTCTGGAAAGCCAGCTTCAAACATGCCTGGAAAAAAAAACAGAAAACTATTTTTATATCCATAAAGAATTTTTTAACCATAAATAAAATAAAGACAGAAAAAGTAACACCCTCGTGAAGGTATCATCATTAGCTGTCTGCACCTCACCACATTCCTTGACCTGATGGTGGAACTCATGGGTTTGATTCCTGATGGTGATTAAACAAAAATGTCGCATGTTAAAAACTTCACGTTCAGGCTTACCTGGAAGATATTGCAAATACAGCAATATTGTTGTAAAACCCTGTCAAGTATTGTTCATATATCTCTCTCTCTCTAGTCATCATCCTCATGGTCGAGGGTCGTGATCTTCATGAGAGCTGCACAATCTCCAGCCGTTTTTGCCCCTGGTCGGATATGTATGACGCCTCGCACAGAGTGAACTTAATCTGGTCAGATCTGGTGAAATCGATTTGGTGGGACCGATGCAAAAAGATGTGGCTTTTTGGTCCCTTATCATCAACATTACCCAGCATGATGGTCTCTTCGAAATTTATGTCATTGTAGGCCAATACAAATCCGAAGTAACGCAATACACTTTGTTAACAGATTGTGGAGAGACAAGTGTTTATATGGAGTTCCAGTAACGTTTGTTCTCCTTTCGGTCCGAGATATTCTCAGCATTTGTCTACAGAACTACATTTCGAATACATTGATATTCCTTCTATCGATATTCTTTATCATTCATATAATGCTAGTTTAATACAATACGGAATCTATCACCATCTTACACCATCAACTAGTATTAAAATACAAAGAGTAGAAGGATGTTAAGAATCAGGCTGCAGACTAATATAGTTGGAGACGTTTTGTGGAACCCGTCTTCCAAAGAAATAAAAAGGTTGATTCCAATCCAATCCTGTCAACAGCACCATATCTATCATATCAGCCCAGAAAAATGTTACTATGATACCATTGAGACTTCCTTTCTGCAGGTTTTCTTCCGAGTAGCTAACTGGACACGGTGGGCAAACCAACACATGGAATTTCACCACACATGCATCATCGTAATGGGTTTCCTGTGCTAATCCTCCATCTGAGGAGGTTCTTTTTTGATCAACCACAGGTTGGTGCATAGGCGATTAAGAAATCTCAGTTTTTTTAGTGATCATGTAATTTGTATTTTTTTTGTGAAATTTGGTCCTCTGAATTTTGAATTAACGGACTTTTACTGTATTTGTCCAAACAACAGAAGCAGCATCCCTGATGTCTTTTTCCTAGTAGATAATTGACTTGAGAGGGATGTAAATGCGATATTTGAGTAACCATTAACCTCTCCGTGCGTACCACCCTAACCGTGGGGCCATGAAATACTGAGTCAGATAGCGAATGGCCCCGCGGTTGGGGCGCAGTGATTATTTCTCGAATATTCCCAGATTATGTCAGGATTTGGAGTACCAATGACATCTATCGATGATACCACACAATTAAATCATTTATCGGCTAGTTACATGTTTTACCAACTGAACAAACAATATTTAAATTTTTTTTTTAAATCTTACTACTCGAGAGGTTAAAAGATTATAACGAGATGAAGAATTGTAGTATTACTACTCAGTCAAAGCACCATTCACTCTAATACATGTTATACTTTCAGAATATATCAAAATTATTGAAAGATACACATTAAATGTAATACTTAACCCTCTGCGGTGCATTTTTCTTTTTTATTCATCCAAGTCCACAAAAAATTTACACCATTCCATGTAAAATCATGATTTACTAAGTTTTATTTTTTTTAAATAAAAGACAATAACACTAGTCAAAAAATTTAAACTTTTTGTCTGTAACAGAGATTAAATTAGCTAATTCTTATTAAATCGACCCTGCTGATTACAAAAATCGCAGTGAAAAGTTTGTAACACGTAACATTTTTGTGTAACAGAAAGGGGAGTGTTTTAATAAATAAGTACGTTTTTACGCATTTCAAAAGTCGTAATTACAACAATGAAAATAAATAAATTCCTGAAATACTAAATTTAGACATAGAATAATACAATGTTGTTAAAGAGGAAAATAAAAAAAGCCGAATAAAAAAATAACCATAAGAAAAATTTACCTTATATACCAATTTTTTGTTAAAAAATTGCATTTTTTATAAAGTTGATCGAATCAACTTTTTTTAGAGATTGTATATTAAATTGAATGAAAACTCAAATTAGATAACTTAGAAGCCCCTACATTACAGTAAACAGCCATAAACAGATTACTAGCAACATTTTTGGTAAAGTGTATTTTCAGTGACATTCGACATTCTAGATTCTGATAACTTCAAGAGTTCTTGTACAAGCTGTTCGTAATTGTCAGCTTTATTATTACCTAGGAAACCACTAACAACTCTTCCAAAGGCTTTCCAAGTTTCTAGTTCTACAACACTTAATTTTTTTTCGAACTTTTCATCTATCAAAAGTTTCAGTTTCAGTCAAAAACTAGTTTCAGGTTTTTCTCTTAAAAGGTACGCGATGGAACATTTTCAAGTTCATATTCGTTATCAGCATACAAAAATTTACCTAAAATGGATGTTTTCACCCTTGTTACAATCCATTTTCCCCCTTGTTCGAACTTTTCATCTTTCCAATGTTTCAGTTTCAGTTAAAAACTAGTTTCAGGTTTTTCTCTTAAAAGGTACGCGATGGAACATTTTCAAGTTCATATTCGTTATCAGCATACAAAAATTTACCTAAAATGGCCGTTTCAACCTTTGTTACAAAAACCTTGTTAACTAGTGTAATTGGAAATTTCTTTTTTACTTTACTGACTGACTCAAAATCCTTAATGTCAAGTGTAACTCAGCATAAAACCCACGGGAATAAAAGTGATGTCGAGACAGACTCAACATTAGATCGCAAAGGATTCATAAAATTATTTTTACTATTAAGAAATTGACTTTAGATAACAGATATTTAATGACAAAAAATAACTGTATTTTTGTAAGTCAACATATTATAGTTTACTTGATGAAGATATACAAACTTACCATGCAAAAGTTATGACTACAGTTGGTGGTAACAGGGCTGGCAGCTACTTCTTGACAAATGATACACAGGAACAGACTGGTAACCTTATCCACCAGACCCTGAAATGAAGGAAGGAAATAAGTACAGGTCAAATCTCATTATAACTAATACCGAAGTAATGAAATTTTCAGAATAATAAATATTTTTTTGTTAAATCGAACGAACGTAACACATCGATCAATAAGTCCCGGGACTAACCAACAAATGGCGCCTCTAATAACAAATCCATAACATTCTCAGTTAGTACCAACCTTTAGAAGTAACGTGTCAAACTTTCATGACATTCCGACATTGTGTCATTGAGTTACAGTGGTTTTAGTGACGCTACTTTTGCTATTTTCCAAACAATGAAAAAAAACGAATTTCGTGTGTTGATAAAACATTGCCTTTTAATGGGAAAAAATACCGTTCAAACTCAGCGATGGCTTGAAAAGTGTTATCCGGGCTCTGCTCCGTCAAAAACAACCATTTGTCGGTGGTATGCTGATTTCAAACGCGGTCGTACAGACACAAATGATGCTGAACGCTCTGGTCGTCCAAATGAGGCTGTTACACCAGAAAACATTAAAAAAAAACTCAAAATCGTGATGGAAAATCGTGAAGTAAAGTTGCGTGAAATAGCTGACACCCTGAAGATATCATTTGGTAGTGTTTACACTATTTTGCATGAACATTTATTTGGTCATGAAAAAAGCTTTTTTCGAAATGGGTGCCGCGTTTGCTCACAATGGAATAACAACGCATCGATGATTCAGAGCGCTGTTTGGCACTGTTTACGCGAAATAAACAGGAGTTTTTGCGTCGGTATGTGACAAAGGATAAAATTTGGATCCACCACTAGACTCCGAAATCAAATCGGCAGTCACCTGAGTGGAGAGCAGCCGGTGAAAGTCGTTCGAAGCGACCAAAAACTCAACAGTCGGCCGGGAAAGTTATGGCCTCCATATTTTGGGATGCGCATGGTATAATATTCATCGATCACCTTGAAAAGGGAAAAACCATCAATAGCGAATATTACATAGCGTTATTGGAGCGTTTGAAGGCATAAATTGCAAAAAAACAGCCTCATATGAAGAAGAAAAAGTTCTCTTTCATCAAGACAATGCACTGTGTCACAAGTCGATGGTAACGATGGCCAAATTGCATGAGTTGAACTTTGAATTGCTTCCGCACCCACCGTATTCTCCAGATTTGGCCCCCAGTGACTATTGGCTGTTCGCAGACCTCAAAAAGATGCTCCAGGGAGAGATTTGGCTCCAATGAAGAAGTGATTGCCTAAACTAACGACTATTTTGAAACCAAAGATAAATCGTTCTACACAGCTGGCATAGAAAAGTTAGGAAAGCGTTGGAATGAATGTATTGCTCTTGAAGGAGACTATGGTGATGAATAAAGAATTTTGGCAAACAAATGTTGTTTTAGTAAGTCCCAGGACTTATTGATCGATGTGTTACATAAAAGAATATGTTGAACGAATCCTGTTTTAAATAAATAAAAATTGCGGTATAACGAACAGTTTTTGGCCAAAAATACCACTTAGGGGATCCAAACCAACAAGCTTGGAGCCAAAATAACATCAATCTTTGAAAAACATTGAATTAACAGCATTTGTACAACTTTTTATTCTGAAATAAATCAGTTTTTTTTTATACATATTTTTCTCCCATATTCAATATAATAAAACTTCAGCAGAACGAAATATTTTTTATTTCCTCATGAATTTCATTATAATGGTATTTGGCCGGTAATAACTTTTTCTAAAAAATTATCAAAGGTTTCGGTTTTGACATTAGATTAGATACTTCCCAGCATCTTTATATATTCAGATTTGAGGTGCATGGCCACGTGGTAAGGCACTGGACTTCCGTGTATTCTGGTGTCCGATTCGAATCCCGCACTGTGCTACTCCCCTCGAATAACGGGGTATAAGGATACCTATGACATCGGTCCAAGATATTCTATCAAAACTGAAAAAAAAGCCGGTGTGCTCTGATCGTCTCACTTCAGGTGTGCAATCGGATTCAGTACAGCGGTGTGACCAGTGTGCAACGGCTTACTTACTTAAAAAGATGAAAAAAAACTCCATGGCACAGCTTCGCTTTCCAACTAAATTAACGTTGGAATGGCATAGGGATCCTCGACTACGAGGTCCAGCAACGACGACGATATGTCCAGAAAAAACATATTCGGTAAGAAAACCGTAGAAAACTTACCAAGATAAGAGGAACTACAAAAAAGCCTTTGTAGATATGTGATAGTAACCCATTCTGGCTTTAGATGTATTGTATGTGAGTAGTGTTCATACAATACAATCATAAATGTTAATAAGATTACCCAAAAATTGTTATCATCGGGTGCTTCCTAAAGCTGTACACGCCACCCATATCTCGAACATTAAAAGACAGACTATTCTATGCCACAGGACCAGCAAAAACTATCATAATACCCTGCCTTATTTCGGAACAATCAATTTATTAAACAAAGACAATATTGACCTGACTGTTGAGTTCCACTCCTTTCCAAAGGAATATCTCTCAAACACAGATTCCAAAGACACAATGGAGATATTCCAATAAGGGACTTGAATACAAAGAGACAAAGTTTGGAATCAATCTGTTCACAACACTTGAGCCAATGTAGACTCTTTAGAAGCGAACTAATATGACAATATTTATGACTACCATACGAGTATCAGCCTAGCAGCTGCATTGAAAACAGACTGGAGTCTAGAAATTTGTGAATCATGCAAACCAGAATAAATATAATTATAATAATCCAGATACTATACAACAAATTAATAATAAAGAGTTTTTATTTCCCTTGTTGGAATACATCAAAATACAAATTTGAACTCTCTAAGACTATAGAAGCCCGAAGAAACCGTATAATTTATATATGCCACTGGTACAAAGAACTGGAACTATAGGTGGATGGCTGCTGCTCGATGCTTGGAGAGTTCAGCTCACATTGAAAAGTCGTAGATCGGTGTAAGGTAGCAGGGTAAAGAGATTCCTCTTAGGCAGGTAGTAGATGGTCTCAAGTAAAAGGCAGTAGGCATAGTGAACTGAGAATGTACTTTCCAAGGCGTTTAGCGCTTCTTATGTGCGGCAGATCGCTCGTCGTAAGCGTCTGTTTTCGCCCTTGCATACCGTCGTAACTCGCAAAATATCACAATTTTCACCAGTTTCACGCATGCAGAAGCCGGCCGACTTTCGATACAGTCTCGCGATGGCCGCGGATAAGTCACATTTATGTTACGGTCGCGACACAGCATGGACCCCAACAAACATAAATTTTATATACAAAACACCAAATAACATCAAAATATAACTACGAATTTATATATCAAACAAACAAGAAAACAAATACATTATATGTTTTAAAGGTGACGCATACGTCCGATACGACTTATTTGTCTATCGAAAGAGAGATTACTGGCAAGAGAGACACCAACTTTTATGTAATACATCAACTTTACAGACAGGATTGCCGTAATGATTGTTTTAAATAAATAAAATGACAGCATACCTTTCTTCCGTCTTTCTTCAACGCTTCGAGACACTCATCCCAAAGCTTCTTGTTGACTGTGTCTTTTTCAAGACCTTCACGATCTTCTGCAGAAAGCACTTCTAAAGAAGCATTCTCAGACTGAGAATCGTTAGCACCATTTGACACTTTAGACTTCTTGCTCGCTGCGATAGTGAATGGATTATTTGCATTTGAAGGACTCGAAATTTTTTCATTTGATTTGTCTGAAAAACAACATTTTTCTTTAACATGCAAATTTTATATTTATGTAAAAAATATTTGGAAAAATATATGTTGAGATAAATAAAAATGTACATTAAATAATTTTAACGAACTAAATTGTTGTTTTTACATTTTGACTGCAAATTATGTGTCATTTTCATGTTAGCGTTTTCATACTGACGGTTTGAGTATAAGAGGGCTGTTCAATAAGTACCCGTGTTAGGAATGAAGGTGCCATTTTTTTCAAAAACAAATTATTTATTTTTCAACATAGTCCCCTTTTCCCAACGTCCCTGCCCTAACCCCTTTGAAAAATAGAATTTGTCGAGGTCTGCAAAATACGCCTCTGTCTCGACGATGACCTACTCATTTGATTTAAATTTTTTTTTTACGAGGTATTTCTTCTTTTTTTTTTTTTTTTCACATGACGAGATTATTGCCATGTGGCAATCGCTTCCAACCAACCAGAAAGATGTTTAAATGGGGCCTAAGTGAAAACCAGACTGGAATTCCATTTTTAAAAAATCTGGATTCCAGCGGGGATCGAACGCGCAACCTCCGGATCGGCAGACAAACGTATTACCACCAGGCCACGGAGGTCGTCTATGTTTATGTTTGGGAATAAGAAGAAATTGCAGGGAGCCAGGTCAGACGAATAGGGGGGCTGCAGCAGCATTTCATAACACAATTCATGCAGTTTGGCGACGACAACTCCAGATGAATGTGCTCCGGATGAAGCAATCGCGGCACCCATGGGGCCGACAACTTTTTCATCGCCAACTTATCATGTAAAATATTAATTGCCATTCCTGTCGACACACCTATGGCCACTGCTACTTCGCGCACTTTCATTCGACAATCAACGAGAATCATGTCGTTGACTTTTTCAATGATTTCCTCGCTTACCACATATGCCGGGCGTCTTGGGCGATCCTCATCAAAAATGGATGTTCGACCACATTTAAATTCATTGAACCAATATCTAACTGTTGTCATTGATGGCGAAGCGTCCCCATAAACAGCATCCAATTTCACTTTTATCTCATCTCACATTTTCCCATCCAAAAGCAAAAAGCGAATCACTGAAGGATACTGCACTTTCTCCATTTTAGCAAAAAACCACGTTGCACTGCTTACTGCAATGGCTGTCAAATACAAACTAACCTATGAATCAGTTTTCGTTTAACAGATGGCAGCACCCGATGGTAACGGCAACTTGCCTTAGCAACGCCATCTGTCATCAAACACGGGTGCTTATTGAACCGCCCTCGTATATATGTTAAAATATCTTAGTAGCAAGTTCAACTTTGATGTATGGGAGTGAAACATGGATGTGGAAAAAGACTGAAAGGAGCCGAATAAATGCTGTAGAAATCTAATGCGCAAAGGACAGGATTTCTTAAAAACAACTTGGAGGTCTACATTCTGCAATGGATGAACGTAGGTTGACGATGATAATAGAAATTGCATAAAAAATTCAAAAATATTACCTGTAGCTTTCCTCTTTGGTGTGTTAATTTTCTTTGACTTCTCTTCAGTCTTCTCAGTTCCCAAGGAAGATCTAGTTCTCATCTTCTTGGCAGGTGGTGACTCCTTCCCACTCTTTGACTTTCTCTTTTTATCACTTTCATCGTCACTGTAATCATCCTTTGAATTTCCGTTGCTCTCTCTCAAAGGCCTTTTCCTTGCAGTTTTCTTAGCTGGGCTTTTTTGACCTTTAGATTTTTGTCTCTCTTTTTGAGCTTGTTTCTCTGCCTCCGCCTCTAAGTAACCATCAGGGTACTAAAAAAATATTAAATTATAATCTTCAATAGTTTTAGACTTACAAATTCTTACAAATTAAACAGAGTAAAAGGTTAAATAAATTAATAAATACAAATTGTATTTTACCACAATTGGGAAAGTTTTTCCGTTCTTTTCCCAGGGTGCTGGGTTAGGGTCATCTCTTCGCAGCAGGTACTTCCATACTCGGAAACCAGATTTTCCCTTCTCAGGATAATACTTGACAACTTTGTAGATGCCATCGAATCTGAGAAATAATTAACAAATATAATGTTAAATGAGGGTTCAGCAATTTTTTTAATATTTTAGAATAGATATGAGCAAAGTCATAGGTATTCTTATACCCTCGAACACTAGGCGGAAAAAGTGCCTATCATTCGAGGGTAGTAGCACAGCGCGGGGTTCGAACCGACGACCTTCAGGGCGGAAGTCCAGTGCGTTACCGTGCGGCCATGCACTCACCTATTATGTACCTTTTTATTTAACACTTCACTTTTAAACAATCTGATGAGCTTATTGCCAGGTAGCAATATTTTCCAGCCAACCAGAAAAAAGTGAAAAAAGAAAGTTACATGGTCGCAAAAAATATTCAAATGATTATCCACCCTGACAAAATTTATGAACAATATACGTAATAAGAATAAAAGTGAGATATCATCAATCAAATGAAAAGGAAGAGATGATGGAGAGGAAAGAAAAATCAGAAATGAAACACAATATTACTGACTTGAAATAAAGAGTTTTGTCAGTGACTTTTTAAAAGATGCCAATGACAGAGCGAATTTAACATTAATTTGTAACTGGTTCCAGAGTCTAACTGTATGGGCAGTCAGTCAAGGACAACATAAAATAGACCGGTGAACTGGGAAAGCCATTAAACAATCTGTTTGAGTGTAGCTAATGTAAGTCCATGTAAAGATGCTGAATATTTTCAGTGAGATAAGTGGGAGCAGCGGGACAGTTAACGATATTATACAATAATAACAGTATGTGAATTTTGCATCTATTTCTCACGTTCAATCAGTTCAGTTCCTTCTGGTAGGAAGTGATGTGATCATACTTTCTCAGGTTAAAAATAAATCTTAGACCAAGATTTTAAAGACTGTAATTTGTGCAGCTGTTCCTCCGTATTGTAATTATGCATTTTTTCAATAAAAAAAACACTAAAAATTGATTTTGATTTTTTTTCATTATTTTTCCCGTTGTATGCATCACTTTTCCTATGCTGAGTATAAATTTCATCAAAATCCATGATGTCATGCATTGTAGGGTTAAATTCCATTCCAGTCAATTGTATCGACAACATCAGATCTATTGAGGGTAGTTTGGTAAAAAAACGAAAAATTATTTTATTTTTCAGTCTCCTTTGAGGGCTTCTATAGTCTCCTTTGGCACTTGGTCCAGCGATGTTCAATTTTTTTCATCCCGTCTGAAAATTGGGTTTTATCAAACTCTGCAAAATCTTCATTTGCTGCAGAGATGACATCTTGATTTGACAGAAATTTCTTCCCATCAAACCAATTTTTTTATTTTAGGAACAGAAAGTCGCAAGGGGTCACCATGGGGAATATGGTGAATGAGGAACTAATTTGAAGCCCAATTCATGCAATTTTGCCATTATTACTGGGTTTGGGGGATAGTGCATTGTCCTGGTCGAAGAGCACTTCTTTGCGCGCTAATCTTGGTTTTTCTTCCTGTTATTGTCGTGCCCTTTTCCAAATAATCGATCATGATGATTCCTTGGAAATCCCAAAAAACAGTGGACATGGCCATCACCTTCACAGCTGACAAAACGGTCTTCACCTTCTTAGTCATACTTTCGGCAGTTAGTGTTTTAACTGCTGTTTGGACTCTAATATATAGTGGTGGATCAAAGTTTCTAACTGACAGGGCACAGTGGCCAAAACCATCAGGTGTGACATTAATTGCGTTGTGGTGGATTCTCGGTGCCAATCTTCCATCTCAGGAGATTCTCTTTCGATCTGTAAGTACGCAAGTGATTAAAAAGACCTCCAAACAGCCCATGTACCACCGGAAGGCACTCCAATGGCTGCATTTATTAAATCCACAGGTCTTCAGTTCTAACTCTCCAAGAATCAACATGATCACTTTCTAAAAAACCTTCGAGAGGTTGAGAGTGGTCTTAAAACTCAAATGTGACCTCTATTTTGACTATATTTGACCATAAAGTTCAAGCTACATAGTTATTCATTTAATGATGCTCACCTGATCCCCTCTTTGGGAGCGTACTCGGGGAAGTGCTTGAACATCTTGTAGGAGCGCACCACCCTCACAGGCCGGCCCTCTCTCCACTTGTCTTTACTGTCTGCACCTTCCTCGTTTACCTCCTTCACTGCGCAGTTCCTTGCCAGAGCTCTGAAATTCACCATAAGACGAAAAACAATTATTTAACAAAACATTGCATAACAATCTAGCAGGTTTATTGCCAGATGACTATCTCTTCTAACCAACCAAACAAAAGTACATAAAGGAAATTACTGTTTGTTTCGTTCTTACTAATTTGCATAAAATTCGTAAACAATACATAATTTTCAAATAAAAGAAAGCCCTAAATGCACGTGTGAGATAAGAAAGTCTTAGATCAAGTTGCCTTTGAGCGTCTTGTACTAACATATAATCTTGATACAAGTATAAATGTCCGCCGCTCGTTCCACATGTCCCCCCCTAGCCATACTTAATTCTCAACTAATTTATATTTAACACTTTTATTACAAATACAATTTGGCGGGATTATTGCCAGGCGGCAATCTCTTCCAACCAACCAGACAAAAGTAAATGAAGAAAGTTACGTGGTCACATAAATCATTCAAATGACTATCCATCCCCACAAAATCCATAAACACATACGTGAGCATATGCCCATGAACCCCACAAAGATGGACAATCACTCTAACATTATTTTTCATATAAAGTGAGATATGATTAATCAAAAGGAAAGGAAGGGATGGTGGAGAGGAAAGGAAAAGAAAATTCAGGAATCAAACACGTTATTTTACTGACTAGAAATTAAGAGTTTTTTCAGTCGCTTCTTAAAGCATGCCAAGGACGGAGCGAGTCTCATATCGGTTTGTAACTGATTCTAGGGTCTCACTGCATGGACAGTAAAGGACGACATAAAAAAAGGAACGGTGAACTGGAAAGGCCAATAGACAATCTCTGTTTGAGCGTAGCGCTAATTCATGATTGGAAAGATGCTGAAAATTTTCGGCGAGACAAAAGGGGGCGGCGGGACAGTTAAGGATATTATACAATAGACAGTAGCGTCTATTTTTAACATTCAACCAGTTCAATGCCTTCTGGCATGAATTTATATGATCATCATAATTTAGTCACATGTCTGAATCTATTATCTAAAACTCCTTAAATATTTCATAATGCAGTAATTTTTCACATTTTTTTACACTCCCTTATTTTCTTTAAACCGTCATTGGTTATAAATCATCCTCTTTATGAGATGGAATAATGGAATGAATATACAAATTTCTATTTTTTAAAAAGTATCAAAAATTTTCCTCACAAATATTCTTTTGCCCTAATTTAATTTTCTAAAATTTTATTTGCAGTGATTATGAAAATTTGTCAATTAAAATGTAACGATAAAAAAATTTGCAACACCTACAAATTCATCAACCTAGGACCTGGTCTTGTCAGTCCATCAGCCACTACCCTAATCAGCCACTACCCTAATGCTAAATTATCTCCGATTTTTCTTGCTACAGATAAAACACGACAAAAATATGACGACAAAAAGTTCACTTGCACGTGCAATATTTGATAAAAAGTAAGCATATTTTTATCAAGTCAAAAAATATAATCAGCATTTTGATGATTTATATTATCTAGACTTTTCCGAGAAACCTCCAAGATAAAAAGAACACATCTATAAAAGACCTTTTCGAAAATGGTGACTTGTTCGGTATTATATAGACAATTTGTCGCTTTATATGATACGTGTGTACACAGTGCTTTCCGCACCGAGCATTGTACCTGAACAATTTTGCAAACCCCATCTTGCACGCTATGTCAATAAGGCCACATACAAAATGTATATATGATTAGAAGTTTCAAAATTATTAACGAACTTATCTTCAACGTGTTATCAGATAATATATATTTGTTTATCTGCCAACCCGTCAACAAGTGGTCTTTGTTATTCGACTACTTTATTAAAGCTGGATGGCAGCAATTTTATTGTACTTCCCCCTTATTCAATAGGTGTTTCTTTGGAGCATTTATTTTTTGATGTGCCAAGAACACACTAAGATTTTTTTTTCAATTTATCTCAGTCACCCTGTCCCTCATGTCTGAGGATGGCGGCAGCCGTCGATGACACTTTTAATGATCTCCTTCCATCTGGTTCTGTCCCAGGTCGATCGGCCGCAGTCTTGATCAGGTCCCTCCATATGGTTGGGGGTCTTATATCGATAAAAATACTTCCTTTTATTTTACATGGACCAAAATTTATTTCGAATCACGAATTAGTAAGTTTTTCAAATAAATTGTATTTTAGCCCAAAATTTTGTTATTTTACTAAAGAATTCGAATACCACTGAATTTCGAAATGCTGGGGTTTGAATTAGCAAATGTTTAATACAAAATATATTATTAAAAGAAGTAAAACAAGAACTCACTTATTTTCTCTGGTTAAAGTCTGGTCACTAGACTGATCAGCCGTCCTTTTGTTTCCGGACAAGTCTCGGCCTCCAGATCCAGTGTACGTGAACTCAAAGCCATTGTCCACATCGTCTTCGTAGCCACCTGAAAGATTTAACCATCATTTTAATGGCGTAATTCCTATGCTTTTTTCTTGTGTCATGATCTATATTGACGCCAACAATGACCAAGCGACAAGGAGACGTCAACAAATATATTAATTCATTAATTTGTATCGTACCCCTCAACAGATCCAAATTGATGATGCATACATGTTAAGCGTGGCCAAGACATAATATTGTCTTCCGCCGTAGTAATCGAACCTTTCGGTTTAAGAACCACTGAGGTAGGTTCACAATTCATTATTACTTGTGTTAGTAACACTACCGCACGTGAAGAGACAACAGTTGCACCCATACTAGATGTGTGCATGTACTGTTACCAGACTGGAACTCCTTCTGGAATAAACAGCATTCGAGAGGATGGGTATAGCACGTGATTCGAACTGGCATCCTCTGCACAAAAATCCAACAATGAAGCTGCCCAGAAGACTTTTATAAAATTACAAAACCGTTGATGCCATGCACCTCTTTAAGCTCTTTTAAACTAAGAGTTTTTTGACCATTAATTAATCAATTTGAAGTTTGTGCAAGTAAGCTGCGTTATGACCGCAGACAAGTGGGAATTCAGCTTAAGATCTCAAAGATAACTAGATCTAATTTGATTCTCCTTGCCAAGGTGTTTTATGCTCCAAGATCCAGCCGAATTCAGTGTAAGCTCCTCGCAAAAAGCACACATTGAAAACTATTTTATAAAATCTTTATTACCTGACAACACAATGCTATAAGCTCCCTCCACATCTCTTCCGTGTATTCCTGACACAGGTGGTCTGTGGACTCCAGACTCAGACAGTTGGATACGGAATCTCCAGGCCATCCCCACCTCGATGCCAGGTATTGGACCAAAGTGGTTAGCTGGCATAGCGCAAGTTTGGGTTTTACCTGGAAAGAAAACACAACATATATTTTTTACTTGGCTCCTGAGTTATATGAAATACTCGTATCGCATATTAACCCTTCAGGCATGTATGATGTGCACCGCACGCGCATCAAAACTCCCCACTGGGACGTATGACGTGCACCGCACGCGCACCAAAAATCCCACACAAGGATGGACGAAAACAGTGCCCTGTTTTATCATCTATTTATAAGAGCAATAGTTTAATGATTTCGTTCAAATAACTCAATTACTATAAAAAATAGATCCAAGCTTTAGATGTAAATACTTTTCTTTTATTCAAAGAAATCGCTGTTCGCTTTTATTCAAAGAAATGCAAACTAATATAAAAATACTTACAAGTCAAATGCAGCCACAAAAATCTCATTCATTTTATTAACGTAAAAATATATAATTACCGTTTTATTTTCAAAACATTTTATTAACGTAAAAATATATAATTAGCGTTTTACTTTATATACAAATATTGTAGGTATACTGTAATGACATTTGGCCCAAGTGCGGCCCGCACTAATCCCCACATAAAATATTTGGCCCTGTTACAACAAAAGGTTGCCGACCCATGATCTAAACTGATTAAAAAAAAAGCATTCCAGTGGTTCTAAAAGTGTTAATTGAATTAAATTATGCTATAAAACCTTATATAAAATATTAATATCAATTTAACCTCTATCTCCATAAAAAAAATTTAACGTCCCTGGGGTTGAAAATATGTTTTAGGCATACGAGCCTGAAGGGTTAATCGTAAAAAATAATTAATCATTTCAATAATTCATTGTTGTATTCATACGATAGGTACCCTTCAACTTATCTGAATTGGTGAATCTGGATTGGTGAATTGAATGGACAACCCACACAGTGAAATATCAGGGGAGGTCATGAAAATAAAAATAAACATCTACGAAAGGAACTCACCAACGCAAGCCATTCCTCTCCCCCAATCCCTCCCCTGACGCTGGTTAGGTTTCCTGGTCTGCTTCTTGGCTCCCGGCGCCACCACCGAGTTGGTGTCCCTCTTGCATTCGCTGCAGTACCAATCCTCTTCAGGGATACCCTCCAGGGGCGGTGTCAAGCAGGACATGTGGAACCCTTGGTTGCATTCGTCACATAAGATTATCTAAAACATATTTATAAAATTAGCTAAAGGCTACTTGACTGACTGTTTTGGATGTGAGCCAATTTCCTAAAGTACGAAAGTTTTTTTAATGTAACAAAAAATAAGTTAAATAAACTAAATTTATCTTTGGTTTTAACTGACCTTATTTCTAAACAAACTTAAATGTTTTACATACAAGACATAAGTACTGAATCATATTGATTCAATTTTCAAGTTAAAAACTTTCTATTCGTTTCATTCTGTGTATCATTGAATATATGTTTTGTGTATTATTGTATATACATTCTGTGTATTATTGAATATACGTTCTATGTATCATTGAATATACGTTCTGTGTATCATTAAATATATGTTCTGTGTATCACTGAAACTTACATGGAAAGAAGTGTAAAATTTCGAGATCGTTCTATTGCATGTACTAATTTTTTTTAATCAAATGTAAGTTTGAAACACAAATTTGCAATACTTAAGTATGTTTGTTTGCATGTAATATTGCTTATGTGTTCGCAATTTTTTCTTCTTCTACATGTTAGATTTTTGGAGAAAAAGGGATCACAAAATTGGGGCAAATGTGGTTTTAGTGAGAGAACAGATGAACTGTTCCCTTTTCTATAATAAATAAACAAATGAGTCATGATACATCTAAATTTAAGCCACCCACCATCACGAAACTAGAACTGAACCATCAAGTGAAGTCTTATATTTTTTTAAGATATAAGGCCCATTGTACACACTTCAATAATGCAAAAACTGTATAACCATATGTCATGGCCGGATCAGCATGCGCAAACCAAACAGATCTTCATTTTTTTCTACTACTACCACTACTGTCAACTGGGCATTAAAAGGAAGATGAACTACAAAGAAACTTTGTAGATCTTCCAATATGTGATAGTAGCTTATCAGCTTTAGGTGTTGTGTAGCGATCATAAATTTTGTCAAGACCTCCCAAAAACGGTTGTCTTCAAGTGCTTCTTACAGCTGCACACTCCACCCATATCTTTAACACTTAAGAGGCAGATCATTCCACGTCACAGACCCAGCAACGGCAGAAGCTCCGATTCCGAACAATAAATTTATTCAATGAAGAAGAAATCGATCAACGAGTTCTACTCATCTCCGAAGGAACAACTGTGTTTCAAGCAAAATTTACCTGATCGGGAAGATTTTTTCCAGCACAAATGTTGCAGCCACAATCCTTACAAGGTGTCTCTGGATCGTCCCGACATTTTGTACACAGTAAAGGCCCAGCTCCTAGAAATAAAGGAAGTATTAAAAATAATTCACTTCAAACAGCAATATAGCACGCATCATTCTGCCTATTTTAGAAGAAGGATGTAAAAAAAAAACAATTTAATAAATGCCACATTTACTTCTACACACACAATAATGCAGTTAAGTCCAAAAGTCTCCCTGTAGTTCAGTACTTTTTAATTTCTGCTGGACTTTTCCCATCTTTGGAAAGAAAGTTGACAGCTTCACATAATTCAATTTTTTACATATTAGAAGATAACGAATAGATCAGTATAATCAAGCGATTAACAATATCATCAATGACATCTTATACACTCAATCAGTAGTGATTTAGTGAAAAAAAAAATTTTGTTCCCTTACTTTTTTCAATAGGTGTGATCATCAATTTATCATAAGCTCCAGTTCTTTTACTGAGCGGCACTACCGTCTCGATGGCAAACATCTTGTCATGAATCTTCACCTTCACATCATTAAGTGGGATGTCTTTACCGTGGTACAGAGTTCCAATCAACTCCACATTCTTGCGGAGTTTTTTTATCTCCTGGATGGTGAAATCATACCTAAAATGCAAAATTAAATTCATCATCATTATCAGTCCTACAACCCAGGGTCAGTCTTGGATTCTAACGGGTGGATTTTGTCTGTAAAGGCATTACCAAATGGCTCCGAACTGCCCTGGATGACCAGGAAATCTCTTAGGCCGAGGCCACACAGGTAGGAGCCTCGCTTGGTGCTTAGAGCTACGCTGCGAGTTAGGTAACATATCCTAGTGAACCAATGCACCGTATAATATCATAATGGCCACACTGCACGCTTCGCGCCACACTACATGACGATTAGTCACTGAGTGAATCTCCTAGCGAACAAATGTGTGGGTTAATTTTATTGAGTCACTGTGATTTTACAAGATGGCGGAAGTTTTAATAACAGCTGTGTATAAAAGGGAGCCTTTATGGAACCCATCGAGAAAATTATACAAAAATGTACCTGTAATAAAATCACTTTGGAATGAAGTTGCACAGGAAGTAAATAAAGATGGTAAGTTGTAATGAAATTGGTTAGTTTTGAGAGTGGCATCGTTTGTTGACTCAATCTCTCCCAAATGTCAAATGAATTTGTGCGAAGCACTTTGGTGTAGCCAAGCATGAAGTCATCTAGTATATGAGTCACGTAAAACCTAGCTTAGCACCAAACGAAGTACTTTGGTGTGGTCTCGGCCTTAAGAGGCTCCGAACAGGAATTGGGAAAACCCATGTAAAAATGTAAATATGAGCGATTTAAAATCGGAAAACAAGAATATTCATATCTAATCGCTTAAATTAAAAGTCAAAAGTGATAATAATTTAAATTAAATTCCTGAAAACATGAAAAAAAAAACATCGGCCGACGTTCACAAAATGGGCGATGCGACCACCTCAAATGACTACCCGAAAGCTACTAAAGCGAGCGAACTGAAATTCTATTTCTTGCGTTCCCATATACCAAAGTAAAGTGAGATGTTAATAGCGTCGCTTCCTCACCCATAGCGATTTTTTAGAATGAATATACCTACGTCACACACTGGCACACATTTGATTGTATTGGTGAATTTATTCCCGATTTTCACAAAATATCTCTGATGTGGCCGATAAGTGCCAATTATTATTAATATTTTTTGTTTTTCATTCAATGTTTAAATGTATTACGGAGGAATACCTAAAATCTGAAGCCAATATTTATAGAGATATTAAAGTTTTTAGAAGCAATGTGTACTAGTTACACATCACAGGACAGGAAGGGTTAATAAAATAAACATTTTTATTCATAACACTAATAAAAATTATAACTTAACTTTGTTTTCATTGGCAAATACACATGTTATATACTTATATAAAAATTGGTCCCAAAAAATAGGCACCTAAATTATTTAATTCCAGATGTGTATGGTGTAAGATTTTTCCAAAGATGAAGGAGCAAACTAGTCTTACTTAAAAAAAATTGTCAATTCTGGTCTACTTTGGCTTTGAAATTTATGTAGACAATTAAAAAAAATCAAGGTTCGACAGACTTAAACCTGATTTTTATTTCATGTGTTCCAAAAGGTTAATCACAGTGATATGAAAATTACGATAAACAGGATCGCAGTAAGCAAACACCTACTGTATTAATACTATTAAGATATAAAAAAAATAACTTACCAATATCCCTTTTCATGCGATTCCTCGGTGTTATAGTTAAGCATGACAGTTTGACCAACTTCCAAATGTTCAACTTTAATTTCCTTCCTTGCCCTAGGTCTAATTTCAGAGAGCTTGCAATACTGAGCAGAACCTTCTTCTTCTCTGCAAAATTTTAAAAATACACAGATACAGAGGATATCAAACTAAGGTGTTCCAATTTCATCACTGGACACTGGCGTATACTCCTTCATATATAGGAGTTCACGGCCATTATTCGAAGAGAGAGAGAGAGGTGTTCCAATTTTTGCTCACACTGACACCCTGTAGTGACCACATTGAGCTGTCAATAAATTAAGAATAATTTATTATCATATATGTAAATACACATTTACCTACCATCAGACCATGTCCCTGTTAGTGTAGACAATAAAGACAGATCTCCACATCTTTATCTCTGTACTCAGCTCTTGCCTTGTCCACATCCATACATATCACCATACATTTTTCTCTGTTTCTCACACCTTTTCCTCAGTTAAAATGTATCTTTCTATATTCATCTATTTATTTCTCAGTCTTCCTTTTTTCGATTTTAATTAATTTTATATTTCATTTGTAAGTCCTTCACAATTCTACTTCTAACAGATATAATTTCTTACACTGTCAAACATTGTAATACCAGATATTCTACACATGTTACACATTTCTACAGCATTTATTCTGCTTTTATCACTCACTTTCAATGTCCAGACTTCACTTTCATACATCAAAGTTGGCACTAGCACACCAATGTGCACAATAATTTCCGAAGATTTTGCCATTAATTTATTGCCAAAAATATATTACGAGCCCCATTGACTTTGTTATCTGCAGCTACATACCTTTCAATATCTCTCCGTATCTTACCATCTCTCGAAAACATTCTCAAATAACAAAAAATCTGAATTTGTTCTAATATTTCATTGTTCACCAATAAATCGCAATTTACTCATAGAATCTTATCCTTAATTATATCCTTCCATTCTTTCCTTAGTCTACCACTTCTTCGCTGTGTAAATCTCATCGTACTATGGAGTTCTACAAAATAAACATTTAATTGTTTACAAAACTTATATTTTGACTCGGCCCCAGTAAATAAAGTGATCACATTTACTTTTACGAGAATGCTCTGATTTAGTGCTACAATCACATCAATAATAATCTACACATTGGTTTTGTTTATTTTTTAATTACTGTTTTATCAACATGTTCACAGCCAATCCCAAAATAACTCTGATAAGAAGAGAATGCAAGAACTGACGATTCCTGCGGATAAAACGCGTTTTCTGCAGTGGAAAGAAAAAGCATCTGATATCTTGATGAAGTTTTCGAAAAAGATGGCACCAAGAGACCAACTGCCTTGGTCTACTTGGAGAACATTGAATAGACTCTGATTAAAGGTGAATATGCAGAGATGAGGTTTCTTGAACAAAAGTAGCAATGAATATGATTGTGGAGATATTGAGAACTCACAACATATGCTAGTTTGTTTGAACATCGGGACTTAATGCTCTGGGTAGGACCTGATTGATGAAAATAATAGAGCAAGTTCTGATTCTTCTTACTGCAAATACGTGGCATAATTAATAAATGAAGGTCTGGACACGGAAATGAACGATGATGTGACAACCCTGATAAAATATAAAAACTTGAGAACACATTATTTCATAAATAAATTGAGAAAATACTCTAAATGATAACTTGTTGGTACGTTTATTCCTAAGATATCACAATTCATAGTGTTTCAAATGATTTTTTAACATTTTTTTTTCTCTAAATTGTCTAGCCTTATAGGCATTCCTTTATATAAGAAAAAACAGTCAAAATATTAATAACAACATATCCACGTAGAGACAAACTCACATGATCTACATTTAGAATTAATTATAAAGTTGATAAAACAATCTTACTCGTCAAAATGAATTTTATAAAGCAGTCCAAAGTCCTCGTCAATCTCGTCCGAATTATCAACATCCATTTTATCACATTTCCCGTTAACGTTTTCAGATCCACTGGAATCTTTTTCAATTTGTTCACTTTTATCTTGAGCATTATATTTTTCTTCTTCCTTTCCTTTCGTACCTTTACCCGTTTCCACATCCCCGTTTACTTTTTCTTTAGAAAAATAGTCTTTGATGCCTCTTTTCGGAGTCGTTCTATTCTTAGGAGAATCACAAGATTTAGGACTATCAGTTTTACTTGAATGTCCATTAATACTATTATTTAAACCATTTTCTTTAACAGGACTAGATTTTTTTGTTTCTTTCTCTTTTACTGGAGTATTTTCTTTAGGCGAGTCTTTGTTAGGGGATTTTGTACAACTGGTTTCGTTTGAATTAGATACTTTTTCATCTTTCATATGTCCATTTACATTAGATTTGTTTGTTTCTGGTTTTGTCTCATCAACATATTCAGGATCTTTAACAATCTGAACTACTTTTCCTTCAAACCAAGCATTATGAACTTTCTCTCGGACATCAATCAAATCGCCGATACGATATAATTTACTTGTTGCATCTGAAACAAAATATGGTTTGCTTTAAATACATACTATATTTTTACGAGAATAAAATGAATATCTCCATTGCCTTGAGCAGTGACGGGTAACCTATGCAAGCGTGTCAGAGGTGACACGCCAAGACAGTTTGGGTGATACGCATCGTTTACGGACGATCTTCTCCCAAGAACGAGCGATGTGCTTTCTTCGCTCGTATGTTTTCGCAAAATTTCAAGACAGCGTCTGGGCTCAAGAGTTCATCGACTTGAGGTCCAAACTCATGAATCTAGAAAGAAATCGTTTGGAGAATGAAGAAGAGTGTCACTACGAACAAGATATTTTGAATGCTTGGAACCGATTACCCAACACTTTTGGCACTCTAAAAAATCTAGCGATGGATTTACTCACAATATTTCCCTCAACGTACTTTTGTGAGACCTTATTCTCGGCGCTGAATAATATTAAAACAAATAAAAGAAACCGACTGACTGATGATGTTTGTAACGCTTGCTTGTGTTTAAAATGTACGAAATACCAACCTTCAATTGAAGATTTAGCAAAAGCAATTCAGCAACAAAAAGTTACTAATGTAAATAATTATTTGTTTTTGCTTTTTTAATAATAATAAATAAATAGTTCAAAAACAAAACTCTTTCATTTACTAGGGCTGCAAAAATTATTAATATTCCTAGATGTGACAAGCGTCAAGCCAGGTTTTTTCAGAATTTTGACAACAACGGGTCGAGCCAGGTTTTTTTCAGAATTTTGACACGCCGAACTAAAAAGGTTACCCATCACTGGCCTAGAGCATAAGATGTCTATTTTGTGGGATAGCAGAGATACAAAAAAACACTATTGAGTAAAAAAAAATAGTATGAAAGGAAGTTTTGTTGCCAGTGACAAAAACATAAAAAATCCTCCTGTTGACCTGAATCAAGTCATTTCGCCTCTGCATATCAAACAAGCAAAAACACAAAACCTCCGTAACTTAATTGATTTGATTCCTATAGATACTAATATTTAAAAAAAAAAAGGGTTTCAGTCTGGTTTTCAGACTAAAGTCCTAAACAACATATTTCAATAAAACAATTGAACAAATTCTTTTAATTTCAATACTGTTTTGTATTACACTTTTGCTGTATACATTACAACCAAATGAGTTTATTACCATGTGGCAATTTCTTTCAACCAACCAGAAATATATTCCAAAGGTTTTAAGTGAAAATCAGACTAAAACCATATTTGAAAAATATTGGGTATTAATGGAAATCAAACTCACAACTCCAGATTGGGAGACAGGCATCTTACCAAATAGGTCACGGAGGTCGTTATATATTAAAAAGTTTATTTCCTATTTAATGAAATATTGTAAACTTTATACTTTCATGTACCCTCTGTAATTTTAAAGATAAATCTAATTTCCTGACAAATATTGAATACCTCAAAGTGCAAATATTTGCTAATAACACGGATTTACCTTCAATTTTTTTGTATTTGTTAATAAAATAGATTTATCTTCGAATTTCCGCAATGATTGAGCAATTTCAATACTCTATATAAGATAAGATGTAACATTGTACAATAATAACATTATATGCATGTAAGATGGTGACTGAAAATATATTTAACTGAACGTACAAATAGAATTAGGTGTAACAGTGAATACAGACTTCAATGACATCGTAGATGCATTTGCGGAGAAGAAAGCAAGAAGTAAACTATAGTGGTTTGTCGTGTGGTGTGAAAACAGAAAGGGTAATCATTTTATTGATTATGTATTGAGCGTGAAGGATGATACAAGTTGCAAATTGCCTAGGAGCGCTGTCTACAAAAATGTGGCACTGACTGTGTCACTCAATTGGTTTAATATCTCTAAACCGTGTCACTGAGTGTTCAGTCATCATGTTGGTTCTGTAAGTTAGTACATAGAACAGAGGATGATTTCTTACATGGTTGTAATTGTCGGGAATTAAGGCATCTAAAACCCTTGGTTCTATTGAGATAGATGGGTTCCGAAGAATGCTGAGTAATGTAGTTAGACAACATTGAATGTAGTTTAGATTTGGTAGCCCTGATCAAAGCAGGCAGGTTCAGGTACTAGGAAAGAATAATAATTGAAAAAATAACGAAGAGGGTATAGAATCCAATACCAAAACCCAGAAGACTCATTGGAAGACATAAGCTTTGATGGCGGAATGGTATGATGAGGAACTTACAAACCTTGGTTGTCATTCAAAAGTGCCAGTTTATGGGGGAAAGAGGAACCTGGACAGATACCTACATCACCAGGTTCAAGACCATAATTCTGATGATATTGGACAAACCATTACTACATTGATGATACTTCCATGCTTTTTACATCAGATTTTATGTTACTTGCAGTGCTTGGATATCATCTATTATTCCAACTATGCGTCTATTTTTTCTACTGTTTCGAAATACACCCATTGAATATTGATTTCTTCCACCGACCTTCATATTGAATAGAAGGCTCGGCTAGTACTTCCTTCTCTTTCCCAGTACTGTCGTCCTTCTTCTCTTGAGGCTCTGGAGGAGGGGCAACCTTCTGCATGAGCTGAATGACATCGTTCAGCTTTATGTTGTAGTCATGGAATGAGTAGCCATCTTCCAACTGAAAAGAAATATTTTAGTAGGATTGGTATATTTAGTAGGATCGGTATATCAAAAGAGCCACTCAGATACAAACTGATCATCGATAACGTACCCATCGAACAAGTCATGCGATTCACTTACCTAGGTGTAGAGATCTCCAGCAAAAGTGACCTATATAGTGAAGTACGAGCACAAACTAATAAAGTGACAGCTTTGGCTGGCTGCCTGCGGGACACTATATGGAGAACAAACACAAGCTAACCGAAAGTAAGGTCAGGATATATAAGACATACGTCAGCCCCATCATGACACATGGGATAGAAGTGAGAGCCGATACCAACAGGACAAAAACCCTTCTCAGAGTGGCAGAAATGAAAACCCTACGCTCCATCGCAGGCAGAACTCTTAGAGATTGGATCAGAAATGAGACGATAAGGTCTGCCTGTGGTGTTGAAGACATAGTGAGGTGGGGAAGAAGCAGAAGGCGCTTCTGGAAGGATCATGTGGACCGCATGGAGGATATAAGACTGGCAAGAATCGCTACGACTGAAAACCCTAACAGCAGATTACCAGGAAGGCCGCCGAAAAGGTGAAAGGACAGCTGGACGTCATCATCCCAGGACAGCCCACCGGCACAAACAGGTCATACGACCTAAACAAAGAGGAAGAAGAAGAAGGTATATTTATTACAATTGTAAACAGAAAAGAGTTTCTAATTATGTCTCTCAAATTTCAATCCATAAATTAATTAATGCCCATGAGTATAATAATACGTTATCCGGGAGGTAGTTTTATATTTCTCGGATAGTTTTTATTGCTAACTTCATTGTAAATGTGCTTAATGCATATTATTATGAAATGTAATATTTTAGTGCATTTTTTAAGTCATTGTTTACTCATATTGCTCGAATTGTTTATTTTCGCGTAATTTTGAAGATGAAACAAAATAAGTTGTTTTTCTGATCCTTGACACTTTTTTACTACCCCGCAAATGAAAAAATGTGACACAAACCAGAAAAAAAGATAAACAGTGTATGGGGAAGACGCAATACTTGATCATAATGTGGTTTAAAAATTTCATAATGGTAATATGACACTTGGAGATGGTGTCTGCTCTGGAAGGCCAATTACCACTGATGACAACCAAAACAAGGCCTTGATCAAGAAAAACTTGCATTCTACGACATGAGACACTGCTAAAATACTGAAAATAAGCAAAAACACCATCCACTAAGCAAATTACTTTTGTATGTATATAAAAATATTGCATTTGAATTTGACCTAAAAATACTAAATAAGTTTTCGGGCAAACCAATAAATATTATTATGAGCTCGAATAATTTCTAATTTAATATATCCAAATAGCAATAGTTTTCTTGTACACATTATTGTATTATTGAAAAATTTTGGAGCTTTTGTGGTTTTGGGTTTCTATTCTCAATTTTTATAGGATAATTTAGTATTGAACTGTTTAGAGAACAAACTCTCCTCAAGGGTACTCGAACTCAGACGACGGATGTCATGCGTTATTGTATTGTACTATACTTTTGCATTTGAATTTCACATAAAAGTACTAAATTAATTTCCGCTCAACCCAATAGAAGGCATGGTACAATGTAAAGGATTAGGATAATCACCATTGGTGCCACTACAGATGCCAATTTGAGATAGACATATCCTGGTACATATAGGGAATGGAGCTTTGGTTCTTAGAATTTGTTAATTTAATATTTACAAGCCCATAAAAAGTTATATCATATTGTATTTCTTATCTCAAGAGGTATTTTTTGCATGAAAATATTAGGAGTGTTAGTATTGTACTATACTTTTGCATTTGAATTTCACATAAAAGTACTAAATTAATTTCCGCTCAACCCAATAGAAGGCATGGTACAATGTAAAGGATTAGGATAATCACCATTGGTGCCACTACAGATGCCAATTTGAGATAGACATATCCTGGTATATATAGGGAATGGAGCTTTGGTTCTTAGAATTTGTTAATTTAATATTTACAAGCCCATAAAAAGTTATATCATATTGTATTTCTTATCTCAAGAGGTATTTTTTGCATGAAAATATTAGGAGTGTTAATGTTTGAAAGAAGGCAGAATGAAAACATCAGAAATGAATGCATGGATAAAATAAATGTTTATAGGATGAAGAAAGGAGCTTGAAGATGGTTTGGACATGAGAATTAATAATGAAAGAATGACTGAGTAAATATACAAGTCAGAAGTGCAAGATGTGCATGGAAGAGGAAGACCGAGGAAAACGTAGCTGGACCAAATAGACCAGATTTTGATAGGTTAAGTGAGAAGTATGAATAATAGAAGATTGTGCATGACAAGATGAATGAATTTAGAGAAAGTGAAAGTTGTGTGCTTGGATTCAAAAGTTTGGAAATCTGATCTCTCTGTGTACTCCACAAGGAACATGGCGTGATAATATGTATGTACTAACATAGTATAGTACCCAGCGGTAAGTAATACACATAGTTTATAGAGTGTCTTCTCTGTCGCACGATGCGTTAACCGCATCGTGACTACGATACCGGACTGTTAGCGCATCGTGCGACAGAGACAACGCTCTACAAACTATGTGTATTACTTACTGCCGGTTACTGTACACTCCGACACGAACCCTAATGAATATATTTGCTGACTAGTGAACTTGTCAATAATCTAAATTGTTCTCAAAGGTTGAATATAAGAGAAAAGAGCCAGTAAGCTGAGTAGATAGGAGGTGGACTCTCCTCAGATTGAGTAGATAGGAGGTGGACTCTCCTCAGATTGAGTAGATAGGAGGTGGGCTCTCCTCAGATTGAGTAGATAGGAGGTGGACTATCCTCAGATTTGCTAAAATTAAAGTTTACACAGACCAGTACTCGGCATGTACAAACAATGCATAGACTTGCACAAGTTGAGACAATTAGTGTTATGAACTCCATTTTTAACCTAAAAAAAAACAAAATTCCTAACAAACCTTCCGAGAATACATAATTTCGGTTATTTTTTCAAGGTCAAGCTGATAACTTTCAAGGCAATCATCTTTATAATATTGTGTAAAATATGTAAAGAAAATGAACCATATTAAACTTGACATTATGGTAAAATGCTACATGGAAAATATAAAATTTTTAAATATATGTAAATAAAATATCACAAAATTAAAAACTTTTCAAATCCCTGATCAATCATTATGGATCGGCGTAACAAGTGTAATCAATAATTTGCTTGTATTGGTATTAAGAATAACATATTTTTCAAAACAATACTCACCAATTTACCTCCGTAGAAAAGACGTTGTAAAGATGGTTCGAGACCAAACTTATCTTCAAGCAACTTTCGAAAAGTTTCGATTTTAGTTAATTTAGAAGGTACGACAACTATTCCCTCGGGTTTACCGCACAACCGAACTCGGACGTGCATTTTCACGGGATATGATGAGCATTCACTACAAAAAATATTGTCTTTTCAATGAGAAATCCAAACACAAAAATTGAACGGAGCGTTCCGCGAAAATGTTGACACAAGTATTGGCGCGAATTTTATCCATAGACAATTAAACAAACATTCCCTTTAACTCCAACTTTTCTTCTGGAATAATGGCTATGAACTATATTTGAAGAAATGTTAAGTAATGAACCCGTGTATATTTCTTCGTATGTATAAATTATTAACCCAACCATTTTTAAAAAGTATAAATTCAAAGACCCATACGATGTTTCGTGAAGAAATAATAATCGTTTAATTGTTTAAAAAAGTAATGAGTTCTTAAAAGTAATGAACCCGTGTATATTTCTTCGTATGTATAAATTATTAACCCAACCATTTTTAAAAAGTATAAATTCAAAGACCCATACGATGTTTCGTGAAGAAATAATAATCGTTTAATTGTTTAAAAAAGTAATGAGTTCATAAACTATCACTAATGAAAAATACACGTAACATTTTGCTTAAAATACCCTTCAAATTACGTTAAATTAAATGTCATATAAAAATAAAATTTTGAGTAGAATTGAAAATAGTAAATAATGGTAAAATACATTTCAATCAGGTCTGTTTAATTGTTTTAGACCATTTATGATAGCTGTAATGAATATAAAGTTCAAGTGCGTATACAGCGACAAATCGGTGTCACAGGATTTTGAACAAAAACGGGTGTATAGATTTTAATTTCACTTATTTTGAAATAATCCATAAAACATGACATCATTTTTATGGAATTATATTAGAAATATATATTTAATAGGTTTGATATTTTCAAATACATAGTAATAGGTTAGTCAAAAAGTTTTGAAAGCGACATCTATGGAGCAGTAGATAAACCAAAATTTCTACGCCATTTTAATATTTCATCTTTCATAAGAACGTACTCAAAATTTCATTTCGATCTGTCAATTCATTCTTTGTTTACAAGCCATTTGAATTTGACGTGTCAGTGTATTTTTTAACAATGGAAAGTGAAGTGATTAAATTCTTTGTTTTGGAAGGTTTATCGGCTACTGAGATCCATGGAAAGATGGTGAAAGTATTAAAGGAGTCTTCTCCTTCATTTCCAACCGTTCACCGATGGGTTTTGGAGTTTAAGCGTGGCCGTACAAGCGTTGAAGACGATCCACGCTCAGGACGTCCAAAAAGTGCATCAACACCAGAAATCATAGCGAAAATACAGGATATGGTTTTGGAAGATCGTCGATCGACTGTGGATGTGATAGCTGACACCATAGGCATTTCACATGGAACCACATGGCATATTTTGGCTGAAGTTTTGGGTTTCAAAAAACTGTGTGCACAATAGGTGCCGCATTTGCTAACAATGCAACAAAAACACGTTCGAATGCGACTTTCTGAGCAACATTTGGAGCAATTTCGAAAGGATAAAAAGGATTTTCTGCGTCGATTCATCACTATGGATGAGACATGGGTCTACCACCATGATCCTGAATCAAAACAAGAGGCTAAGGAGTGGTTTGAACCAGGCACTTTGGCTCCGAAGCGAGTTCGTGTCCAGAAATCGGCCAAGAAGGTGTTAGCGTCAGTTTTTTGGGATGCAAAAGGAATTTTATTGATAGATTATCTCCAAACTGGTAAGACAATCACTCTGATTATTATTGTGACCTTTTGGACCAGTTGCAAAAAATTGTGAAAAAAGACCCGGTTTGCAGAAGAAAAAAATAATTTTTCATCAAGACAATGCACCTGCTCACACAGCTCAAAAAACCATCGCGAAAATCAGTGAATTGGGGTACGAATTGTTGCAGCATCCACCCTATTCGCCAGATTTAGCTCCCTCTGACTTATGGCTGTTCTCACACCTCAAAAAATTTCTTCGTGGAAAGCATTTTTCATCAAACGAAGAGGTTATAGCCGTCGTAGAGGAGTATTTTGCAGGCCTTCCAGAAAGTCACTTCCGTGATGGGACAACAAAGTTGGAAGATCGTTGGACCAAGTGTATTGATCTTATGGGAGACTATACTGAGCAATAAAAGTGATTTCCCCCCAAAAAAAGTGTATTTTCATTTCCGCTTTCAAAACTTTTTGACTAACCTAGTATTGTAATATGTGTATTTGTTATTTTCAATAAACAAAATATTATGAGGTTGCTTTTTTAATTTCACTAGATTCCCACATAATGAAATTCTATAACTCTACATTCAACGTAACCCAGGACCCGGAAAGATAGAAATAAGTATGTAGTGACAAGATCGATACTTAACCGAGGACTTTCATAAAAAATGCCGTGTCATAAAATATTTCTCATAGTGAATATTATAAATTATTTCTTATTTTCAAACGTCTATGATTGCAGACAAATATTTATTCTGAGTTTAGTTTGAAGAATAATTATGTAAAATTGCGGCTTTAATTGATTTAAAACAGATGATTAAACTAACATATGTATAATATTTATTAAGCAAAACGATAGCAAAACCTTTGATAATATTTTATTTATCTTTTTTCTGTTTTGAAATTTATATTATTGTCTTTTTAAAATTTGTTTATGGCGTTTTCAGTCATGATTTTAAATAAACTTTTTTTGAAATTTGAAACATTTCTGGAACCCTTTTTTTATTTTTATGATATAAGAAACCTAAATATATTGAAAATTCTTAAAAGTATAACTAATGTTTACTTCCTACAAAAACTAAAATTAAAAAAGTATTTCTTGCAGGCTAAGTTTGTAAGTATATTTTATATTTCTTAAATAAATTCTTTTTGAAAAAGTTCTGAATATGGACGCCCCGATTAAATCAAATCATAAAATTTTATACGGAAATTAGTTTTTGATGGAACGCTAAATACTGTGTAAATAAAAAGGCTAGAAACGTTTAATTTTTTTTATCCAAGTACCTAGTGACAAAAAGACCTTGAAGTTTAATCTTTTAATTTGATAATAATTATTCGACTTTTCATATCTCACGTTATTTGATGAAAAAATTTCGATTGTTTAAAATATTGTATTTGTATAGTGACAATATTTTTTAAAATGAAAATTTAAACAACTTAGGTTATATATTTTAATTGTAAAAGAGCCCAAAATAATTGATTGACCATTATTAATATCAGGATACTGTGTTTTAATTGCTTGTTGTACTTAAAATGAAACTTTCATGATTTTACATTCATTTTGTACTCTTTGGATGTTTCGTTTTGTTTAATATACTTTTAGTCTATGCTTTTTAAGTTTTCCAGATGTGCATTATGGTCAATGTATCTGTCAAAATATGTAAAAAAAAATGTGTCTGAATATGGGTGTTTTTTCATATGTCCATCTCTAAATTGAAGTGAAATTATATGTAAAAGTTAATTTTGAAACATCTCAAATCGATCAAAACCGATCGACCCGTTTCGCGAGTGATGGCTAATCATAAAACCGGCCAACCGATGCGGAAGAAAACACAAGTTTCGTTCGTAATTAGGGATGAAGTCGAGAGACGTCACAAGGCTGGTGTTAGTGCCCTGCAACTTGACCCGGTGCAGGGCCGGCTATATTCTGCTGGCAGGGATAGCATTATAAGGGTATGGCATACTTCTGCTAACCCGCAGGATAGGTGAGTTGTTTATTTAACATTTTACTACATCCGAGATATCTGTAAAAAATATGACATCCATTTTCACTAACTTACTGTCTATTTCTAACGTTTATTGAGGATTTAATGTCTATTTCAAACATTTATTGAAGATTTGTTTTAAGCTTATCAGTTTGTGAAATGAAAATGATTATATCAAATTAAAATATGTATATTCATATGCGATATAAGAAATTAATGTCCAGAGCCGACACTGTCAGAACCAAAAATCTCCTTCGAACCAGCGAAATGAAGGTACTCAGGAGTATCGCTGGCAAAACCCTTCGTGATAGAGCTCGAAACACAGAAATCCGAAGGATGTGCGAAGTTGAAGATATTGTCAGATGAGGACGACAGAGAAGAAGGCCGTAAGAACGGCCAGGGACAGTAAAATATGTGGCCTTTGGTAAATTTTTGCAAAATATCATTGCAGATTAAGAAGTTTGTACCTTGATATATGGGAATGAAACATGGACGTGGAAAAATACTGAAAGGAACCGAATAATAGCTGTCGAAATGCGTGCACTGAGAATAATGCTATGGATGATGGAATACAGAATGAAGTAATGAAGGATGAATGTGAACGTAAGGCTGATGTTTAAAGTAAGATGAAGAAGAGCACTCTGAGATGGTTTGTATACGTGGAACGAATGAATGAAGAAAGACTAACAAAATATAAAATAGTGAGTGGAAGACGCACTGGAGGAAGGCCAAGGAAAGTATGGTTGGATCAAGTGAAAGATATTTTGAAAGAAGGAAATGTAAAAACTCAAAGTTGTCGGGAGTTTTATGAGATATATGGATGTAGAAAAGGCGAAAGATATGTGTGATGATAGGATAGTCTGGCACTCTCTCCTCTCTGCCTACCCTGGCAGGAGAATAGCATGATGGTATATATGTATAAGATATTTGAAACCTTATGTTTGGTGTTTTTCTGTCTCGAACATTGAGAGATATTTTTTCATGAATCTTCGAAAAGACTATAGTTTCACTTTATGGTGCCATTTTTTATATAAAAGGAAAAATAAGTAAAATAAAAAGCTTATTTTATATTTTTGTGTTCACCACAGGTTTAATTTAGGTTCATAATAATTTATATTAATAACGATTTAGCCCAAACGGTGTCCAAAACAATACCTAAAAATATCCAACCAGCTTTTTATACATCCAATAAATTAAAAAATAAAATTATGAACAATAGAAACACGGAAAGTAAACTTACTCAATCCCTCCGGATTTACAAATTACAACGTAATGATTGTTCATATTTTTATATTGGCAAGACGAAAAGAAATTTTGAAAAACGAGTTAAGGAATATTTAAGATGCCTGAACAACAATAATTTTTCAGAGTTCGCTAACCACCTAATTGAAAACAACCATTTGTTCGATATTAATCGTGGTTTGAGGATTCTACATATAAACCGAGGGGCATTGCATCTTGACAATTTGGAAATTCTCGAGATTAAAAAATCTATAAAATTTAGTCTAAATATCATCAATAACCAAACCAATTTTCATAATAGCCCTCTGCTTAATATGTTTCCAATTTAAAATCCTCCCCTGTCTTAAAGATTCACATTCACGTTCACATGTTTTTTCCACGCCCCATTCACCATTGTATTACATCTCTCCCCACTTCACTCCCCTACGTCACCTCTTTTATATTAGGTTATTTACACTTACTTGTACAGAATATATTTTAGCAACTTAGTTTATATTCACCTGACGAAGAAGACGGTTGTCTTCGAAACTAGTTGTGAACCTAAATTAAACCTGTGGTGAACACAAAAATATAAAATAAGTTTTTTATTTTACTTATTTTTCCTTTTATGTAATTGAGAGATATGTTAAATATGAGGTTTTCTTAGACAATTTTATTTGATTGTTCAGGACTCCTCGCCTCTACTGAAGAGGGGCCAGTTTCAGTGATCTGTGAAGTCTTTTATTGGACAAGCAATTATGCTAGATACAAAATTAGTATTGAGTGATGTAATTTGTATAATATGACATGTAATTTAGAGGAAATTTATAATTGTTATTTAGTTTTTTAATTGTAACTATGGAACAGGAATTATATTGTTAGTATTTCAAATAAAGAGTCTACTTAAATGATTTTTTTTTAATTTCATTTAACTATTAAAGAACTAAAATGGTTGGAAATAAGAAAATGTTGAAATAGAACCATAGTGGCTAGTGATTTGGTTCCAAATAATTGTAAAGGACTATTTAGAAAACAAAGTTTCCTGGAGATAATTTAAAGTCCAAAAATTGCTTAATAAAGTCTATGAATTCATATGTTTAATAATACTCTTAATAAATGGAGTATACTGCGGACTGAGGAAGTCACTTAGTACATTTGCAGTATAGTTTATTGAATTGTATATGCAATAGACCATTCATATGCGATATAAGAAATTAATGTCCAGAGCCGACACTGTCAGAACCAAAAATCTCCTTCGAACCAGCGAAATGAAGGTACTCAGGAGTATCGCTGGCAAAACCCTTCGTGATAGAGTTCGAAACACAGAAATCCGAAGGATGTGCGAAGTTGAAGATATTGTCAGATGGGGACGACAGAGAAGAAGGCCGTAAGAACGGCCAGGGACAGTATCCCCCAAGCAAACAGACCTCCAGGACGACCTCCCAAAAGATGGAAAGACAGCTGGCAGTCAACGTCACAAGAAGGAAACAATGATGCAGGAACATAACAGGCCAACAGGCCTAAAATAAGAAGAAGAAGAATGTTTCTATACAGTATATTTTATTAACTCACTAAGTCATATGTCATGGGTTCTCACATGTGATAAACACTTTTAAATGTCATAACCAGTATTTTATTATTTTTAGGTATATTCAAAGTATGGAACATCACACTGATTGGGTAAACGACATAGTTCTCTGCTGTGGTGGAAAAAATCTCATCAGTGCTTCTAGTGATACTACAGTTAAAGTATGGAATGCCCATAAAGGATTCTGCATGTCTACATTACGTACTCACAAGGATTATGTTCGCACTCTAGCATATGCCAAAGACAAGGAACAAGTTGCCAGTGCCGGTTTAGATAGAGCTATTTTCCTTTGGGATGTTAACACTTTAACAGCTTTGACAGCCAGTAATAACACTGTCACCACTTCTAGTCTAAGCGGAAACCTAGAATCTATCTACAGTTTAGCGATGAATCCACCTGGTACAGTTTTAGTCAGTGGGTCCACAGAAAAACTTCTCCGAGTATGGGATCCACGATCTTGTACCAAACTAATGCAACTCAAAGGTCATGCAGATAATGTTAAAGCTTTGGTTGTAAGTCAAGATGGAACACAGTGCGTTTCAGGTAGTTCTGATGGCACCATCAAACTTTGGTCACTATCACAACAAAGGTGCATCCAGACAATCAGAGTCCATTCGGAAGCAGTTTGGGCTCTTTTAGCGACTGATAATTTTACACATATCATATCTGGAGGTAGAGATAAACAGGTCATTATGACTGAACTGAGAAATCCTGACAATAACATTGTAGTTTGTGAAGAATCTGCTCCTATATTGAAGCTTTGTTTCACGGCAGATCATCAAGGTGTTTGGGTAGCTACTTCTGATTCCGATATCAGATGTTGGAGGTTACCTCCAGTAAATTCTTTAAATCCTGAAGTTGCCGGATTCCCTCAATATCATGTTAATAATCCAAATGGACCTATAGCTCAGATTCCCGGTGGAGCTGCAATCAGACATTTCCATGTTTTAAATGATAAAAGACACATATTGACCAAAGATACTGACAACAAAGTTGCACTCTATGACGTACTGAAAGCTGTCAAAGTTGAAGACTTAGGTGAAGTGGATTTCGAGGAAGAAATCAAGAAAAAATACAAGATGATATATGTACCAAACTGGTTTAATGTTGATCTGAAAACGGGCATGCTTACAATTCATCTTGGCCAAGATGAAGTAGACTGCTTGGGTGCATGGGTGAGTGCAAAAGAAGCTGGACTAACAACGGATCGTGATCAGAAAGTGAACTATGGAAATTTGCTGCTTCAAGCATTATTGGAACATTGGAATCATCCACAAAGGGTTCTCACAAATCCTGACACCGGTGCTAAAATGGTCGGAAACAATTATTTCTCCGTTCCTCTCCACACTCCGCTGATATTCAGCGAAGTTGGTGGAAGAACTCTGTATCGACTGGCAGTCGGGGATGCAGGAGGTGATACGGAAGGGGTACTTCTAAACGAGACAGTTCCGCAGTGGGTAGTGGATGTGGCAATCGAAATGGCCACCCCCAAATTGGTGAAGCTGCCTTTCTATCTCTTGCCACATTCCAGTTGCCAAACCAAACAGGATAGACAAAAGAAGGTAATTTATTTATCAGGTCTGTAAATATGAAACTGGATTTTTTTATAGAAATTACACATTTATTGTATGAAAATGGAAAAAACATTTCTTTTCAAAGTATTACCCATCGCTAGCTACACATTTTTCCCATCTCTCTGACAATTTGCGGATGCCACGCCAAAAAAACTGTTGGTCTTTTGAGGCAAACCAATCATCGAACCATTTTCGTAAAAAGCGAAGTCACTACATTGACAACTAGAGCTATCTATGAGCAAATTCCGGTTTCATATTTACAGACCCGGTACACAGCTACCCTAATTTTCTATTATTATCGCGATATTTGGTTTTTGTTACAACTACCGCTGAAAATTTTGCTTCACAAATGTAAGTAGTCACAAATGGAACCAAGGTTCAGCGAAAGTTATTCATCCTTTATTGATATCCAAAACTCAACCAGACTCTTCCTCTACCGATCTGATCGAACTGTTCAAGTTTTCGAATATCCCTCAGTACTCGTGAGAATTAATCATGGCACCTTAGTCATTGAGGCTTACTCTTTGAAAACCTCTGTATTGACGAGGTCTGTCTTAAATATAATTTTTAAATTTAAAAGGTTTCCCAACCCTGGTCTATTTGCAAGTGCCCATTACAAAGTAGGGTATCCCAAAATGTATCATCGTATTTGTTTTTATTATACCTTTTAATATAATGGAAACAAAAGTTATAATAAAAACAAATGGGTTGATGAAATTTGGGATACCTTGTATTTAATAACGAAAAAACACTTAAATTTAAAAAGTATTATTTTAATAACAGTGTTTATTGAAATCGTAAATATATAAACATTTATGTTATTTTACGAACTGTCTTCCACGGTCTGAGTTCAAGGGTTACCAGTGCCAAATTTCTACACTTGTTTAGGTATTTATAATCGTTTATCTGTTGGTAACCGGTTCAGTCTAAATGCAGTGTTGCGCCGCCACATCACATGTTGTCACCTCACGTGTTGAAAACCAGAAATTTTGATATTTATTTATAGATTTATTCAGTAATCATAGTAAATACATACTTTTCATTAAGATGTGAAGTGTTGCTCAGCAAGTGCGTTTCCCATCGATGCAAATAAGTAGAAATCGGATGGAGTCAACTCAGGTGAGTAAGCCGCATGTGAAAGTATTTGCCAACTAAACGCCTAAATCATTTCCTTGACCGGTTTTGCTGTGTGTGATGGTGCATTATCATGAAGCAAAATCACTTTGTGTTGCCTCTTTTGATATTCTGGTCATTTTTCACGCAATGCTTGGTTCAAATCCATCATTTGTTGACGGTAGTGTTCAGTATTAACGGTTTCGCCAGGTTTTAGCAGCTCATAATAGATAACACCCTTCTGATCCCACCAAACACAGAGCATTGTCTTCCGTCCATAGCGATTTGTCCTTGCAGTCGATGTCGTTGGTTTGCTTGGAGTTACCCATGATCTTTTACGGTTAGGATTCTCGAAATATATCCATTTTTCATCGCCAGTCACAATACTATGGAGAAATGATTTTCTTTTGTACCTGGCGAGCAGCATTTCGCAAGTGGTTTTTCAAGTCGGTTTTCCTGCTGTCTTTCATTCAGTTCATGTGGAACCCATTTTCCCACCTTCTGGATCTTTCTCATGACTTTCAAACGTATGGAGACAGCTTTTCGTGTCACATTTAATTCATCCGCGAGTTGTTGTTGCGTTTGAGCGTCATCCTCGTCCAACAATGCTTGCAATTCGGCGTCTTCAAACTTTCTCGGTGGTCTTCTACGTTCTTCGTTTCTCACGTCAAAATCGCCCCTTTTGAATTTTTTAAACCACTCAAAGCACTGTGATTTACCAAGAGCATGCTCACGGTAAGCTTCGACAAGCATTTGATGCGATTCTGCAGCAGTTTTCTTCAAATGGTAACAGAAAATCAATGCTGTCCGCAAATTGTAGTTTTCAGGCACAAAAACAGACATGTTCAACATTATGAAAACATATGTAGTTGTATTAAACTTGTATTGAGTTAAAAGTCTTTGACAAATGTAAACACAAGAAAAAGGCGCCAATGACGCGGTTTGACAGCTACTACATTGACAACTAGAGCCATCTATGAGCAAATTCCAGTTTCATATTTACAGACCTAGTATTTTCTCTATGTGTATGCTTGTGGAAAAAATGCATGTCGTACAATAAAAAGGTGTATTATGCATTTGTGAACTTGGAAAAGTATATGATATATAAAGTATATGAAAACTTGATAATAGGCAATGGAAAATATTAAATGAATATGGTGTTTAATATAAATTAATACATGGTATTATATGCTGAAAGTTATACAGCACCAGTACAGACTAAAATTGGTAGATGGCTGCTGCTGAATACTCGGAGATTCTGGTTTGCTTCTTGCATTTTCGGTGAAGATAAAGAGCAGGGGGAAGACATTCCTCTTTGGCAGGTATAAGTTTGTCAAAATAAAAACACATTAGGTGAGAATATATTTTGCTCATTTTTCGTTCCTTATGTACAGCCCATCGTTCATCGTAAGCCCCTTTATTCGCCCGTGTATGCCGTCACGGCTTACTAGATACCATGTATACCATGCGCTCTCTGTGTTCATGGGATGTCTGATTATTTATAGTGATCATTGCGAAGGCCACACGTAAGGAACATTTCACTTCAATAGGTACCTCTCCGTCCCGCGTTCCCATGTCTGCAGGATTCAACTTTGAGGGTATTTATCTCCAGTCTTTCGCTGCTGATAATTCGTCAATTTCTCCCAATCTGTTGGTGACGAAGGCTGAGTAGGTTCATGGATCAGTCCAGATCCTACATAGTATTGATGTCGAAGCCGTCCAGTACACGACGCGTATTATATCCTCAGCTCCTCAGTCAATTTCTCTTCCATCCTATAGTCGAGCGCCACACCGTCTGAAGCAGTATCTTCGTCCTGATGGTTAGGTATGAGATAAACCCCATCGGGTCAAATATCTCCATGACCGCAAATTAAAAAATAAGTAATGAAAACAAAACATCATTTCTAACATTGTGTTCAGGAGCTTCTCCAGACTGTTTTTAAATTGGTTCAATGTCACGTCACTCACTACAGTAGTGGGCATTTTGTTACAATATTCCACATCTCGGTTAGCAAATAAACGTTTCCTTGGATTATTATCGAATTTAGTTTTGAAGAGTTTCAACTGATGTTTAACTTACAATAAATTTGATGATAACTATAAATTATCACCTATCTGGCAACCTACACTCTCAAAGAAATCATATCTCCTGCAGGTGGCAGGGTGCTTATCGGTGGGACAGGATTACGTTTTCACTGTAGCTTTGAAGATCCTTTTTTTGTGTTGGGTGGTTAATTTTTCTTTTTGCAGAGGCACTGTCTGTTACTTTTCACTGGACAGTGTTATTGTTGAAGCAGGAAGACGTTATCTGCTGTGATGGGTAAGGATTTTCGAAGGTGTCATGGAGACATTTTTTCTGCTGAGAGGGCTCGTCGCTATTCTACAGAAAGAAGTAAACTGTCTTTAATGGGAGAAAAGTACGAAAGAGAGGGCTCGAGGAGAAAAACAACCTTCCCTCTACAACTCTGGTCTTTTCAAATGGTGCTTTCTACTTATAACATCTGACCGAACAGTTATCTCTGATCTAGTCATTGCTTACTCTATCATACATTATGCCAGATTTTTGTTTATATCAATTTGTGAAACATTTGATGTTAACAAAAATCCTGTTTCTCATTATTTCCTATTTTTGTTAATATCAATTTGTAAAACATTAATTTTCAGGATCGCCTCATAGCCAATGATTTCATCCAATGTCGAAAGGTGTCTGAACATGTATCGGAAAAAATCCTCGGCGGTTTGGATGGTGGGAGTGGCACCACTACAAACAATAGTGCACCCAACACGAGCACCAGCACCGTGACTGGAACCATGCAGGGAGGCTCCAACACCAATACGAATGGCTCTACTGGCAGCCAGGGTAGTGCCACGCAGACCAATGCTGCCGCTAAGACTAATGGTAATGGAGAAGCGCAGGCGCCCGAGGATAAAATAGAACTTCTTTGCTGTGATCAAGTCAGTCAATTTTTTTTTATACTTTACATTATTTGTTATCTAAAACTACAGTGTTGTAGATTTGATAATGAGATGACCATGAATCAGATATAAAAAAAAATGTTATCTTACACGATTAAAGTAAAATTACCTGTAAATATTGCCTATATCTCTTAAAAATATTTTTGTCCTTCCGTTTATATCTTAACTAAATTTTCTTCTCCTCATTTACAGGTACTGGAGCCAAGCATGGATTTGAGAACAGTACGCCACTTTATCTGGAAGTCCAACGCAGATGTCATCTTGCACTACAGGACGCTGAAGTAACGATTAGTTTAAGACCCTAAAAAAGGGCGTGTGAATCCTTCGTTCTAGTTCCAATTTAACATTTTGACATTATTCTGTTAGAAAAATAATAGGCGTTTTAATCAATAACATATGTCAATGTGTTGGAACTTTTTTTTTTCTGAGTTCGTAACTTCCTTTATAAGACTCCAATGGATATTACTTTACGTGATTTCGTTATACGAATTGTGATAAAAACGATACCTAAAGGTACTTTGAACTGTCTACCATGTTTGATTGTATTTTGACACAAGAGTAGAAGTGTTTTTGCTTAGTATGTGAAATTTCTAAGCACGCAATATTTCTGCCTAATTTAGGGGTACAATAACTGCCTGAAAATGTGTTCTGTATTTCATGTAGGAACAAATGAATAAACTTTTCGCTGAATATCGTAGTTCATAAATAATATAGTTATTATAATCAATGTTGTTTAAGTAACAGTGTTACAGCTACTTTTTGATTTAAAATAGCATGCTACTCAAGCAGCCAAATAAAAAATAGATACAGTAGTAATTACAGCTACTATTAGGACAAAGTGTGTTACTTAACAACAGTGATAATGATACTGATTCACTGTATATTTTAACAGTTTTTTATTTTATTTTTATCTGTCTTATTCAGTGGCTATTTTGTATTCGGGTCCAGTTTAGGCTACTTAGAAATACTTTATGCAGAGCCCTTCCAGTCAAAATATTTTAACTAGTATTTCATCAAGAAGTTTTATCATCAATTAAAAGTTAATATAAATATTTATTAAAATATATTTTTAGTCATGAATAAATTTTTATCCTTTTGAGAATTATATATACAGTAATACCTCGCTTAATGAAGTAGTTACATTCTAAGAAACTTCAGTTTTAGATGTAAAATTAAAATAGCCGCCAGAATATGGGTGTGTTCTTATACAACGAAAATAATACATATATTTAATGAATAAAAACTAAAATTTATTCTGTATAGGAATGAAAAAATGCAAAAACAAAGATCTCTTCCGTATTGAAATTAAAAACTTTATAAAACAAAGCAAATAATTAAATTTTAAAATATCTATGTACTAAGCGTTGATTGTATAAATTTTTATTTTCTTTGATCTAATAACTAACTGTGTTTTAACTGCATTTAACACATATCGCTTTACCGTAGCGCTTCTTAGCAAATCTGGGTAATTTTTTCTTCAAACGTTTATTAGTTAAGTGAAATAGTTTTTACCTTTTTATTTTCCATGTGCAATGGTGGTTAGTTCTTCTAAGTCCTCATTTGGTAGGCCTTCAGTTTCGATGTTAAATAAATATATGTTTTCTGCATCGATTTCTTGAAAAGTAATTATGCGGCGTCATCAGCAACTTCATAATAGCACTGTCCAACACCATCGTCAAGTTTCAATAATTTTGAAGTTAGCTTCGTTGTACCGAAACTTTGTGGCAAAAGGATTCGTTAAGCAAGGTTTTACTGTATTCTAGTTTAGTGGTGGTGTTTAATATTTCTTTGATAGTTCAGCAATATGGTAAACCGATGTTAGCATAAAGGCTTAAAGTACAGTTTTAAAATCTGTGCTCTTCCTCGTTAATATACTCTCGTCAAATATGCTTATCGAAAGAGTATATTTAAAAATACAAGTGGCTGAGATGAGATACCTTAAAGGATTGAAAGCCATGAGGCTGAAATTGACAGATTTAGAAATACTTGTTTTCGAGTTGTTTGGTATATAACCTTTTTCTTTCATTCATTTCCCTGTCTGGACCATCCATTGTTAACCACTTGACAGTTTTGCCCGAGCGGGACTCGGGCACGAAGTATCTTTTTATACTGACGAGCCCGAGCCTCGTTCGGGCAAATCTTGTTTTGACTTGGGAGTGTTTCTCCCGAGTGTCGTTTGGGCAGATCTTGTTTCAACTTGTTTTCTTTGAACGGAATATATTTTCGTGTAGAATTTATTTGTTCACAGTTCGTCATTATCACAATGACGAACTGTGTTAAAAATCCAACTGTTAAATGGTTAATTATGACACATGTTTCCAGTTAAAAAAAACAGAGATTAGCCTTTGGGCAAGACCTCGTGCTTTTGTCTTGGCCAAAGTATGTAGTCTCTATGTTCAGACATGTTAACCTGTGTTGTGAGTTCTGTATAGCCCCACAATCAAATTCAATGATATTTTCGTTCAATAATCTCCATCTTTGCATGTTCACGTTGCATCTAGTAACCTCTACTCGGAGTCTATTCAAGATTTTCCAAGTAAGGCAAGGCGGTTGGTCTCCTGATGCCATATTTTCTGAGAGCTGTATCCTGTCGTTAGATGTTTTTTTCTTTCTACTTCAGAGAGCGCATTTTATTCGGAAGAATCATACATTTTATGTACCTCGGTTACTCTATATTAAGAAGTCATAGATTAGTTTTTATTGCCAAATAAATATTTTTGAAAGTAGATCTTTTTGGCGTAAAATAATGATAAAGCCAGGTGGAGCCTTATGCAAATTATGGTTTCCTGACTTTTCTAGGACAAAAGGATGTATATGAAAATGCTAATTTAAAAGTTTTGCCTGGAAGGGTTCTATACTGTAGTGCTACGGTCAATATAGTAAAAAGTTATTAGAGTTATTACTTTTTTTTACCAGGTTGCACATATTTCAATACCATTCCAGTCTCCATTTTCAGACAACTTGTCCGTTTGAAATTATTATGCAACAGGTCCGACTTTACATATTTTAAAAATAAATATAACAAAATGTTTCATATAATATACTTCACCGAGTTTCGTTAATGAGACGAATGTCTTCTGGAGAAGAAGAAGAATTGAGTGTTAACCCGCGACAAGTGAAAATAGTTTGAGCTTTTGAATATTCAATATTGAATATTTCCGATGTGAGTTCTATGGACATGGTGCAGCATAGCTCTAAACGGAGAAATTGTTAAATTCATTCAGGTAAATTTTTAATATAGTTTGAATTTTTTTATTGTTGTACCAAAATATTTAATTGATAACAAGATACATATATTTGAAATAAGTATCTTCAAACTATAACCTTAACTCAACCAATACATAGATTTGATATACGTATCTTCAAACTATAACCTTAACTCAACCAATACATAGATTTGATATACGTATCTTCAAACTATAACCTTTACTTAACCAATACGTATATTTGGAGGAAGTATTTTCAAACTATAAAAATAACCAAAACAAAGATTTGAAATAAGTATCATCAAACTTTAACCATAACTTAACCAATACATATAACTTTAAATGAGTATCTTCAAAGTATAACCTTAACTTAACTAATACATATTCAGTGGAACCTCGGTTTTCGAGTTTAATCCATTCCAGAAGGCTGTTCCTAAAAATGCACAGCGCGGCAACACAATAAACGGATAGAATAAATGAAAGTTTAACTGCACTTTACGTGTACTGAGGAGAGCTGATGGCGTAAGTGGAAGGTGGAGACGAGGAGAGATGTTATTGTTTGGAAATGGAGTCACCTTTCATGAAAACGTCAGGTGACTGCCCTTCGAGGTTCTTTCTCTTTTCTGTCTCACTAAAAACCCGGCCCAATAAGGTTTGCTTGCATTAAAAAAAAATTCAGAAGTGAGACATGGCATTGTCATTGAAGACTAGGTTGCGAATCGCCGTGTTATTTGGCACATGATTATAACTAAAAAAAAACACGAAGTTTGCGAATCATATTCCCAAAAAAAAAAAAAAAAAAGCAGTTTGCAAAATTTAAATGCTGCATGTTTAATTTGTCTGGCCTCTAGATGACAGATGTCAAAAGAAAAACTATTTTAGGTTCGATAGTTCGTAACTGGTGCCAAATTCAAATCGCCAAGTTCACAATGGGACACATTTTTTACCATAACTTAACCCACGCATGTAATTTAAAGTGAGCATTTTGTCTATGGATAGTTATTAGGAAAGAAACAAGTGAAGTATTATTTGATTTATTTACTAAATCACACATTACACTCCAAGAAGTAAGAGTTGACAACAAAAGAAAAACAGAAAATGATCTTTCGTAATACACGAAAGATATTCCTGTTTCGATATTAAATATTAGACATGTTAAAATTTCATTCCATCTGATTTTTCATTACTACTATTATCCACAGTAAATATTTACACTGATCTTGTTTTGAATGAAAATGATAAATCTACCATTTGGATACCTTTGTGGCCTAATGGGTAAGATGTTTTACATGTTTACTCGTCAGAGGGTTCTGGTCCCAATGGCACCAAAACAAATGGCGTACTAGTCTGTCAACGTAATTAACGTACGTGTTATTAGATGTCTGTTATTATTGTTGCCTCTTTACGTACGGTGTAGTGTTCCAAACACGTGTGATAACAAACCACAAGTACCCTGCCTACTCTGGACGATAACGTTGTCTCCCATCTTCACTCTTCAATATGTCCAAATCATCAATTCAGATGTGTTGAAAGGTTTCTACATGAATTAATGTAAAAAGCGACCATTTTTTAGATATAGAGAACTGCTTCACTAGGCAAGGCCTGTGACAAAGTGGTCTCATTTCTTAGTCACAAATTTTGTATATTTTTGGTTATACTCTTATTAAACTGAAACATTCACATCCTTACACACACACTTACAAATCCTATATTATCACATACAACAATCACAATCTCAACAACCACACCACATTTAGTGGCGCTTATTATCTACTTTATATAAATTCATAAATAAACACAAGTGATGTTTTATTATGCAATATCACTTTCAAAGTTGTTTATTTATTATATTTTTTATTAATACTGAAGTTTGTTTTTTCTATTAATAAATTCATAATTAATGATTGAAAAATTAGATATTATTGTTATAACTTTGAAATAATGTTTTATCTAAAAAAAAAAAACAAAAGTGTTTTTTTATCAGTTAATATGGTTTTAATCTGGATTGAGTCCAATTTATAAGATTGTAAATTTTATATATGTATATATATATATATATATACTTTTGATAAAAAGAAAACATGTTTTTTGAAGTATGTCGTGAAGACAATTCAAATTGTAAATCTAGTATTTGAATTTTCTTTTGATATTCTGTTATTTTTAAATTTACGAGTGTATGTAAGTCTAAAATGTGGTTTTTCGCAAGTGCTATTTCAATTAAAGAAAACAATTTTTTAGATGTAATAATTTTAATTCTATTTCAATTTGGAATTTCTCTTTTGGTTTCATATGATTTCAAAATCTGCATTAGTTAGTCGACAATGTTTATTGTCTATATATTGTGGTGAACTGCAAGTTACATGCTTGTCACTTGAATACCCAATGAAGAAGGAAGAATGTATGTTGAGGTATATACTCGTACAATAGGCTCTCGATTATACGGGGTTGCATCAATCAGGTTGTGTACTAATCAGGGTAGTAAAATAACTTTGTTTATTTATCCGTATTTGACCACTCGTGAATTTTTTTAAATCCTACACCGAGTCAGTGCCACAAATGATGAAAGCAAGCTTAACAAAGACCTAAAGATTCATCTCATGTCACCCACGTGATCAGTCACACCCCATTTATCATTGTAATCACTCGGTATTTGGTTCAAATAACCCTTATTTTCCATAATTTTATGGCATCAGTATAAAGACTGTAAAATAGGGGGATGATTGTCGCTGAATCCTCGGAGATTCTGGCGGGACTTCACTGTGTCTTGGTGACAGCTGGGCGAAGAGATTAATTTTTCACTTTTGATTGGCAGAACTTTAGAGGAATAAAACATAGTACGAAGGTTTAACCCTTCCTGTCCTGTGATGTGTAACTAGTTCACATTGCTTCTAAAAACTTTAATATCTCTATAAATATAATAAATACTGGGTTGAGATTTTAGGTGTTCCTCCGTAATACATTTACGCATTGAATGAAAAAAATAATATTAATAATAATTAGCACTTATCGGCCACATCAGAGATATTTTATGAAAATCGGGAATTAATTCACCAATACAATCAAATGTGTGACGTAGGTATATTCATTCTAAAAAACCGCTATGGATGAGAAGCGACGCTATGCACCTCTCACTTTCACTCTACTTCGGTATATGGAAACGCAAGAAATAGAATCTCAGTTCGCTCGCTTAGTAGGTCGGCGGTTTTCGTTAGAGGTGGTCGCTTTGTCCGTTTTGTGAACGTTGGCCGATGTTTTTTTTCATGTTTTTAACAATTAAATTTGAATTATTATCACTTTTGACTCCAAATTTTATTAATTTAAGCGATTGGCTATGAATATTCTTATTTTTCCGATTTTAAATTGCTCATTTTTACATGTGTATTGAATACACAACACCGGAACGGGTGGATTTTTTTAGCACAGGAAGGGAAAGGTTAAACAAGAAATATATTCCGTTTCATTTGGTGATCTATATATATGTATATATGATCCTATATACACTTTTCCTTCTTTGTTTAATTCCTTGGAAAACAGTGGTCATGCGCTGATGTGGATGATTTATGATGTATAGATGTAGACAAGGCAAGAATTGTGTGCATGGATAGAAAAACGTGAAGCTATCTTATCCAAAAGGGACATGGCATATGCTTAGCATCACTTAAGGGGAGATTACAGTATTTTAAGGTTATTTACACCAGAAGAATCACATTTTTTGCTTATCGTTTTAGGTTTACTTTGATAGATTTAACAATTTTAACAGGTTGACTACAACAATACTATCCCAGGGTCTGCTAAATTGCTTGTATGCATAAATTAATGCTGCCCCTTGGCTAATACATAAATGAGAATAATTTGTTATCAATAGATATATCCTCGTATGAATATACTGCCGTGTTAGATTCACTAATGGGTACTTAAAAATGTCAATTTGCTATCAAAACATATTTCCTCGCTCCATCATTAATTATTAATAATACCACATGATATCAATAATTGTAAGTGACTCATTGAAAAGTTACATTTAACATAAACCTGTAAGACACGATTGAATAAAATGCATGCCAAATTGAGTATTTTTTTTAAAGAAAGATCTTAATTTTTTTTGTCAATTAATGATATTAAAACTGACAAAAAATACTGACATTCGGTTGGTTCTAACCTTACGTTGATGTGCCAATCACATTTTATGTCTCATTCAGTCTCTGACCATTATCCAATCAGGGGAGTTCTTATACATTTTCACCCTTTTCCACATTTAAAAAAAAATGTTAGCATATCTGACTTTTATACATTTTAAAAATATATAAATTAAGTTGGCCTTAACAAATATGTTAAAAAAATAATACAGACTTACTGTAAGAGTTGTTTTTTATGTAAATCTCGAATCTTATGTTGCGAAACTCATTCCTCGGAGGCCGAGCACCAGGTACTCGTACCTCTCCACCTTTTAGGTGGCCATCTTGACATGCTATGTCCTGCGGGGATCTTGTGTATTGCTATGTATAGAATTTTGTCATACAGACTTACTGTAAGAGTAGAGAAACCAGAGTTTCAACTTGTTTTTTTATGTAAATCTCGAATCTTATGTTGCGAAACTCATCCCTCGAAGTCCGAGCACCAGGTACTCGTGTCTCTCCACCTTTTAGGTGGCCATCCTGACATGCTATGTCCTGCGGGGATCTCATGTATTGCTATGTATAGAATTTTGTCACTGCCCATCCTATCCACAACGTCGCGCTGGTACCGCCTTTTTGCCTGCTCCTGACTATCATCTATGTTGCAGATCGGTTAGATGTGAAAGTTTCTGATCCTATCTCAGGGATTTTCCCGCGATGTTTCGTAATATTCTCATTATGGATTTTTGAAGAAGGCCTCTTTGTTCTAGTTGTATCGCCTCTGGATAAAACACAATAGAGTTTCAACTATAGACAATAATTTGTTTCGGTATTTTTATAACTAGTGAGTATTTAAATTAGTATTATTCTTATCTGTTACATTTACTGAAAATGTATATTGTGTATAGTGCCATTTTTCGTATCAAATTTTATTGTATGAAATCCATAATAAATTAAATGTAAGATTGTTTCGTGTCTTACGGTATTTACGTCACGATTTTATCAAAATAAATTTTTAAAGATAAGCAAAGAAAATTGACATTTTCTGTTACATTGTTACAGTTTATTACAAATATCTAAAATTCCATAGTCGTCAACCTGTTAATATTTTAATATTAGTGTCTCAAGTCAAGAAAAACTAAATGTATATAGTTTATCGAAGTTATAAGCTGAAAGTGCACTTTTGAGTATAAATTTATTTTTCAAATATTTCAGCCGTAACTTGTGTGTGAACTTCATATTAGAATACTTAACTAAATATTAATATGATATTCCACTTAAATACTGTCTTATCGTGATGCTCTCTTCAGGCATACTGATCTTTGCTTTTCAATGAGAGTAATGCTTATGTTGTTAAACTTATCTCATATTTCATCACAAGTGTTTACTGACATGAAGGAATTTATAAACCTATATTTCAAAGAAAATGGAGTTGAAATTTGACACACAAACATCATTTTAAAAATTTGAGCTACATATTGTATTGCATTACATTATAGTCATATACGATACAACCTAATGGGTTCATTGTAATGTGGCAAGCTAAATTCCAACTGACCAGAGAGATGCTACAGAGGGTATAAATGAAAACCAGTTAAGAACCCTTTTTAAAAAATTACTAAAAGGAATCAAAGCTGCATCGGAAGACAGGTGTCTTACTAACTAGGTCATGGACGACATCGTAAAACTTATGAACACAACGATAATTAATAAATATACGAAGGTTGTCAAGAAAGTAAAGAACGTTTTGGCATAACTAAAAAAAAAAAGTTATCAAAAAAAAACTTTATTTACAAAGTCACAGTACCTTACTCTATTTTTCAATGTAGTCGCCATAGCTGTCAAGGCACTTTTTCAATTCCGATGTTATACTCTTCTACTGCCAAAGTTTGAGGTCTTCATCGTTTGCGAACTGTTTTCCACCCAAAAATTCCTTTAGTTTCAGGAGTAAGTGAAAATCACTTGGTGCCAAGTCAGGGCTGTAAGGAGGATGTCCAAAAATTTCCCACTTACGACGTTGAAGTTCTCGCTGTGTTCGTGCTGATGCATAAGGCCGCGCATTGAATCAAAACCACCTTTCCCGACAACATTCCACGTCTTTTGTTTTGGATGGCGCGTCTAAGTCGTTGAAGACTTTCACAATAGGTTTCTGAGTTTATTGTGTGTCCTTTTGGCATAAACTCCACGTGGATCAAACCCTTTCAGTCCCATTTGGCGGGATTTTCGATGGGCGCAGCCATTTTGAAAGGTTACAGAACAAAGCACGACCATTCAGCAACAAAACTCGGTGCGCAATCGTTCTTTACTTTCTGGACAACCCTCGTAGCATGCAAATAATGTCACCAGGGATAAATATATTTCCTTTAGCTAAGACCATAAAACACTTGTGATGAAACATGACAGAAGTCAGATCTAAGCATCGCTCTGCTAAAAATCACGATTCGCCTGTAATAACAATGTAATATTTAGTTTAGTATAAAAACATCTTTAAAAAAAACGCAAAGAATTACGTACTAAATTAATTTCATAGTAAAAACAAAGAAAATGGTGTATTTTGAAGTGATCGATAGAAAAAAAAAAAAAAAAACTGAAAACGTTGGTGAAAAATTTCACTCGGTAAATGTTGAAGGTTTATTAAAATTTATCTGAAAATAAAACCACAATGAAGGAGATGAAATTGGCTGTGAAATGCATGTTTTTTCAAGGTTGTAAATATATAGTTAAAGGCGATTTGTGTGTGCCATAATCTACGGATACGGTTTGGAGATTAACAGTTGTTGAAAAAAATACAAAAAAAAATTGATCACTATTTCTGAAATAGAAAAAAAAAATTACCAACTCTAATGAAATCTTTTTTCTCTCTTGGCAATACTTTTTCTTTTGTATATTATTATAAAGTCATTTGAGAGTTTGCAAAGTGTTTTGAAATATACTATAATTTAATTTAAATACAATCGCTATTCATTTTCTGTTTTATTTAAACCTTATGGAAAATTCTATAAGATTCAAAATAGTAGTTACATACGAGTATGTAGATGAAAAGCTTAAAGGTACAGGGGTTCAACTAACATTTCAACAAAATAAAGAAAATTCTTTTTATATTTTTTATTTTCATATATTGGTACAGTTCACTTAAACATTTTTTTCAAAGAATGTAGATGATATAATAGGCAATTGTCACTCAAGAATAATTGTCACTCATCCTGTGGATGGAAGACGCCACTGTGTAGTGATTTATTGTGTGCAAGCTGTATTACTTCAGCAAGCAGTCTTAACAGATCAAACCCAAACTCTTGTTAGGCAGTTATTTTACATATTTCTATTTTTGCATTGTTTAAATAAGAAATGTTGGACGGTTTAAGAGTAAAACCAGTCCAGAAGTGATTCCACAAGGAATCGAACCTGGGGTACCCGCTTACTAAGCATGGAATGCTAACCGTTAGATTGTGCTAGCCGACATAGGATATGGACATTAAGGGAATAAAAATATTGTATTACATTTTATACAGTGTAACCTGATGGGTTTATTGTCATGTGGTAATATCTCCGACTAACCAGAAAGATTTTAAAGAGACCTTGAATAAAAACCACACTGGAACAACTCTTAAATAATAATTGGGTGACATCAGAAATAAAACTTGCAACCGCCCGGTTGTAAGACTGACATCTTGCCAACTTGGCGATGGAGGTCATACATTGGTTCGGCTCACATCAACAGGGGAAATTGAAGTAAAGGAATAAATATTATCTGGTTATTGAAAAAAGTAAACACTTTTTTTTTCATATGATCTTGTTTATGGCTAAAGAAAATTAAAAATATTTTTATATACTGTCTTAAGCCCCCTTCACATTAAGAATGTTAAAAAAATTCTTCTAATATCACATCAAATTAACAAAATGTTATTGTTTTAATTAACTAAATTTTATTTTAACACTGGACAGATATGCCTATTTCTGTATTATTTAGTAGTGACACTGTATCAAAATATGGGCTTTTTTATATTCAACCGAAAGAATATATTTTTTATTTCAAATTTGCATGCTAAAATATTGATTTCTTAAAATTTCATTTGAACCCCTTTACCTTTAAGACATTAAATTAATTTTTTTTTCGCAACGAGTAAGAATTAAGTTTTAATGTCTTAACGATTCCAAAAAAAAGATGTGTTATTTGTATATCCCATAATCATAGTGGATATTTTGTATATACTGTAATTTAATAGGAATTGCATGTTAATATTTTTCAAGTATAACGAGATGTAATCCATATTCGAAATGTATAAAATAAGTTATTTGTTGTTTGCCGAAATAAGTCACGTTTCGGCAAATAAATTTTCTTTAGAATTATGTATTGTTTTAAACCACGATTTCGCCTTAAAGTTCAGTGAAATAAGGTTTTCTATTCGAGAAACAAATTTCTTTTATAGTATCTTTTTCTACTAGATTCAAGGCGTGTTTTTTTTGTTACTAAAGTCCGTTTTGAAATTAACGTGGATTGATGCCGGGAACTGGGATCGCACATATTATGTAGTATATTTATATGACCCAGTAGTTGCTGTCTACCGTTTTATTACAGATAGATTCGTGTTTAATGCCACCTGTGAGTAATTTATTACAGACAGACTCGTGTTTAATGCCACGTGTGAGTAATTTTTTACAGACAGATTCGTGTTTAATGCCACGTGTGAGTAATTTACAATGAGTGCTTTGGTTTTTGTTTGCGAAATACAATAGTACACCCATACCTCGCTTTACGGCCTAGATACGTTCCGGAAAAGTTGGCCGTAAAGCGAAAAGCCGTATAATGAATATTTTGATACAAACCCATACAAATTCAATTGGATCTGTTCCATTTTTTTATAAAATTATATAGTTTTTAGTTCATAAAGCATTTTATTCCTTTAATTTCCTACAAAAATGCTTACATAAAAATAAAATTACAAAACAATGTAATAATAAACAGAAATTCAAAAAATAAACATATAAATAAAAAATCAAAAGAAATGTGTTGTTTATAGTTAAGGCATTAACGTTGTGGAAGTTTAAAGACATTGTAATTTATTTTTAACAAACACTGTTTATTCCACTTTTTTGTGACGGTATAACCCCGTTATACCGGGTTATACCGTCACAAAAAAATGGAATAAACAGTGTTTGTTAAAAATAAATTACAATCAAAAGAAATCATATGCACATATGTGTATACATAACATATAATAAAAAACATAAAATAAAATGTTTAAAAACTGTTTTAATCTGATGATGAACATGTGAAACATGTTGACGTGTCAAAAAGATTATTCCCACACTGATTCCCGCCATGAAATAATTTTCGAACACACCATCTTGTTTTTCGTTTTTTATTGCGCTTATTATTGCTACGAGTATTCTTAATTATATAAAAAAGAGCTAGGGAAATTCTCGAGAAAGCACTTCAGTCATTTTTCGCAAAAGACTGAATCGCACCATGAATCTTGGTGTGAACACGGTTTTTTGTCGCGGAGTAGCGTCTGGGCTGAATCTGAACAATGCAGAGCGGATTCTAAATCGCAACATGAGTCGATTCAAATAATCTCAGTGAGTATTACTCTTAACAGTACAGCATTTTTTTTGGCCGTATAACGAAACATTGTGGGTCGTAAATCGAAAAAGTGCCATAGTTAAAAAAGGCCGTTATAGCGAAATGCCGTATAAAGAGCGGCCGTATAGCGAGGTATAGGTGTACTGCTAAAATTCACGAGCAAATTTGCGAGGTTTATGGGATGAATATTATAAGTGAGGTTAGGCATTTGTGTCTTTTGTTTTGAGAACAGTGAATGTATATCCATGACCGGGAGCATAACGATTGGTCAGCCCCGATCTCGTATCAAGTGACAACAACCTATTTGAAGTGTATGCCCGCACAGTAATGTACTAGACTTCCGTACGGAAGGTCGCCAGTTCGCATCACGCGTTGTGCTACTCCCGAATGAAAATGGCGTTTTTCCGTCTAGTATTTTGGGAGTTTAAATATACCCCTGACTTTGTTCACCAAAAATTTAAAAAAATTATACTGTTGGCGGATTTTTTTCAAGGCATACATACATAGCATCAAGTTGTTTCCCTGTTGGAATAGGCAGAGAGATTAGATCTCCAGATGTTCCGATCTCGACACATTTTACCTCATCCACATTCATACACCTCATACAAGTCCTATGATTTCGCTTACTTCTTATACTTCCTTCTTTCAAAATATCATTCACTTGATCTAAGCATACTTTCCTTGGTCTTTCTTGACCATGTCCTCCAGTCACATTTGCACTATATATTTATTTTGTTAATCTTTCTTCATTCATTCGTTCTACATACCTAAACCATATCAGAGTGACCTTCTTCATCTTACTCAACACATCAGCCTTAAATTCGCATTTATCCCTAATCACTTCATTCCGTGTTCTGTCGTACATTGTCACCCCATTCTCAGTTAAGGTTCATGGGCGCATAATGATGCACTGGACCTCGATTCGGAAGGTCACCGATTCGAATCCTGCATTGTACTATTCGAATATCACAGGAATTTTTCAACCTAGTATTCAGAGATATTATCATACCTATAATTTCGGTCATATATATTTTTTCAAGAAAAAAGTCCGGTGTGCTCCGATCGTCTCACTTCGGTGTTCCATCAGATCTAGTACAGCGGTACCGTAGGTGAGTTTGTTGGTGCGCAACGGCTCACTCAAAAATGGAGGAAAGAAACAAAACTCCTTGTCACAGCTTCGATTTCTAACTGTATTAATGTTGGAATGGCGAGGGGATCTTTGACTACGAGGCCCAGCAAAAAAGAATTTTTATCAATGGACACATTCATTTATTTGGCTCCACTCGGTCTCTTTTCCACGTCCACATTTCACTCCCATACATCAAAATCAATGAAATGAGGAAACTTGTGATACAATATCAAAAACGTGCAGAAGTCAACGGTGACTGAAAAATATAAAAATGTGCAGATTTCTTTTGGTTGTAATAAATAATTTTTTGTCTTTCGCAATTTTTCAACCTAGTATTCAGAGATATTATCATACCTATAATTTCGGTCATATATATTTTTTCAAGAAAAAAGTCTGGTGTGCTCCGATCGTCTCACTTCGGTGTTCCATCAGATCTAGTACAGCGGTACCGTAGGTGAGTTTGTTGGTGCGCAACGGCTCACTCAAAAATGGAGGAAAGAAACAAAACTCCTTGTCACAGCTTCGATTTCTAACTGTATTAATGTTGGAATGGCGAGGGGATCTTTGACTACGAGGCCCAGCAAAAAAGAATTTTTCTCAATGGACACATTCATTTATTTGGCTCCACTCGGTCTCTTTTCCACGTCCACATTTCACTCCCATACATCAAAATCAATGAAATGAGGAAACTTGTGATACAATATCAAAAAGTGCGGAAGTCAACGGTGACTGAAAAATATAAAAATGTGCAGATCTCTTTTGGTTGTAATAAATAATTTTTTGTCTTTCGCTATTTTTTATTTAATTTCAAACCAGACTACTTAAAAAATATGTCCCTATTTGTAAAATGATAACTGACAATCATTTTTTTGCATTTTTATCAAGGGGAAATGTAAATGAAAGTTTACTTTAAAAAAATTAAGGGAAGTATTTTTACAAAAACTAGGATTTTTATAGGCAGTTACGGTAAGCCTAAAAAATATTTTTTTTACATATTGTTTCCAACTTTTCTACTTGACTAAATTACGTGTTTACACACGGGAAGGTAAAACTACTGGACTACATTTCATCTACAGGTGATCCTCGTACTTACAACAGACAGGTTTGACAGCAGATCAGATTTTGTAATTTGAAACACTGCCCTTTTTTCTCACATCGATTCATATACTGCTCTGCAGGCATCATATTTATTCATGTATTTTTTTTATCTGATGACATAAGCCACAGTGTAACTTTTATCTGATGACATAATCCACAGTGCAACTTTTGCAGTTAAGTTTAATTTGAATAGAAAAGTAAACCTAAGAATACAAGTACAGTAGACACTGGATTATCCGGGATCGCGTTACCGAGTTGCGGATTAAAGAGGGCAGTAAAAAATACAGTTTTTTTATACATATCAGGCCGTGTTCCTTGTGGGGTAGACAGAGAAAACAGGTTTTCAAACTTTTCTTTAACAAGCACACAACTTTCACCTCTTCAACATTCATACATCTCGTAATGCACAATCTTCTATTATTTATACTTCTCACTTTACCTTCTTTCAAAATCGGGTTTATTTGGTCTAGCCACGTTTTCCTCGGTCTGCTTCTTCCACGCACACCTTTTACTTCTGACTTGTATATTCGCTTAGTCATTTGCTCATCATCTATTCTCTCCACATGTCCAAACCGGCCTTCATATTAAAACATCCTTTTTATCCGTGCATTAATTTCTGATGCCATTCTGCCTTCTTTCAAACGTTGACACTCCACAAATTTTCCTTAGTGCACGCATCTCTCAACATTAATCTTACTCTTATTCTTCTGCCAAATCCATGTTTCACTTCCATACATCAATATCACACTATTTATGTATTGTCATTTTTATAAAATTTTAATAAATTTTTTGCAACGTTACGAACAAGTCAAATCAAATTAAGGTGTCATATAATCACAATAAATGTTCCAAATCAAGATGGTGAATATTCTGAAAATTGGAGATAAATTGACACGTCTTAACTTAAGGATCTCTGTATTTATTTACGAGATAAATAAATATCTTTCCACATTCAAGATTATGTACATATATTTCTAATATTTTGTTATAATCACATTTGTATAAAACCCATCACATTTTTGTATTTATAGATAAAAATATTTTAATATATCTATGTTTTAATTTAGTGGTACAAGAATACCTTGATTATTTCAGTTGATACTTCCAAGGGAATATCGCAATTAGCGGAGTAACAATAATCAAGAACTATAGCATATAAAACATTCATGATGATTCTTTGATGACAACTTAAATACCTTGATTATTTCAGTTGATACTTCCAAGGGAATATCGCAATTAGCGAAGTAACAATAATCAAGAACTATAGCATATAAAATATTCATGATGATTCTTTGATGACAACTTTTTTTTTGAAATTACATGGACTTTTTCAAAGAATTTTTCCTGACTTGAATATCTTGATTATTTCAGTTGATACTTCCAAGGGAATATCGCAATTAGCGAAGTAACAATAATCAAGAACATATAAAACATTCATATAAAACATATAGCATATAAAACATTTATGCTGATTCTTTGAGGATAACTTTTTTTCTGAAATTACATGGACTTTTTCAAAGAATTTTTCTTGACAAAAATGTTGGCTAATTAACCATAGGAGTGGCGGGGTACCTATTAATGGGATGAGATGACATTTTCATCATATCTTTGAAGTTCTTTTCTTTGTATTGGGTGGTTGATTTTTGTTTTTGCAGAAGCGTCGTCTGTCTTCATTGGATGGTGTTATTGTTGAAGCAGGAAGAAGTTATCTGGTGTGACGAGCAAGAATTTATGAAGGTGTTGTGATGAGGTTGTTTTTTCCGCCGAGAGGGCTCGCTGCCACTTTAAAGAAAGAAATAAACTCTCTCTGCAGTGGAAGAAAAGTACAAACCTGGCAATAAGGATTTGTTTCTTCCGAGTTATTTAAAAACATAGTGTGTGGATTTTCAAGTTTTAGCTAACATAATCATATCAAGAAGTCGTGACAGTTGTCAAATATTCTGAATATAGAATTCCTTGTTAACTGACTTACAAGCAGAAAGAATATTATACGAGTATATAAACTTTGATTTATTATTGTTACAGATATTAAAAAATGAGATAATATATTCTCATTAAAAAAAAACTACCATATTCATTTAAACTTTCTGAAAAGCAAAGAAGATGACCTTTATGACCGGTTATTTTAACTAGCATTCCCCTGTTATATTAGGTTATTTATAATGAAGGTTTGTTCAGGTTAAACAAGAATTATTTGTGACTCAACATGGTTATGAAAAAAGAACCAGTGACAGGAGGCGAAAATATCAGTGCCATGTCGATTAGTGATGTGACACTTGACTAGTGAAGTGACACATAACAATGACAAGTTGAGTTATAATACTAATGATTCATTTTATTAACCCTTTGCGGTCCACAATTTTTTTTTATTTTACCAGGTCCATAGAAAATTTACAACTCTATAAATGATCATTTACTAAGTTTAACCCACTATTTGGACATTTCTTTTTTATTTTACTGACTGATACAAAATCATCAATGATGAGTGTAACTCAACTGAAATCCACAGGAATAAAATCAATGTGTTAATTAATAGGAATGATTTTAAGTATCAGGATTTCAGGTTCAATTCCCAATGGTGACAAAACTATCTTAGATTTTTTTTTCACATTCAGATATTTAAACAGCTTTCTGATAGATAGAGAAAATTTTTAAATCATAACGGAGTTCTCTAGATCAGTGCTATTCAAACTTTCTCGTAGAGGAACCGGTTTAATTAAAAAAAAATGGGGTCGGTATTAAAAAAGGGTTTTGCTCTCAGCTACAGTCGGCCGCCTGACAGGCACCGGTCTGCGGACTACCATTTTAATAGCACTGCTGTAGATAGTATTTTTCATTAATGACATAGCGATTCAATACAACAAAAATATATATTCTGGACTTATTTTCTTTCTTTTGCTTGGTCTTGTCTTCGTCTCGATTGGTTTCTGACTTGTTCGAAGATTTTTACAGCTGTTTTCAATTAGTTAAAAATATTTTTCGGAATTGTTGCCCTGTTGAGTTCTTTTCATTGCTGGCATTACAGTCTCCATAGTCATGGCAATGTTAAATATTTGGTAATTTTTTTTCACATCGTTCTAAGGATGAAAGCTGCACTACTTTTAAAACATTAGCAATAATTTAAACCAACTCGACATATCAACTCCGAAAAACATTTAAAACTTGTGACTTGTTTAGTTTTAAAGAGATTTTAACTGTTTCAAACTATTTATTCCAACCGTCTTCATTTAGTTCAATAACAATATAATAAAAAAAAACTATTTACATAATAGACTATAGGTCAATTTGATACTTTTTTTTGGTTAATGTACTCGTATAAAAAATTATACGAATTAAATACGTAGAATATATTTTAGTTTATAAATATATAAGTTTTTTTTTTGTTCATTTATGATTAATTATAATTTTTGTATTATTATTTTAGAATTGATTTAATGTATGTAATTTTTTTTGTTGAATTTATCCTCATTGTAATGAACAATTACGATTTTTAAATTATTTTATTTTTGTATTATTTCTGAAATATAATGGTGACATTAAAAAGAAGTGTTTTTAATCCATTTCTTTCATTTGACCTACAAACTGTTCCCTACCACCAATTGTATATTTTGTAATTTGTTTAGTCAAACACTGTTTATTCCACTTATATATAACGGTATAACCCTACCGGTTTCAAGGTTTTCACTTCATCATCAGGGAGCACAAACAAGACTGAATTCTGTTTGAACTGGTACCGAGATACACGCTTCTAATGGTAAACATTCGGGCTGGGGACTGGGGGTTGGGAGAGGCATGAGACAACCTCGGCGAGCAGTGGAGAGATTCTCGGGATATATGTGTTTGCCAAATGTTTACCTCGATGCACTGACTTAGAAATTTCTAGGGCCTTGAATTTATCCAATTTATTTCAGTTACTACTACGTAATTCTTACATATCAGTAGTAACATAAATAAATTGGACAGATTAGGTGAACATCTGACAAACAAATATGTCTCAAGAATCTCTCTGCTGCTCGCCAAGGTTGTCCCATGCCTCCTCCAACACCCAGTCCCCAACCCGAATGTTTACCGTTAGAAGCGTGTATCTCGGTACCAGTTTGAACAGAATTCAGTCTTGTTTGTGCTCTCCTGATGATGAGGTGAAAGCCTTGAAACCGGTAGGTTTATACCGTTATATAAAGTGGAATAAACAGTGTTGGACTAAACAAATAACAATGTCTTTAAACCTCCACAGTGTTAATGCCTTAACTATAAATAATAATATAAACCAAAACAATTTTATATTTATTTCTCGCTAGGCAATCCCTTGCAATCGAGTATGATTGTCAGCCATTCTGTAGATGGAAGACGCCTGTGCGTGTATTGGTTTACTGTGTGCAAGCTGTTGCACTTCGGCAAGTACATAATCTTGACAGATCAAATCCAAAGTTGTTATGGCAAGGAGATTGAACTTCCAAAATGATTGGCAAGTTGATTCTGCTGTAGTATGTCATTAGGTAAAGATTAATAGTGCAATAAAAATCTTTGATAAGTTACATTCAGATATAAAATGATCTAAGAGAAAAACCAGTCCGTAAACATATCCAACAGAAATCGAACCTGGGGTGCCCGTTTGCTTAGGGTCAATGCTAAGCGTTCGACCAAGGTGGTCACCTATTTATTAATTTCTTTCTCATCATATCCACTTCCATGGTCTTGTTGATATAATGCAAATTTTTTTACGTTGGGTTTAATTTCCGTTCGTACCCATTTTTTTTTAAAAAGAGCTTTAGTCTGGTTTTCATTTATGGCCTTTTTAATAGCTTTCTGATTGGTTGAAAGAGATTATCACATCATAATAAACCAGCCAAGTTGTACTGTATACAACAGAAGTACAGTAGATCGCCGATTATTCTTAGTAATTGCGGGAGACTCGAGCCCGGATAGATGAAAAACACGGTTAACCCAAATCAAGTTTTTATTGAGTTAAACATTTTAAAAGTTGAAATGCTAGATAAATTTTGTTACACAAGATGAGTACATAAACAAAGTCCCAATGTTTTAGAGATACAACTGCTAAACGCCGGTACCATACCTCGGTAATTACATTGGGAAGCCACATATTTTCGTGTCGGTGTGGATGCGGGGAAACACCACTAACTTACTATCATTAGTCAGTTGGTATAATGTAAACTATAGATTTTATAACAGTTTAGGTCTTTGCTTTGTTATTTTCAAAATGTGAATGTTCATTAAAAATTTGCACTACAGAGGGTCACGGTTAATCTAACTCATGGATAATTGAGCCCCGGATAATCTGATCTCTACTGTATAATACAATTCATGTAGTGACCAAAGATCACTCTAAGGGTGATTATGATATTATGTAATCTTTTCGAAAAGTGTGAATCTTGTGCTGTTTACTATACTGCCGTCATAAGCAAAAACGCAGCTGACGGGAAAAAATGTGAAATTTAACTAAGTATGAGGCAATATTCCATATCAAATTCTGAACCATAATCCATAAAAAAATACAGGAAACCATTTATTTCAATCCAAAAATCGACATACTATAATGTTTTTTAATTTTACAAAATACTAGGTTTTTCTAAGCAAAAAAACAATAAAAAGTGATTGATAAGCAAAAAGATAGCAGGTTTTTGTTTATGAATCACATTTTACTGCTTTTTTTGTTTATGAATCACGACACTTTTAAGCAGCAATGAAAAACATAAAAGTGCAGTTTTCTCAAAACTTAACTTTGCCATTAGATGCGTTTTTGCTTATGAGGGCAGTATAGGGTAGGCATAAAAGAATGACATGACATGTGTTCATACTTGGGTTAAATATGAAATGGATTATTTCTGTTACTCTGATATTTACAGTAGTTATTTACTGCTATTGGATATTTTAAAATAATTCTGAATGAGAACAATTTTGGAACGAATTTGATTGTTTCACTTTTATTTTTGTCAGGGTTGCCAAATATTTTATTTTGTTTCTTGTCAAGACACCTATTTGCAGATGATATCGTATTAATAAGTGAAAAACACGAAAACCTGCAAAATAGTCTGGAAAGGTGGAGAAGAATCTTGGAGGACAATGGATTGAGACTGAGCAGAAAGAAAACAGAGATCTGTACCTACCATTCGAGAACACAAATGCTGTCACTCCCGTAATGCAAATTGATGGAGAAACATTACCAAATTGTGACTCCTTTAAGTATCTTGGGTCACTCATCCATAACGATGGAGGATGTGCAGCAGATGTAACACATAGAATTAGTGTGGGATGGATGAAGTTTGGATCAATGACGGGAGTTCTATGTGATCCGAAAATGCCAGTAAAGTTAAAAGGAAAAGTATACCAAACGATTGTCAGACCCGCACTCCTCTATGGCTCCGAATGCTGGACGATGTATAACTCTTACTCTAGGCAACTAGAAACTGCTGAAATGCGCATGCTAAGATGGTCAGCAGGTGTGTCCCTAAGAGACAAAATAAGAAGCTCACGCATTAGTGGAAGCCTGGGTGTTACAGACATCAACAGCAAGATGGAGGAGAGGCGATTGAGATGGTATGGGCCCGTTGGATGCAGAGCACCCGATCACATTGTTAACCAGGCAATCTCCATGGATCTTTCTCGAATAACAACCAGAGGAAGACCAAATAATTCATGGGTTGTGCAAAAAGATAACCTGATGCAGAGGCATGGCCTGGGGGACGTAGTCCGGGACAGAATAGCATACAACCTGAGGACGAGGAGAGCTGACCCCAACAGTCTTCGCAGACAATGAGTTGGGATGGAGCCAGGGAGAGAGAAGACACCCAACATTAGTGTTCACTCGTAATTTTTTTTCTTTCTCTCGGTCAAATCAAAAGAGGTCTTTGACCTCTTTTATCTTGATTCAGACTTATTAATGTATATTCAGGATGTTAATCAATTCAATCTAAAGTTGTTCTCTTCTTTGAAGGAACATCTTTCAGACACATATTTAAATGAACTTAGCAATGAACTTGATCTTCGAGCACTATAGATTCGATAAGATTTTTGATATAAACCCTTGTGTTGCTTGATCTGTTCATGGGAATAGTCTGCCTGTGGAACTACACACTGAGGTTAATCTCAAAGCTTTTAGAGGAAAGTTAAAAATTTGGACGACAAGTCATCAAGGCACCCTTTGAGTGACTTAACCTATCAATGCCAAACTTGCATAAATCAATGCGAAAAATCGTTTCATAAATTATTTATTCATTTATTTTACATGACAAAGAAAGATACAACAATAAAATAGCAGGAGTTTAAAGACATTCCACTTCCCCCAGTGTTCATCCTTTTTACACTAAGTATGTTCACTCTACTATTGTTGTTGGTCTGATAAATGTGGTAAATTATCCTATAAGCTCCCAAGATAATAGTGGAATGCATTTTAAATGTAAGTAAATTTAATGAGAAAATGATCCCATTTTGTTTAAAAGGACAACCCTGTAATATGATAAATTGATTGTCATATTTTCATCTAGTTAATAAAAATAACTTCTTTGCTCCATTAAAGTTCGAAGATTTGTTTAAATAAATTATAAATATTATCAATTTCTGCTGAATAAAAAGGTAAATTTGCATTAATCCACAGGAAAACATCATTTAACACGATTGATTCAACCTGTAATTACCTCGTGCTGAGCGTAATATACCTCGTGCAATAAACAATAGGATTAATTTTAATTAATTCACCATGATATATTTTGAAAAAAATACAAACATATAAGTTATATTTGAGGATAAAAATATTAAAGAATAAAATACAATGCATGAATTTCTAGTTACTGAATGAATACATAATTAAATGATGAACTATATTTTTGCAAAATATTGGAGCAATGATGTTTGAACTTGACTTTTCTCATCGTGTAATTTTTCATCGACCAACTCATCAAGTGATTTTTCATCGACAATCTCACCGTGTGATTTTTCATTGACCATGTCATCGTGTAATTTTTCATGAACCATCTCATCGTGTAATTTTTAATAGATGACGATTACTTCGTTCAAATTTCGGCGCTACTTTCTCTATTCGGGTCTGTATCAATTTTACGCACTCTATGTGATTGAATGCTCACCCTTCTAATTTCTTTTGCAGTTAGCTTCTAAGTTCTTTTGCAGTTAGCTTCTTAACAATCTCTTCTTGTTTTTGCTCACATTCCTTATCTTCTTCTTCATAAGCACGCTGTTCTTATAGTTGAAGGAGATTATTCTCGCGTAGCTCTTCTGAATGAGGGTCAAGTAAATTTCTCACATAAGCATAGCCGCATTAACTGATTAATCACTCGCTTAAAGTGGGAAACAGTATAATTAAACTTAATTGCAATAATTTATTTTCGTTCAAATTTACATTAAGCGATGTTTTCCTGTATTATTAACTTATTGTATAGTATCTTATAATATTGTATAAAAACCTCTTATTTCTGTCAGATAAGTAACATTCTTTAGTGTTGTTGGACTAGAAAATGATTTTTGTTGGCCATGTTGATCTGTTGACATGTCCTATCCATGATAACTTTCAAAACCTTATATTGTTAGTAATTTTTTGAATTTCTTTGTTAGATCTCAGTTTCCACGATCTTGCAGTCTTTTTTGGGCTAAGGTCTTCCATTAGTTAGAAATACCAATGTATTAAAGAAGCTGAAAGTATCTTGATTTGTTGTTTATAGTTAAGGCATTAACATTGTGGAGGTTTAAAGACATTGTAATTTATTTTTATCAAACACTGTTTATTCCACTTTTTGTAACGGTATAACCCTACCGATTTCAAGGCTTTCACCTCATCTTCAGAGGAGCACAAACAAGACTTGTTTGTGCTCCCCTGAAGATGAGGTAAATGCCTTGAAACCGGTAGGGTTATACCGTTACAAAAAGTGAAATAAACAGTGTTTGATAAAAATAAATTACAACGTCTTGATTTCTCGTCTATACATATGTTTTATTTGTTAAATTTATAGATTTGAGTATTGTTGAAGTAAAAAAGTATAAATATTAATTCTCAGATGTAAAATGATAGATGTAAGTTGATAAGTTAGAATTAGTTTATAATTATTTATTACTTAATAGAGTGTTGGTGCTACCCTTCACGCATGGAAGTGAAACTTGGACTCAGACAAGAGTAAAATTAATTACTGTGGAGATGAGTGCAATAAGGAAAATTTGTGGAGTGTCGATGTTTGAAAGAAGGCGGAATGAAGACATCAGAAATGAATGCATGGATAAAATGGATGTTTTAAATAAGATAAAGAAATCTCTCGCTCCATCCTTGGCATGCTTTAAGAAGCGACTGAAAAAACTCTTAATTTCTAATCAGTAAAATAATGTGTTTCATTCCTGATTTTTCTTTTCCTTTCCTCTCCACCATCCCTTCCTTTTCTTTTGATTGATGATATCTCACTTAATATGAAAAGAATGTTCGGGTGATTGTCCGTCTTTGTGGGGTTCGTGGGCATATGCTCACGTATGTGTTTATGGATTTCGTGGGGATGGGTAGTCATTTGAATGATTTATACAACCACGTAATTTGCTTCATTTACTTTTGTCTGGTTGGTTGGAAAAGATTGCCGCCTGGCAATAAGCACGCCAGATTGTATTTGCAATAAAAGTTTTAAATAAATAAATAAGAAAGGATCTTTAAGATAGTTTGGACATGTGGAGAGAACGAATGATGAACAAATGACTAAGCGAATATACATGTCAGAAGTGCAAGTTGTAAGAGGTAGACCGAAGAAAACGTGGCAGGACTTAGTGGGGCAGATTTTGAAAGAAGATAAAGTGAGAAATATGAATAATAGAACATTTTGCATGACGAGATGTATGGATATGAAGGAAACGAAAGTTGTGTGTTTGGATAGAAAAGTTTAGAAATCTGCTCTTAACTTATAATAATAATAAAAGCACAATTTATAAAGCACCATTTAGAGAGCAGACTTTCTTCGAGGGCGCTCGTACTCTGAATTTGGACCCATTATTTATTATTGATATATTAAAAATATTACTAAATAAATATATATATAAATTGAGTGTTATGATTGGAATGTGGTAGATTAGGTAGTTTCCTGTATCTGCATATGTTTTGAAAAACATATATCACATATATTTGGTAAGAAAACTTAGCAAGAGACGATACACTACAAAGAAACCTTTGTAGATCTTCCGATTTGTAATAACACATTCAGCTTTAGGTGTAGTGTTCTTATATAATCATAAATTTTGATAAGACCTTTCAAAAATGGTTGTCTTAAAGTGCTTCGTAAAGTTGAACACGCCATCTATTAAAAAGTAATAGTCACTTGTCGCATTTTATCGAGATCATCCTTTTGTTTTAGGTGTAACAAGATGTTCATTATACTAAATGTGACGCTTATAAAAAATATCTTTGTCACAATTCTTGTTATTATATTCGGAATTCTGTACGTTTATCCTAAGTTCAGATGTCGAACTATTAAGGAAAGACTCGGTATAAAAGAAGATTTTGTTGGAAACTCTTATATTCCTGGGTTTATCAATAATGCGAGTAAAATATGTCCGTTAGAAGGAAAAGGACTCGAAGTAGTAATAATTATCACAAGCGAAATGAATCACAAAGAACGAGGAAACATACGAGCATTTTGGAAAGCGTATAATACAGAAAAATCATTAATTTCTTTCGGATTTATTACCGGCATACCTGAAAATGGAATAATGAAGAATCTTATCAACGAAGCGAATACACATCAAGATGTGATCATAGGAAATTTTACGGAGAAAATCGACAACTGTATTCTTAAATCAGTCACTTTAATGGAATGGTGTCATACGTATTGTCCGAAATCAAAATACATGTTAAAAACGCACAAAAATGCCGTATTCAATTTCAAACGACTTTTGCAATTCATAAAAAAATTTGGCAAAAGGGAAAATACGATTTTCGGAGCAAAAGGATCTGGAGATTTTCGTAACGGATTTATTAAGATGACTTCATTGAAGAACAACAAAGTTATACCGTTTCACGATTATTCCTATTTGGTTCCGATGAATTTGACTGATGAATTATTTCACAATTCACTGACAATGAAATTTCTCCCCATGGATGGGGATAATTTTTTATTTAACATTATTGCCGATAGATTGAATATAACTATTGATACTTTTAAAATATTATCAGCTGATAACGAGTATTATAGGAAAAATGACCAATGCCAGATGAAGAAAAAAGTTATTTTGTATGGAACAACAATGGAACAGAGGTTGAAATTATTGCATATATTTTCTAATAATGATACATGCAAGAAAGAAAAAACTGAGTTTTAATTGTAATTTTCTGTTATTCAGAAAGATAAAAATATAAGAGATCTTTTATATAAAAAATTTATTTTCTTTGAATGTACAATCCTGTTAAGATGTCAAATATGTTTTAAGGCTTTCACAGTTTTTCATCTTAGCTGGATAATAGAAGGTCTTTTAGATTACTACGTGTTTTGGTTTATGGTGCCGATATTTTAAAAACGTTCCAGTTACGATGATATAACGTAAAAGTTATGATGATAGAACAGTGTAAAAGTTATGATGATAGAACAGTGAAAAAGTTATAATGATAGAACAGTGTAAAAGTTATGATGATAGAACAGTGTAAAAGGAAAAGAAAATGCGACATATCGTTGAAAAATTAACGATTTAAGCAAGGTGTGGAATTCTGCTATTTACGTAGTGTATTGTCCTCAGTGAGATACAGGCAAAAGCCTAGTTTACTGGGGACACGACAAATGAAAGGCAACAAACCCAGATCCATTAAAATTGTGTGTCCGAATTAAATTACCTGTTGTTTTTTTTCGCAAATAATAACATAGTATGTTTCTTGTCATGTGTAAAATAAATAAATAAAATTCTCAGATGATGGAAGAGTTAAGAGGGATATCGAACGGCATATAGCATTAGGAAATAAAGTCAATGGGGGACTAAAACCTGTATATACTTGAACTGAAGAGTACCAAAATCTGCTAAGATTATAGTCCACAACAGTAATTTGCTGCAAACTTTGATATATGGGAGTAAAACGTGGAAAAACTGAGAGGAGATGATGAAATGCTTACATTGAGAAGAATACATGTGTGTGATAATGTTTGACAGAATATGGAATTAAGTAATAAGGGATAAATGTGAGCTTAAGACTGATGTGTTAAGTAAGATGAAGAAGAGTACGTTGAGATGGTTTGGGCATGTATAACGAATGAATGAAGAAAGACTTATAAAAGATATATACAGTGCAAATGCGAGTTGAAGACGTGGTAGAGGAAGACCAAGGAAAGTATGGTTGGATTAAGTGAATAATATTCTGAAAGAAGGAAACGAAGATTCAGAGCAATCAAGAAAGTTCATGTAGAAGAGGGTAAGGATGTGTGTCAAGATAGGAAAGTATGGCGTTCTGTCCTCTGCCTATCTTGATAGGGAAATGGCGTGATGGTATGTACAGTACCCGGCGGTAAGTAATACACATCGGGCTTAAGAAAGAGACTGTCGGCCATAAACGGCTAACTTCGGCTTTGTAGAGCGTCATCTCTGTCATTCTTACACGTGTTCTGTTGCGATTTGTCAGTCGTGGTCAAGCGTTCTAGGGACAGAAATGACGCACTACAAAGCCGAAGTTAGCTGATTATGGCTGACAGTTTCTGTCTTAAGCCTGATATGTATTACTTACCGCTGGGTACTGTATGTATGTACATATGGAAAATATTAATATATGTGGCATTTCGATTTACGAACAATTTTTCAGAAACATATTTTTTTCCGTAAAGCGAGGTATGGATGAATTATTAAAAGTTTAAAATTTAAAAAAAGTAACTGTTTCAGTGCTACTTTTCCAAAGTATATTAATTTTAACAAAATCGACTTCATTGCATGCAATCATACAACCAATTTCAGTGTACTGTTGCTAACACATATCACTTTTATGACATCCTTAAATGTATTTATTACTAATTAAACTTTTACTTTCTACCAGAGTCATGATTCTCGTAAAGTCAGTTGATTCAATTATTTTTTATTACTAATACTTAAGTATGAACTCAGGGACAGACTAAGGACAGTTGACTGTGGGAGAAATATTTAAAATAATCTCCTCACACCCTTTTCCATTGGGTGAGGTCATACAGGAAAATGGTTTTATTTAATCAATTGGTGATCTTTATTTTTGGTTCATGGTTATTTTCTGGAGTGACATTTCAATTGGATCTGTCTTTTTATTATTTAAAAATTTCATGTAGAACCACAAACCGGACAGTTTAATTAATTATTTATTAAAAAAAACTAAAAATCATAAAGTATTTTTTTGTTTATCATTAACCCTTCTTATGCTAAAAAAATCCGCACGTTCCGGTGCTGTGTATTCAATACACATGTAAAAATAAGCGATTTAAAATTGAAAAAATGGGAATTTTCATAGCCAATCGATTTAATCAATTAAATTTAAAGTCAAAAGTGATAATAATTGAAATTTAATTGCTGAAAACATGAAAAAAACATTGGCCGACGTTCACAAAACGGGCGAAGCGACCACCTCAAATGGATGCCCGAAAGCTACTGAAGCGAGAGAACTGTGATTCTATTTCTTGCGTTTCCATATACCGAAGTAGAGTGAGAGTGAGACGTGAATAGCGTCGCTTCCTCACCCGTAGTGGTTTTTTAGAATGAATATACCTATGTCACACACTGGCACACGTTTGATTGTATTGGTTAATTTAATTCCGATTTTCACAAAAAATCTCTGATATAGCCGATAAGTGCTAATTATTATTAATATTATTTTTTTTATTCAATACGTAAATGTATTACGGAGGAATAAAATTTGAACCCAGTATTTATTATATTTATAGAGATATTAAATTTTTTAGAAGCAATGTGTACTAGTTACACATCACAGGGAAGGAAGGGTTATGGTATTACCACTGTGAAGGTTTCAAGACATTGTAATTTGTTTAGTCCAACACTGTTTATTGCACTTTATATAACAGTGTAACCCTACCCGTTTCAAGGCTTTCACCTCATCATCAGGAGAGCACTTGTTTTTGCTCCCTGATGATAAGGTAAAAGGCTTGAAACCGGTAGGGTTGTTCCATTATATAAAGTGAAACAAACAGTGTTGGACTAAACAAATTCTAATAAAGTAATTTAAAATGTCTGCCTCAGTCTTAGAGAAATGGGTGGCATGTGAAGCTTTAGAAAGCACTTGAAGACAACCTTTTTTGGGAACTCTTATCAAAATTTATGTGCTTGTATATAAATACTCCACACATACATAAAAAAAGGTTTTCAGTCTGGTTTCACTTAAGGTCGCATTAACATTTCTCTGGTTGGTTGGAAGAGATTGACATATAGTAATAATCCCAGAAGGTTGTACTGTGTACTGCTATGGCTGCCAGATGTGATTTGTTTAGTATTAGTGGGTTCAAGTCCCGAGTTAGAACGTCATTGAGGAGAGTTTGCTCTCTACCATAAACGGTGCTGTATAAAATTGTCACTTGAATTGAATACACCACGTTGGGGCCGATGATCGGCCCCGTAGGATTAAAAAGGTTAAGCAAGCTATTGAGCATAGCGCTATTTTGTACTGCGCTATTTTCGCATTGTTTAGTAGAGCTTTAAAATATAAGCTACAGAAAACAAATTGAGATGTGGAACGGTCTAAGAGTAAAACCAGCTCGGAAGTTGATTCGCCAGGAATTTGACCACGACAGCTGACTTAGCTTTGAATTAATTATTGATGTCTACAGTACTTTTCTTTCATACTTAGATAATACAAATTTATTACGTTATATCTCCAAAGATTAACTGGTTAGGTGCCTTAAACGAGTTTACTCATTTTCTGTTGCCGTACCCGTGGGGCCGGCCATACAAAATTAGCGAGTTAAATCACTCAACTTTATGCCTGTTTCTAGCCAATGTCTAGTACTAATTCGAATAATCTAAAATATGGAACATATAGAGACATCTATTGAGATGATGAATAAATACTATAATATTACAGTTTACAGGTATTACCGAATTTACAGAGATTTACCTAAAAGCTTCGCATGACAGTCGACATGTGTCTTTAATACAGGGTTGTCAGTTTTGCATTTTATTTATTTAACCGTTGAAATTTGAAATGATTTTATAGTTACATTATTTACTTTCCGTGCGTTTTTAAAATAATTAATATTTTCGTGATACATGTACTTTTAATTCTATCAAATATTTTATTAATATATTTTTCCGTATTTTCTGTGATAAGCTGTGACAACCCTGACATTTTCTTAAAGTTTTAGTTGTGGTTTTCTGAGTGAACGGCGGCACAGACGACACATATTGTACATATTTGGTTGTACAAGTCTTCATAATATATTTTGAATGTATATACAAAAAAGATAATTCTATTAGGTTTTATTTTTGCTAAAAATTCACGGCCCTCCAGGATCAGCCATACTAATACCTTACGGCACTTAAAGGGTTAAGAATATTCTAAAGAATTCTTACGATAGGGAACAAGGTGCATTTAACATACGTATTACAGTATATCTAATGTAGAAAAACGACATAATAATGTGTTGGTGCCTACCTTTACATATAGGAGTGAAGTGTGGATGGGACAGACCGATTAAAGAAGTAAGTATTTACATTGCCTTCATTTAATTTGATTTAGAAATAAATTACAAAACATTTATACAAATCAATTTTGAAATCCGGACCTGAATGACATTCAGCTAGTCATAAAATAATAAATGAACTTAAAAATAAAAATTACTATTCATTTATTTTATTTTAACAATATACATACCTAGTTTGCATTAAAAAAAATGTGTTAATAAACATTTCTTTCTTTTTCTTATTTTTTAGGGGATGACTAATAATAATCAATATAACATTTTTAAGGTAAGTGAAATAATTTAATAAAACTTTCATAATTTCATCACTCTATTGGGGTTGGCAAAGAGAAAAAATATCTTTTTTAATGCATCCTGACAACATACGTTTTTCGTTTCTACCATGTAACGAATTCTCTCGTATTTTAAGTATAACTTTTACGTCTTTCCTCATTTAAAATTTAATTAGTTTGGTCCTGCAATATTTTATTAGGTCTATCCAAACTTCTCGTACAGAAAAATGTGTTTTTTGTACGTCAAAAATAATAAAATTAATTTACGTCTCTCTTTCTCTCTGGGTCTTTCAAATTGAGCGGTTTTTTTAATTCTTGGATAAAACACAGATGGCGTCGTGAACTTGCCTTGGTCTTGTGAAATTTGAAAAGTGTAACGTATAACATTTATAAAAATGGAGCCGTATACAATACAACAACGCGTTCAAATTGTTGAATTATTTTATGTATTGTAATCTCCGGAAACGCTGATGTTAGTTGGCCACCAAGATCATGTGATCTGACACCGTTAGACTATTTTCTCTGGAGTTACGTGAAAAACCAGGTCTGTAAGAATGATCCCTAATCAATTCCTGAGCTGAAGGATGAAGTTATTCGCGTTATTGGTGAGTTAGAACCGCAATTATGTCAAAATGTCATCAAAAATTTTAACAAAAGAATGGACATCTGTGGAGCTGCAAGAGGTGGATATTGTTTTTTTTTGTGTTTAAATGTCATACATTATACTTCAATGATCAATAAAAAGTTTTTTGAAATCAAAGCAAATTGTGTGTTTTATTCAAGAATTTAAAAAACTGCTCAATTTGAAAGACCCTTTATCTTCTTTACTAATTGAATAGGTCTATAGACAACGTCCATGCCCTAGTTGTAAGATGGTAAGAATTTATCTAATTAATTAATTAATTAATTAATTAATTAATTAATTAATTAATTAATTAATTAATTAATTAATTAATTAATCGTAATTAGAGTCCGAAGGTCGAATAAACCGTTTAACCTATTTGTATGATATATCGAAGGAGAGCTTACAATGAAGGTGAACATAAAGAAATTTGATGCTATCTTTTGAAAAAATACTAATATCCATGACTGATGCATTCCCATCACAAATATATTAATAAAGAGGTGAAGCCAAATAGAGAAATTTTTTTATACTTGGAATTAGTTTCAATTTGTTTTTTGACATCTTATTTAAGACTTTGAGAATGCAATTAGAATTATACTGCTTCAGAATATCTTTGACTCTGAGATCACATAATTAAAAAAACAGAGTATTTTTTGTATAAACTTGAAACTCAAAACCTTTAGTGCAATTGTGATAACTGTTACAATCGGTATAAATAATAAAAATCAGCGCCCTAAATACTGATTCTTGTGGTACACCATACTTAACATAACAATATGAAAAACAATAAGCAAATCACACTTTATCCTAAGAGTAGCCGTAAAGTAGAATCGTTTCTACTTTTCACTTTGAATATTTGAGTAGCATGCTAATTGCTGTAAATAGTACTACTTTATAAAAGTAGCTTTAACAATTCTATCCTCAGTAAATTTTCGACATATACGAGTATTGTAATAAAATCAGAAAGTTGAAAACGATGAAAGTATTGTTTAAATCTTTACGTATTATTTAAAGTAACAGAAACTAGATGATTTCACACATTCTTCACATATCTGTATTTGCTGTCCATCACTTCTTAAATGTTTTATTCTACACTCGTTTTTCACTTCTTTTAAAATTTGTATTCGAGGTGCATGGCCGTGCGGTAACGCACTGGACTTCCGTGCGGAAGGTCGTCGGTTCGAACCCCGCGCTGTGCTACTTCCCTCGAACGACACAGGCACTTTTATCCGCCTAGTGTTCGAGGCTATAAGGATACCTATTACTTTGGTCATATCTATTCTTTAAAAAAAAAAACATGGTCATTGTCACAAATCATCATTTTTTTAAAGAATGCAATGCTTAGTTTATAAAACAACTTAAATTTTGAAGAAATGGAGTAAAATTAAAAAATAATATATTTTTTCACACTTTCGTTGTATACAGTACTTATCGCCTTGTGTGGATCTCATCCAACTAATCAGAATCATGTCAAAGGGTCCTTAAGTGAAAACTAGATTGGAGCCCTTTTTAAAATAATTCGGTTCCAATAGAAGTTGAACCTGTAATCTCCAGACTGGAAGACAGGTATTTTATCAACGAAGTAGCGAAAGTCATTACTTTGAAAAAGAATTTAAATTTATTTTCTAAAATGTCTATGAAGAATTTATTTGTCTTTGTGAAATTATATAATATGTTAAAAAAAAAAAAAAAAACATGTTTTAAAACAAATTCTAATTAAATATTTCTTTTCATTTTCAGATAACATCAAAGGTTTACAGGGTCTTTAAAACAAAATCACGATGTTTCATAATTCTGACTACATGTTTTCTCCTTTTATACTTGATTCACGCGATAGCCTTTACAGGCATTGTGGAGTTACAAAAATTTGCAGTCACCCCTTCAAAACTTGGCAGTTCAAATGGAAAAATAGAAAGCGATCGCCTTTTCATGTCTAATAAAAAGTCAAACGAAAGTAACTTAGAAAATATTAAATATGATATCAAAGAAATAAATAAATCTAAAATAAATGAAAGTGTTGTTAAAAAGACAGGAAATGACACAAAATCAGGGAATAACAATACATTGATCGGTGATTTTTATAGTTTTGGATACAAAATTCCTAATCCACAGCTTTGTCTAGCACTCGGAGAAAAACTCAAAATAATTATACTTATCGCTTCGGAACCTGGACACTTTAAACAACGAATGGCAATACGTCAAACTTGGGGTCACTTTGCGAGCAGAGACGATATATCTATTGGATTTTTTCTCGGCTTGACTAAAAGCTCGAGAACAAACGAAATACTCAAAATGGAAGAAAATCTATACAACGATATTATTCAAACAACGTTTTACGACGTTTATAATAACCTTACGTTGAAAACTATATCAATGATGGAATGGGTGTCATATTATTGTCCGAAGGCAAATTATCTTTTTAAATGTGACGATGATGTCTTTATTAATATACCGAGACTTCTCACTTTTATTCACAATAACGTGAAAGATGACAACACGATATATGGAAAACTTAAAACAAAAACTGCTCCAATACGACGACAAAGTAGTAAATATTTTATCCCGATTGAAGAATATCCGGAATCATTTTATCCATCATTTATCCAAGGTTTTTCTTATCTCCTTCCAGCTTCCTTGTGTAGAAGCCTTTTTATGGAATCTTTAAAATTGAATTTTTTTAAACTAGAGGATGTTTTCATGAACGGATTTGTGGCGAGTAGATTAGATATAAAAAGGAAGGGATCGGATAAATTTCAAGAGGTCGTGAAAATCCCGAAAGTCTGCGAAATAAATAATATGATAAGCGTGCATCAAGTTAACTTTGCGAATCAGTTTGCAATTTGGACAAAACTTTTGGACGGTCTTGTGAAGTGTAATAATAGCAGAAAATAAAAAGGTTATTAGTGTTACCATATTTTCTTTTCTTAAGTAAATCCAAAATATCTATTGAGGAGCTTGGGAACAAAACTAAGTACTCGTAAGTCCAATAAATGAGCAGTGAATTTTGCGATTTCATTTCTTTGTATTGTAGTTTTCAATACTGTTTCAGGTGCATATTTTCCTTATTAAAAAAACTTATATTTCAATTTTTAAAAAATGACAATGAAATCTCTTATAAGACATTCAGAAAATATATCTAAAAACTCATCATGATTAATTGATTGGTAAAAATAAAATATTTGAGTTAGCTATAATATTATTCTAAAATTAAATAATTCTAGTTGCTTGGAATAGATTGCCACCTGGCAATAAGCCCACCAGATTTATTTTATAATGAAGTATTAAATAAATAAATAAAACATTTATGCTCTTGATTATTTAAGTGGTTAAGAAAAAATTACCCAGATGATAAAACCCCCTATAATTATCACAAAAAAATTATTTAAATCAAACACTAAAAATTATCCTACATACCTACCCTTTTATTTAAAAATAATAAAGCAAAAGAGTTTATTTTTCCCTCTGATTACTTTTAGGCAAATTGTACGTACATACCATCACGCCATTTCCCTCTCCATGTTTGCAGAGAGGACACGGTTTCCTATCTCAACACATATCCTTATCATCTTTTACATTCGACAAATTGCGCTTTGTAAACTTTGCAACATTCCTATTGCTCCTTATAACTGAGTAGACTTTCAATGTTAGTTAAAGCAGTACTGTACTATGCTGTGCTGTGTACTTCTATTTTGTATGAGGGCACCTTTTTCTTGATCTTTGTCATCAGTAGCTGCAAATTCCTTAGAAGTAACACTTTCATTTCACATCCATTGTAAATTATCATTTACATTTATCAAATTGCTCACCGATTAGGAATATTTTACAGTCCCGATTAATGCGATCCCGGATAGTCAAAACTCTACTGCATTTGTTAAATTTTCAATGCTTGGTTTCTAATACTTAGTGGTTCGTATATCTTGATAAAAATCAATCCTCCTTTCAGGCAATCCTCTTTTTTCTTCTTTCTTTAGACTTTCAAGGTTCTTCACGTAGCTCAAGGCAGTTGGTCTCCTGATATTAACATTTTATGAAGGCTGATCATTCAAAAAATTCTAAAATGTCAGAATGATCGGCTCCTATTAAGTTTTTATGTCAGTTTTAGTCCATAGATATACATTTTTTGTTACACAGGGTGGCGCAGAAGAAACGTATATTTTTTGAATGGCTAGTATTTTGCAAAGAGAAGAAACGCATGTTTTTAATTTAAGCATAATATTGTTTATTTTCAAGATAATGTTTTAATTAATATAGGTAAATGAAGTAATAATATTGCACCTTTAAATTAATTGTGAAAAATAATGTCAAGCAAGTGTTGCCCTTCTTTGCCCATTGAAAGTTTCTATTCGTCAAGAAATCGAAGGAATACCAGAAGAAATGTTTGCGAGAGTGATGCATAACTTTCAAGAGAGGCTGCAGATACGTGACCGCGAAGAATAGCAACACTTGCCTGACATTTTTCACAATTAATTTAAAGCTGCAATATTATTACTTCATTTACCTGTATTAATCAAAAAATGATCTTGAAAATAAACAATGTTATGCTTAAATGAAAAACATGTGTTTCCTCTCTTTGCAAAATACTAGACATTAAAAAAAGATGCGTTTCTTCTGCGCCACCCTATATAAGCTTGGTAAGTAACATGTATAGTACAGTTTGACAATGCTTTTGTAAAGCAAAACTACATATAAATGAAACTACAAAAATAATTAATGAATGTCTTTTTATTCTAAACAAATTGCACAAGTTACCGACTTTTCTAATAACTCAAATATATTTTTCTCTTTCTTAAGGTGATGTCACTATTTTCTCACTACATCAAATCAGAAAGACAATGTATGTCAGCTGTTGTTTTGTGCTATTTCCTGATTTATGGATTATTTTTTCCAAAAAATATATCCGACGAATTTGAATTGGATACCGAAAATAGTGTAAACAAATCCAGAAACTATCAAATAGTTGGAGATTTTTTTCCTTCGGGATTTATTGTCTCTGCTCCACAAATCTGTCCATCTTTTGGAGAAAGAATTGAAATTATAATTCTTATAGCGTCAGCAGTAGAAAATTTTAAGCAACGATTGGCAATCCGACAAACGTGGGGAAGTTTCACAAGCAGAAGAGATATATCTATTTGTTTTTTATTAGGAAATGTTGAAAATTCTGAAACGAATAGTTTACTCAAAAATGAAAAAGATCTTTATTCCGATATAATACAAGGGAGATTCGTCGAATCATACAGAAACATAACTCTAAAATCCATTTCAATGATGGAGTGGGTCAGCCATTATTGTCCGAAAGCCAAGTTTTTTCTTAAATGTGATGACGATGTTTTTATAAATATTCCGAGGCTGTTGATTTTTATCGGTACGAAAAGGAACGAAAATAATACGATATACGGAAAAGTTTTGGAAAATTTGAAACCTAGAAGAAACAGAAGACTCAAATATTACATATCGTATGAAATTTATCGAAAAAAAACTTATCCAAAGTTTATTTCCGGCTTTTCATACCTTCTTCCTGTTGTACTTTGTAAAGCTATTTTTACAGAATCTTTAAAACTACAGTATTTTCCGCTGGAAGATGTTTTTATTAACGGGTTTGTAGCAGCAAGGCTTAACATAAAGAGACAACACGAAATGACATTTGTAAAGGAAAATTTTAATAATGTTACAATTAACGAATTGCAACAACTTATAAGCATTCATGATGTTTCAATTGTGAACCAATTCACGTTTTGGACCAAACTTATGACTGGAATTAAAATTTTAAAAGCATAGCCAAGTCTTTGTAGTATATAATGAACTTCACAATTCACAATTCTTATCATGTCAAAGGTAATGAATTTTACCACCTGGACAGCAATAGGCGTTCCACGAATCAAGTCCTCTTTGTTGCAAGACTCCAGAATCCTTGGACGCTGCAGCAAGTGTCGTGTGGACTGTTCATCATTGCAGATACAGAGAGTTGATCCATCAGGCAACATTCCCCATTTTGAAATGTCCTTATTTATTCAAATTCTTGTTCGGACACTATTTGGGCATGTGGAATAAATTAATGACAAAATACTAACAAAACAAATATACAGTGCAAATGAAAGTGGAAGGCGTGGTAGAGAAAGATTAAGGGAAGTATTGTTAGATCAAGTGAATGATATTTTGAAAGAAGGAATCTAAGAGAAATTGTTGGGACTGTATGAGAAGATGTATGGATGTGGAAGAGGTGGAATATGTGTGTCGAGATAGGAAATCTAGCATTGTCTTCCCCAGCAGGGAAATGGTGCGATGGTATGTATGAATATGAAATCCCCTATGTCATTTTGACTTGTGACAATGTTCCATATTTTTGTCGTATAGTACCCTTAAATATATCCGAATTAGTGTTTCGGACATATTGAAGATTGCGGCTGGAAGATAATATTGCTTTTGACCCCAGTAAGCAAGCCTTCGGGTTTATAACCTTGGAAGGTGTAGAACTTACGGTTCGTCATTGAGCGTGTTGGCAACACAACTCTCGGCGCATGCAAATATTGTTACGAGACAAACTCTTTTACCAGACTGACTTCCTTTTATGTGTATCATTGGGAATCAAACTTGAAACCCCCGAGTGGAAGTTAAGAATTTTACCATTAGGCTACGAAGGTCATAATTAATGTTGCATTAATGGTATGCTATAATGTTATTTTTTAATTTTCCTCAAAATACTTTAAGCTAGCTGATAACAAAAATAATATATGTATTTTAATAAATAAAATTTAAAAAATATGTATTTCATTATGATCCCCTTGTATGAAACGTTGGTATGATAACGTAAGTAAAATTTCTTAGATATTTTGAGAACTGTGTGTGAAAACAGAACGGAGTCGATGCCACAACCTTTGCAGAAAATAACCCAATATGTAAATAAATGCAAGATGCTTATAGTGGACATCAAACAGTGAAAAATGCAGATTTTTAGATTTATCAAAAGTTTCAGCTTTAACTTTGTGGAAATTCCACATTAGAATATGTAGCAACAAATCACATTGTAAATCTACTAATTACAATAATCTCCACTACATGTGTTTCTACTTTCTATCCTGAGGCTGTCTTCAGGTGGAATAAAGAAACCGGAGCATATATTTGTGGCGTTATGGCAGAAGTTGATATGTCCGTTTTACCTTAGTTTACAGGAGAAGCAATATTAATTTTGATAAGCTGTTAAAATCAGTACAAATAATAATTTTTTAAGTTTTTCCAAACAATATATATTTTGTTTGGATAATGATTGACACACCAAGTTTTGTCACAACATGCTGGGAAATATTTTCTATAAATTGGGAGAATAAACACAAAATGACAAAAAACGAACACAGCTTCTGCCATAACGCCACAGATATAAAGCGTCTTTCAAATTGAGTGGTTTTTTTAATTCTTGAATAAAACACAGATGGCGTTACGAACTTGCCTGGGTCTTGTGACATTTGAGAAGTGTAGTGTATGACATTTATAAAAATGGAGTTGTGTACAATACAGCAACGCGTTCAAATTGAGAATTATTTTATGTATTGTAATCTCCGGAAACGGTGATGTTAATTCGCTACCAAGATCATGTAATCTGACACCATTGGACTATTTTCTCTGGGGTTATGTGAAAATCTAGGTCTATAAGAAGAACCCTCAATCAATTCCTGAGCTGAAGGACAAAATTATTTGCGTTATTGGTGACTTACAACCGCAATTATGCCAAAATGTCATCGAAAAGTATGACACAAGAGATGGACATTTGGTGGATATGGTCTTTGTGTTTAAGTGTTATACATTATACTTCAATGATCAATAAAAATATTTTTGAAATCAAAGCAAATTGTATGTTATTCAAGAATTAAAAAAAACCGCTCAATTCGAAAGACCCTTTATAAATCTATGCCAACCCTCTTTGGAGTATTGAACAATTCAAGCTGTCAGTATCTGCGTGAAAACTTCAATTTTCTATCTCAACATGAACTGTCCATCTGATCTGGACTTAGCAGAATCATTTGTATATCAACGCATAAAAAATCTTTCTACACATTTCTTTTGTGGTTCTCTCTGCTTGACTTTGAAAGAGTCTTCCTGGCACAATCAGACGTACTTCATTCTTATCGATATTTAAGAATAAACTAAAGAATCATTATTTATCTCTATATATTGCTCTTCCCTAACTCTACAATTCCCACCCTAATTTCTTTTTTCCTTGATATTTATCTTTTATTTTAATTTTTGTTAAGTTTTTAAAATTTTGTTTTCATACACTACTCGTATGTTAACCTTTCCCTTCCTTTGATAAAAAAAATCCGCCCATTCCGGTGCTGTGTATTCAATACACATGTAAAAGTGATAGATAAAAAATCGGAAAAATAAGAATATTCATAGCAAATCGCTTAAATTAATTAAATTTGAAGTCAAAAGTGATACAAATTGAAATTTAATTGCTAAAAACATGAAAAAAAACATCGGCCAACATTCACAAAATGGGCAAAGCGACCACCTCTACCGAAAGCCGCCAACTTACTGAGCGGGCGAACTGAGATTCTATTTCTTGCGTTCCCGTATACCGAAGTAGAGTGAGAGTGAGACGTGAACAGCGTCGCTTCTCATCCATAGCGGGTTTTAGAATGAATATACCTACGTCACACACTGGCACACGTTTGATTGTATTGGTGAATTTATTCCCAATTTTCACAAAACATCTCTGATGTGGCCGACAATTGCTAATTATTATTAATAATATTTTTTTCATTCAATGCGTAAATGTATTACGGAGGAATAAAATAACTAAAATCTGAACCCAGTATTTATTATATTTATAGAGATATTAAGTTATTAGAAGCAATGTGTACTAGTTACATATCACAGGGAAGGAAGGGTTAAATACAAAGCCATGAATACCAATTATTGTTAATGAAATAAAAGCTGTATGATTGGAAGAAATTGCTTTAAAGTAAATAAACTCGCCAGATGCATTTGCATAAAAGTGTTAAATAAATATATATTCCCCATAGACAAGACGTGTTGACACACCCATCTCTACAAGTGATACCCATAATTTATTCCAAGTCAAAAGCTTTGGAGTAGTCTATCAACCAAAACTACTGTTGATTGGGCAGCATTTTCAAAATCCACACACAGATGGCAGTACCCGTAGTAGTCTGCCTCGGAATGAGTAGCAGAGTCGGGCGAGATCTGTACAGAATTGTAGTGTCCAAGAAATGAAAAAGGTTCATTGTAAAAGGTTACATTGATAAGTAAATAAAAAGCTGAAGAAACATCATTCTTTTTATTACGTACACATAAATTGCTTTACATTTTACTACCTATTTATTAAATTATGAATTTATTAGTAAATATTAACTACATTACTGTATTTATAAACTTAATTTACTCACAATATTTTTCACTGAAATATTATTATTATAAATATGATATATATAAAAAATGTCAATATTTATTTTCAAAGTAATGGAAAATTATTCGATTATGTAGTGATTTTAATTAAGATCAAAATAAATTTATGTATATCCACTTTTTTATTAATTATTTGAAATTAATTGAGTCGTTTGTGAGTTAAAGATGTTTTTGTCAAAGCCAAAGTAATTTATATTATAGAGCTCTGAATAAAACCATTTTATAAGAATATTTAAACATTTTCCCTGTCCGACATGGAGTAGATGGTATATATTTATAATGTGAGACTATTTTTGAATTTTTATAAGTAAAAAGTTGATTAATCATGACTTGTTGACGTTCTGTTAAGATTTGTGCCTCTTTTTTTAATTAATTAAATAAGTGTTGTCACTACATAAAAATATGTAAATTATATAACGCATAAATATCATTTCATAATTTATATAAATAATACAAATTTCATTTAAATATAGCAGAAATGTTACAACGAATATAAAAGGAATACGTTTTATGGTGTATTAACAAAGATTTGAAACATAAAACCCGCCAAATTGTATTTACAATGAAGTGTTAAATAAATAAAAATGATATAAAAAAACATTGCGATACAAAAATTACTGATAAATTACGTGGAATCCACTTTAAAAAACTACTGACGCGCCAACCATAGCCATGTAACATATAACGTTATCAACGAATCACTTAAGAAAAATAATATCTCATCCAGAAATCATCTTAACAAGTGACAAAAATGTTCATAATCTTCTACAGAGATGGCAGTATCTGTACTAATTATAAAATATAGCAAATTTCACTACAAACTCAATAATATGAACGATGCAAAAGCGTTTGATAAGTGCGGTACGGATCAATTATGCAGCTAATTCCGTCCCATGCGTTGAAACGATTAATTATCTACATTGTGGGAGAGTGTCTAGTCCAGACTTGGGTGTTTAAGTCACCTCAAAGTGCACGAAATGGAGTAAAATCATATATGTGTTTTAGGGATTGCCCAACGTAATCTACTCGAAATTAGAGAAACGAGGTACATTATTTAATAAATCATAATAATTACATAAAGAATAGTCTAAGATAATATCTTCATCTAGGCCACCTTCAACACTACCTAGTATGTAGAAATGACGTAACACAGCAGTAAAAAGAAATCTTGTATTAATTGACCTAGATATTTATTATTATCATTAATATCATTGCTGGTCCTCGAAGTCGAGGATCCCCTCGCCATTCCAACGTCAATTCAAATGGAAAGCAAAGTTGTGCCGTGAAGTTTTTTCTTTTCTGTTTCTCTCTCCTTAAGTGAGCCGTTGCACATCAGCAAACTCACCGGACACGCTTTTGTACTAGATTCGATGGCACACCGAATTAAGACGATCGAAATACACTGACATATTTTCTTTTTTGAATTATAGATATGACCGAAGTGATAGGTATCTTTATATCTTCAAATAGTAGGTGGAGAAAATGTCTGTATCATTCAAGGATAGTAGCACACCGCGTGGTTCAAACCGGCGATCGTCCGCACGGAAGTTCATTGCATTACCCCACGACAATGCATTTTATTAACGACAGGTACTATGAATGCTGTTCAAATTTATATCAAGGTTACGATAATGAAGAAAAAGCAAGAGGCAAAAAAATAACAAATTATGAAACAAATCATTATTAAAAAACAATACTTAAGTTTGTATGTAGGAACTTCCTGTTGCAAAAATTTGAGAAAATATGTTTTGAGGCTTTCGTGGTTCTTCGTATTAGTTGCATGAGGTCTTTCAGGATGTTTTACCACGTGGTTTGGTTTAAAATACCGAAGTTTCGAAAATATTACAGTTTTCATCTTTAGGGGTTGTCTAATAGCTAAGTTGGTTACTAACAACCCCTAAAGATGAAAAGTACGACGTTTTTTAAACATCATACACGCAGTACAACACTCCGAAAAAATTGATACAAATTTCAAAAAATATTTTTAGAAAGTTGATAAAAAAGTGGATATTCATTGTTATATGGAACAAAATAATAATTAAAAAAAAAAAAAACAAATATTCAGTTTATTTTTACTAGTGTATACTATAATAGTTTATACATAAATATTTTCAGGGATTATTCGATGATTTCAAAAGTTATTAAATAATTGAAAATTTCATTTTTAAACACAACCGGTATTTTTGTAAATTTAATATTTGCAATAATAAGGGTAAATATCAATTACACAAGGAGAAAAATCTGATAAAAAAACAATCATTTTCATGGACTAGTGGTAGGACGCTTGTATTCCACTAAGAGTTTCAGGTACGATTCTTAATGGACATCAAATAACAATTAAGTACCACAGACATCTTTTTTTTTAGATAACAGTTTTTTCAATAACTTTTTGTTTGCTTGGAAGATTTTGCCAAATGGCATTAAATTGTTTCCGGTTGCAAAATTAATAATTCAGAAGTCCCGCACTATCCGCGGTTTCAGGTATCTGTGGTCTACGTCACTCATCTTTATCGTGAGTACAGTAAAATAAGAGATTGAGAGAGATAGATAGAAAGACCACTTTTAAATAACTTTTCACACAGTATATTATTATAATAGTTCTGTTTTATCATTAGTACAAACCTATATACATACCATCATGCCATTTTCCTGTTGGGGTAGGCAGAGAGGATAGAGCGTCATACTTTCCTATCTCGACACATCCTTGTCCACTTTTACATCTACACACCTTCTCATACAATCTTTCTGATTTTCTACATTGCCTTCTTTCCAAATAGCATTCACTTGATCCTACTATACTTCTTTGATGTTCCTCTCACACGCCTTCTATTAACTTTTGCACTATATATCTGTTTTTGTAGTATTTATTAATTTATTCGTTCCACGTGCCTAAAACCACCTCAACATACTCTTCTTAATCAAACTTAACACATCAGCTTTAATTTCACATTCACCCCTTATAGCTTCATTATGTATTCTGTCATACATTGTTACTCCATGTATTCTTCTCAAAGCACGTATTTCTACAGAATTTATTCGGCTCCTGTCAGTCCTTTTCGACGTCCATGTTTCACTACCATTCATCAAAGTTCGCATCGGTTTTCTATGGGTGAAAATATTTGGGCATTACATAGCCCAATGGTTTCCAAAGTGTGCGACGCAGCTGGCTTACAAGGGTACTGGACATTTGTTCCATTTGTTTTGATAATATTTTTTCAATCATTTGTTCCACATATTCAAACCATCTTAGTGTACTCTTCTACATCTTACTTAATACATCAGCCTTAATTTCACATTCATACCTTTTATCATTTCATTGCGTATTCATTGTCCCCCCACGTATTCTTCTCAATACACGCATTTCTATTGCATTTATTCGGCCCCTCTTTGTCTTTTCCATGACTCTCATTAGACTTATTATTTATTGTTGATAATTTCTTTCTGCGCCTAATATATAAATTAAACTTTATCATAGGTATTCATGTATATTATATCATATAAAGTGAATTCCTGAAACCACAAATAGGATTCGTCACTATTTGTGGTTTCAGGAATTCACTGGGGTTGGGGGGGTTTGGAACGTAGTTACCGCTGATAAATGGGGACTACTGTAATTAATTTACAACTTTGTATAAAATTGCTTTATAATAAAATACAACCTAAAATTTCCTTTCTTTTAGAATTTCTTATGGGGTGATAAATCAGTATTTCTATTATATGTGTAGAATACAAGTTCAACCTACTAGACCACAAACGCAGACAATACTGCGTAATTTAAAATTTTATCAGTGTTGTTAAAGTAACAGTCTATAAGTTGCACATTTCGTTCTAGTAGTTATAACGTAGCACTGTTAGTTTTTTTTACTTAGTTGCTTACATAGCATGTTATTTTATATTAAAAAGAAGCCATAATAGCGCTTTTTTAGATTGAAAAGAAGCCATAAAAGTGCTACTTTAGATTGAATAGAACCCGTAACAGTGCTACATTAGATTGAATAGAACCCATAACAGTGCTACATTAGATTGAATAGAATCCATAACAGTGCTACATTAGATTGAATAGAACCCCTAACAGTGCTACATTAGATTGAATAGAACCCGTAACAGTGCTACAATATATTGAATTGAAGCCGTACCATTGCTACTTTAGATTGAGTAGAACCCGTAACAGTGCTATGTACATTAGATTGAATAGAACCCATAACAGTGCTACATTAGATTGAATAGAACCCATAACAGTGCTACATTAGATTGAATAGCACCTCTAACAGTGCTACATTAGATTGAATAGAACCTGTAACAGTGCTACAGTATATTGAATTGAAGCCGTACCATTGCTACTTTAGATTGAGTAGAACCTGTAACAGTGCTACATCAGATTGAATAGAACCCACAACAGTACTACTTTAGATTGAAAAGAAGCCATAATAGTGCTACTTCAGACTGAATAGTATCTGTAAAAGTACTACTTTAGATTCAAAAGATGCTGTAATAATGCTACTTTAAAATAAATAGAAGCTGAACAGTGCTACTTTAGATTGAATAACATAGGATTGATAACAGTTCTACTAAATAATGAATATGACCCGTAACAGTGCTACTTCTGATTGAATAGAACTCATAAAAGTGCTAATTAGATTGAAAAGAAACAGTAATATTGTTACTTCATCAAAGTACTTTTAACAACACCGATTTTTATAATCAAATAATGACATAGAAACATAAATTCAATGAAGCAAATGTAGTAAACCCAGAGGCCATTTATAGCTGTCGTAGCCTTTGGTTATTGCGAAATAACCCAAATACTGAGTATAATTATAATGTATCTAAAAAATTCATATGATTATCATTTAACTTTTGATTTTCGAAAAAAAAATCTTAAACCATAAAATGTTCATTTTATTTCTGTAGTTAATGACAATAACACTTTTTTATGACAGGCATTAAACAGGGTTTTATTTAAGATATTATATTTCGAATATTTTTTATTGCTTGGTAATTTCCAAGAAATAGTACATTAATTCCTTCTTTCCAATGGACTTCATTTAATATTTACATTATCAAAAATTATGCTAGCATGTAATATAAAAATCATTATTGTTTTATTATAAAAAAAGTCATGCTGTAAATTTAACAAGCAATTTACTTTTTTTTATTATTTATTAAGAGCTGAATATATGGATGTTGTAAATTTTCATTCACTTTTTCACAAATTGAAAATCGTATACATTTTCGTATAAATTTTACAAGTCTTTTATATTTTAGGATCGTAAATCCCATTTCAATTTAAAAAGCAGTTTCTTTTAAACAATAAAGTAAGTGAACAAGTAGAATTATCTTTTTCGAAATCCTTTTTTTTTTTTAAATATTATTTACATAGTTCCTATAATTTCATGAAAACATGGTTCTTGTATACAAGTACAATTCTAAGGATCACTGAAAAAAATATCTCGTTTTTCATTGATGAATACTCATTTACACAATACAAGTGAAAAATCCAGAAAACAAAGTCCAGAAAAGAAATTGGATTTTAAAACGTATAATTTATACTTGAACCAGACAGTATCAACATCTCCAGTATTCAAGTACTAACTTTATACTTGAACCAGACAGTATCAAAATCTCCAGTATTCAAGTACTAACTTTATACTTGAACCAGACAGCATCAAAATCCCCAGTAATCAAGTACTAACTTTATACTTGAACCAGACAGTATCAAAATCTCTAGTATTCAAGTATAAACTTTATACTTAAACCAGACAGTATCAAAATCTCCAGTATTCAAGTACTAACTTTACACTTGAACCAGACAGTATCAAAATTTCCAATATTTAAGTACTAACTTTACACTTGAACCAGACAGTATCAAAATCTCCAGTATTCAAGTACTAACTTTATACTTGAACCAGACAGTATCAAAATCTCCAGTATTCAAGTACTAACTTAATACTTGAACCAGACTATCAAAATCTCCAGTATTCAAGTACTAACTTAATACTTGAACCAGACAGTATCAAAATCTCCAGTATTCAAGTACTAACTTTGATGCATGGAAGTGAAATGTGAACATGAAAAAATAATGAAAGGGGCTGAATATGGAAGGAAGTGATTAAGGGTGAATGTAAACTGAAGACTGGTGTATTAAGTAAGTTATAGAAAAACAAGACGACAGACTTCCACGTGTCGCCCTTCAAGGGAACCCAGCCGGAAGAAGATTACCGGGAAGACCTCCGAAGAGATGGCGTGACAGCTGGCAATCCGCACCACAAGAAGGGGAACAAGCGAAACAAACAGATCATGATCTATAGGAAGAGGAAGAAAGAAAATCCCTCTGTGATGGTTTAGGCACATGGAACGAATGAATGAAGAAATATTAAATGAACAAAAATACAGGTTAAATGTTGGGCACGTAAAATTAATGAATTTTGTCATTGACAAAATAGTATATTGGGTTCGAATCCCGAGTTATACCATTCGGCGCTGTATACATTATCTTTTTATTATTATTATTGAATGAATAAAGACCGAAACAATAAATGTACAGTGTATATGCGAGTAGAAGTCATGGTAGAGGAAGACCAAGGAAAGTATGATTGGATCAAGAGAATGATTTTTTTTATGAAGAATACGTAGAAGGTCAAAGAAATCTATGAGTTATATGAAAAGGTTTATGGATGTAGAAAAAACGAAGATTTGTATGGAGATAAAAAGTCTGGCGATCTATCCTCTCTGCTTACCCTGACAGTACTGCTTAAAACTATTAATATTTGCAAGTTGCAGTATGTCGGTAATATAATGAGAGGAACAGGGTATATTAGGACACAACTGATCATCTGGTGAAGAATAAAAAATGTCTAACAAGTCGAGGAAGATGTGGCAACTCGTGGCTTAAGAGCTTACATGAGTGGTTTGGGTGTAGTAAAGGGCTGCAGTAAATAAGATAAGGGTTGCTATGATACTGCCCAACCTCAGATAGGAGACATCCCTTTAAGAAGAAAGGATTGAAAGGATATTGATTTTGTGCCAACAATCATAAAAATCGATAAAATAGTGTTTTAAAAATACGAAAACCTTGCTTAAGAGTAACCCCTTTTTGTATGAACAAGAAATAGGAATAACGGAAACAGTTTCAATAAAAAATATTAACATATTTATTGTACAGTTGTAAAATGATTTTTTTAATTAACTTGTAAATGAGTATTTATACAAGTATTTATCCTACAAATATGTTGCAAATTAAGATCCTTTGTTTAAATAATTATCGCGTTACCTTGTGGAAATCCATAATTAATGAAATATAAAAATACAACATTTAAGTTTGTTTATTACGCACTATATTTTTTTAGCATATCACTTTCTGCGTTTCGACACATACACACATTGCTAGGTTCTCCTCAGGTGAGTTACTTAAACTAAACTACACGTCAGTTTTACACTGTCTTACTTTACTTCTTTATCACTTTTATGCAAATACATCTGTTAAATTTATTGCTTTACTATAAAACAATATCAAAATACCAAAATTTGAATGTACAGTTATTTAAAAAAAAACCTTTATTTTGAATTCTGCATGTGTAAAATTATTGATTATTTAATAAATAATGGCACACAGGTTCGCACATGTACAGAGCTGACTTACAAATTTGTAGCGTATTAATTTATGGATACTTGAATACTATTTATACATTGTACATTATGTATACAAAGTTTATGTGTTAATTTGTACTAAATGGAATTCGTTTGCGTGATTTTTAATATTCGCCGAATATTCAATTTTGTTAAAATATTAAAATTTGGAACCTAAATGGTGCTTACGTAATTGGCACCCATGGCGACTACCAAGATTTAAGCGCCCTACTACTCTAATGAAAATCGAGATAACAAACATCCCCATATTAAATTAAGGGTGAAATAATACTTAGGCTGGCCAGCTTTGGATTGAAAGGAAAATATGTAATCTATAGAGAGATCAGAGTGTTGTGAAGATTTTATAGGATCTTATAGAGTAAGAAGTGACTGCACAAATGTGATTTATAGTCTTATCTGAAATAGTGTAAGGAGGAAAGAATAAATTAAATTGATTATTTTTTTATAATAACCTCATAAATAATCTATTAAATATATATTTTTCACTACTCTATTGCACACAAGACCATATACAGCGTAATTAATATATAATTACTTTTCACTAACTCGCCTGAGAAGGGTACGGAACAATGTGTCAAAATTCGGCTTTCGTTGTATACAGTAAAACCTGGTGGGCTTATTACCATGAGGCAATATCTTCCAACCAACCAGGTTGTTAAAGAGACCTTAAATGAAAACTATCTGGAATCCTTTAAAAAAACAAAATTTGGTTTCAACGGGAATCAAACCCGCAACCTTCGAGCTGGGAGACAAGCGTGTTTCCAACTAGGCCAAGGAGGTTGACGCAGCACATAGTGATATGCTAATCAATATAATGGAAAATAACAAAGTCAAGAGCTTTATTTTTGTTCCATTAATTATAAATTTATACAAATAAGAATAGAAAAAATATTTATTGTATTTTAAAATTAAATAAACACATTAACAAAAGTTTTGATTAAATTTTTTTATGAATTCACATTTTCTATATTTATTTACATTTTATTCCCACAATTTTGCTGAGTAAATTATTATAAATAATAATTGTCTTTTTTTTAAATGAACATTTGATGCCTTCAAAAACAACCTTCGATTTCAACCCTAGAAATTATTTAATATCTATTACCCCGTTATTTATATTTATTAAACTTATAAAATAGTTATTTATAAAAGTTAAATCACATTTAAAATAAGTATTAAAACTTAAAAACTAGAGAACTCATTAAATTATTTAAGTTATTTTTATTATAATTATTGTAACACCGTATACTCGAGTTGTTAAATCGATTTCTAATAACTTATAATTATTATAGTTTATTATTACACTTTTTAATAAATAGGGTATACATTATTAAATACACATAAAATTGTCCATGTACTTTTCACGTAACTTTACATATAAATGTTTTATTTAAAAAGAAATTCTTAAATCGGAGGACATCAAAAGATAATATAATGTGTTATCCAAAAAGCAGTTTCGTATTTCTCAAACCGATGACGTTTTTCATTCCAAACGTAGTGAATGTATATAAAAGGTAATAGTTAAGCGCATTTTTCGGCAATTGTTTACCTAATTACCTTTTTTTATATAATTAAAAAAATGGAACAAAATTAATTGATTTTTCGGTGTTTGTCTACAACGGAAAAACATGTGACATAAATTTAAAAAAAATGCACAGCGTATGGTGACAATGCTGTATGCGATCGTGTGTCAAATGTGGTTTAAAAATTCGTAATGGTGATACGACACTCGAAGATGGTGTTCGCTATGAAAGGCCGGTTATCACTGATGCCAACAAAATCAAAGCTTGGATTGATAATAACCAGCGTTCTATGATACAATATATTGCTGAGTTACTGAAAGTATGAGAAACTCCGTCTACGAGTAACATTAAAATGTAAATAAAAACGTTTGAAATTGACCTAAAAATACGCAATTGCTTTTTAGACAACCCAATACAATATTATTATGAACTCAAATAATTTCTTATATAATATATATACACAAATATCAGTAGTCTTATTGTATACATGCTTGTATGACTGAAAAATTATGGAGCTTTTTTTGGTTTTTGGCTCCTTAGACAAGTAAGAAGAAAAAGTAATCATTTTAAGAAAAGATGCCTTAAAAGGATGATGGATGACAGACGTTATTGTATTGTATTACACTTTCATTCTATTCAGTACAACCTGACTCTCTCTCCCTGGCTCCATCCCAACTCATTGTCTGCGAAGACTGTTGGGGTCAGCTCTCCTCGTCCTCAGGTTGTATGCTCTTCTGTCCCGGACTACGTCCCCCAGGCCGTGCCTCTGCATCAGGTTATCTCTTTGCACCACCCATGAATTCCTTGGTCTTCCTCTGGTTGTTATTCGAGGAAGATCCATGGAGATTGCCTGGTTCACAATGTGATCGGGTGCTCTGCGTCCAACGTGCCCATACCATCTCAATCGCCTCTCCTCCATCTTACTGTTGATGTCTGTAACACCCAGGCTTCCACGAATGTGTGAGCTTCTTATTTTGTCTCTTAGGGACACACCTGCTGACCATCTTAGCATGCGCATTTCAGCAGTTTCTAGTTGCCTAGAGTAAGAGGTATACATCGTCCAGCATTCGGAGCCATAGAGGAGTGCGGGTCTGACAATTGTTTGGTAAACTTTTCCTTTTAACTTTACTGGCATCTTCGGATCACATAGAACTCCTGTCATTGATCTAAACTTCATCCATCCCACACTAATTCTATGTGTTACATCTGCTGCACATCCTCCATCGCTATGGATGAGTGACCCAAGATACTTAAAGAAGTCACAATTTGGTAATGTTTCTCCATCCATTTGCATTACGGGAGTGACAGCATTTGTGTTCTCGAATGCTAGGTACAGATACTCTGTTTTCTTTCTGCTCAGTCTCAATCCGTTGTCCTCCAAGATTCTTCTCCATCTTTCCAGACTATTTTGCAGGTCTTCGTGTTTTTCACTTATTAATACGACATCGTCTGCAAATAGTAGGATCCTTAGGAGACTGTATTCAGTACAACCTGACTGGCTTATTGTTATGTAGTAATCTCTTCCAAACAATCAGAAAAGTATTAAACTTATAAGTGAAACCTGATTGTAACCCTTTTTAAAGAGTCTCCAATAGAAATCAACCCGCAACCCCCTGTTTGGGGTTCGAAGTCTTATCAACTTGGCCACGTTACTCGTCGAGATATCAACTAATTATGACGAAGAGCAAAATATAAGATGTTTCAGCAGCAATCTATAAGTATAAAAAACGATATTCTCCTTGATTTTGTTGGTAAAACGCTTGTTTTCCAGCGTGGGGTTTATGGGTTCGATTCCGATTGAGCATATTTTTATTTAAAAAGGGTTCCGATCTAGTTTTCGCTTAATGTCTATTTAAAAACTTTTTGGTTGGTTGGAAGAGATTGCCATGGAAATAAACATGCTAGGTTATATTGACCACAACGATAGTGTAATACAACTATGAACATGTGGAAGCGCTAGAAGAGGTTAGGTCACTTATTGAAAATGTCATCTGGTAGTTGACCAAGTCACGCTGTTTTATCATCCTTTAGTACTGGAATGAATTAGATGACCATTTTACACCATTCAACTGTATTACAGTAAGATTTGCAGTATTTGTCTAGCGTGAAAGGGCAACCATTTTACACCCAGGTCCAACTTGAGGCAGGCGCAAAGGATGCAACCCCACCTAGTCCCACGCTTAGTGGAACCCCTCAGAACAGATAAATAAGAAAATGGAGTCAAGCTAATTTATTCGATACCAGCCTATTTTTAATAGTCGACCTCTAATTCTTGTTATTTTTATATTTTGAAACACTTAAGGCTTTTTTGGGTGACATTAAAATTGTGATTTGTGATACACTTGGAAAGTGGAAAAATTCGTTCATTAAAAATATTTATGATCAATATATTGCCACCCATTTAAAATGGGTCTATTATACATATTCACATACGATCACGCCATTTCCCTGTCGAATTAGGCAGAGAAGACAGAGTACCATACTTTCCTATCCCGACATACATCCTTAGCCTATTCTACATTCAAACACCTTCTAATACAACTTCTACGATTTTTCTGACTTTCTACCAACCTTTTTCTCGAAATATAATTTACTTATTCCAACCATCCTTTGTTTGGTCTTCTTCTCACACGCCTTCCACTCACATTTGCACTATTTTGTTAGTCTATCTTCACTCATTCGTACTGTTTTGTTAGTCTATCTTCATTCATTCGTTCCACATGCCCACACCATCTCAACATTCTCTTATTCATCTTACTTAATACATCAGTTTTATGTTCACATTCATCCCTTATCACTTCATTCCGTATTCTGTCATACATTGTTACTCGGTGTATTATTTTCAATGCACGTTTTCTACAGCATTTATTCCACACCTCTCAGTCTTTTTCAAGTCCACGTTTCAGTACCATACATCAAAGTGGACATCGGTTTTTTATAAATGAAAATATTTCAGTAATACATATGTGCAGCGGCTGGCTTACAGGAGCACTTTAGAAAATTCCAATATTTTAACTGAAATGGCGGCCGCTGAGAAAGCAAGTACCGTGCGAAAATCAACGTGGAACAGGAAATGAAGAAGGCTGTATAATATTTAATATTTCCTGTACTTTAATATTTCTAAATCACTAATAACGATTTTTTTAAAGGTACCACAGGAATGAATGAAAATGTTAACATTTTTTTAAGGTTAGCCAATTATATAGGTTAAAACTCCTATTGGCAACTGTCAACAGGATACCAACCCAAAGATGCACTAAAAATTTCTTTAAAACAGTGAATTTTCCTCAAATTTTTAAATGACTTTCCCAATTCTTAGTGTAACGATAGATGTTTCAATATGAATAATAAATGTCAAAAACAAAACAAAAAGGTACAACAGAGTTAACTCTTCACATGCACAAGTGAAAGTATACTACCGCTGCTCATCGTTAGTGATCGTTCTACAATAAAATATGAACATCCATGGGCAGCTGGCGTTCTAGCAATTTGAAATGCAAGAAAAAGTTTAAATGCAAGAATAATGACACTTGTTGTAGTATGAAATGAGTTGTTTGTTTGTTACATTGGAAGCGAACGGACAGTGAACGGAAACGATTACTAGAGAATGTACACTATCACTTAATTTGTCGGTCAATGTGTACTACAGATTCATATAACAGTCCACATACACCAGAGAAAGTGTACTTCCCCTGCTCATCATCAGTGTTCTATAATAGAATAAGGACATCCATGCGCAGTTGATGTTATTGCAATTGCGAAATGCAAGATAAATGTGTAAACGCAAAAGAATGGCACTTCATGCAGCACGCAATGAGTGATTTGTCTATTACATTGGAAGCGGATGATCAGTAAACGGAAACGGTTAGTAGAGAATGTACATCTTCACTAAAGTAATCCGGGGATTTGTATCATAGTGTTAATTTTTCACATTCGTTGTGAAAGTGTATGGTCTAGGCTCGTCGTTTGTGAACGTTCTAGAGAAAGAACATACATGCATATCTGCGGTTCTGCTGTTTGAAATGCAAGACTGAAGAATGCAAGAAGGATGTTATTTTATGTACATCGAATTACCGTAACTCTTTGGCTAACTGTAATAAATAAAAACCCTTATTAAAAAGTTATTTTATAGTTAAGGTAACTTACTCAACCACAGTTAGTAAAAGTTATCGAACGCTAGTTAGGGTATACATAAACTTGTACAATTACTAGTGCTATTTTCAAAGGAACGATTTATTCCACGTTTACTAAGTAAAAGTGTACATTCACTTCAACTGCGTTATATATAAAAAACTCACCAATACAGGCAATAATTGCAAAAATACATTTTGTCTTTGAGGGTACTTTGCTATTATTAAGTCGATAGTAAACATGTTAAGGGAAAATATAATGTTTAACTGGGAAATCGTACAGCGAGAAATATCTGTTAACGCTAACTTCAGAAAGATCCATTAACTAAAAACAACACAGAGTCTATTCAACAATCATTATTGTATCCATCAGAACCATGATGCATCCTCCTATCCAGCATGTCCTCTCCGGAGAAGGTGTTATGGTCTCAGGAGTATCTTTGCGGTCAGTATACGGGGCTGTTGTGGGCGTCGCACGGGAGCTGGAGATACGGAGGAGGCTGCGCCGACAACTCCGAGGCTCTCCTCCTGAGGGCTGCGATGCTGTGACCTCTCCAGAGGTCCCCTTCTCCCGGAGAGCCTCCATCTCTGTTAGGAGATCCTGAACCCTCGCCGCCTCCTCCGCTGGAGCTCATGTTGTTGCAGTACGACATCATTGTGTCACCTGAAATTGATATATATTTTTTATATTTTACAAGAAACCAAATTGACAATGAAATGGGGTTAAAATCGAAAACCGAATCTATGAATTAAATGACATTTTTTTTGTAATGGAATTCTTCTTCCACTTATTAATGGTATTTTTATGAAATGCCTTTCTAATGATTTCTACTATATACCCTTTAATATAATATTCACACCAAACAATATTGAGATCAGCTAAAATAATGATAATTCACAACAGCGTATTAGTATACTCGTAGATCGTTTCGCCTATAGAGTCATTTTGCAATAGTGTGAGTAACACTCTCTGTATTACACAACTTGTGTAGTTGTTTTAGAATGCCACACGATTGTTTCACGCAGAGCGCACGTTTGTATTGTTGTTAAAATACTTGATTAGAAAAACACCACCATGTCTTTGGGATCGGTCGAAAAGGTGCTGCAATCTATAAGTGCGATTTTTGTTTAATGTTAAGTATAATTCAACATTTTTCAAAAGCTTAGAATGTACTTTATTATAACTTAAACTTTCCTATAATTTAGTATCACTCCATCCACTATTATTTTAATATTTTATTATTTGACATTGTAATTATGATACATTAATATTTTAAATAATCTTACATTCATTTTATTTATATGTGCAATTTAATTATAGCTGAGGAACATTTTTACTTTATAATACTTGTATTTATATTTATCTTGAAAAATTCCATTATTGTTACTTAATGTTTCCTAGAATCTGCCATGCCTAAACAATTAATATGTTAAATAAACTTACTTTAATTTTATTTTTATGATTTTTACAATTTAAGCTGACAACATTTTTAATTTACAAAACGTATTTGTTCATTTCAATGTTTGAATATAAAATATTATTTTTTTGCTTTTTCACTTCATTAAAAAAATAAAGTAACCAGTTTTTGTAAACGCACTGTTACTCACACTATTGCAAAATTACTCTTTAGGCTGAACGATCTATACCAATGAATTGCAGTGAAACATGGAAAACGACTGAAAGAAACCGCATTAATGCGGTGAAATGAGAAGAACATATAGCACGAGTATGTAAATATATGACAGAATAAGAAGGGAAATTATTAAGGATAGATGTGAAATCAAGCTGATGTATTAGGTTAGGTGAAAAATAGTGTGTTCAGGTAATTTGGATACGTTGGACGAATGAGTGACGAAAGATAAGTACGGTACTTGATAAAAGTGCAAATATAACATGTCTAGTTGTGACATGAAGATAAAATATACATGTATTATACAGGGTGTCCCAAAGGTCAACGTCAAGCCAGTATCCAGAGAGAGGCCAGCTTATGACGGTTCAGAGTTTAAAAAAAATTCTTGAAAAAGCCTTATACTTTTCGAGTTATATGCATTGCTTCGAAAATTATGAAAGTAGCTACCCTGCGCCAAATGTTTATACACTGTGCCTACAAATTGCCATATTTTATAATTTTAATGGTTGTATCGCAATCCTAGAAAACCCTGCTATTAGTCGGAGTCAGATATAAAACAAAAAAAAAATCTGCACATCCGGAAAAAAAATGTTTTTGTCCGATAGCTAGTGTCGCCATTTTTGATATGTAATATCTAGTTCCTGTCAAAAATGGTGACTTGAGCTGTCTTACTCTAACTCGTTCATGCGCAGTACCGTTTGTCTCGCTCAAATTGATTGAATTTGATCTTTAATTACAGAAATTAATGTTTTAAAATTATTTTTAAATGAGTAGTAGGTATGCATTGTACCATTTTGAAATTTTGACTAAACAGGTATTTTTTTAAAGTAACTTGCTAGGTTAGTGTAGTGCATTATTTTTACAGTATGATGAGTTAAAGTTAGCTGATAAAAAATATTAATTTTTATGATCGGACAAAAATATTTTTTTTTTCGAACGTGCAGATTTTTTTTGTTTTATATCTGACTCCGACTAATAGCAGGGCTATCTAAGATTGCGATACAACCATTAAAATCATAAAATATGGCAATCTGTAGTCACAGTATATAAACATTAACCGCAGGGTAGCTACTTTCACAATTTTCGAAGAAATGCCTATAACTCGAGAAGTATAAGGCTTTTTCAAGAATTAAAAAAAAAATCTAAACCGTCATAAGCTGGCCTCTCCTTCAATACCGGCTTGACTTTGGCCTTTGGGACACCCTGTATATGTTATATTAGCTAGGATAGATACTATGTTAAAGCTCATGTATTGAAAATCGCACCCTTAGAAAGATATTATCGCCTCTCCCAGGGATGCGTGCACCCCTGGTGATGAACCAATGCCTTAACATACGATTATTTTATTTTTTTATTTATTTTCTCAATACAGGCTTAGCCCAATTACATTGCAAAATACAAAAAATGTTAACATCAATAAAAAAATTATGTGAAATAAAAAAATATGTATATGCACACATATATACACACAAACATACACATATATTCAAAGTCACTTAAGTATGTTGATGAGTGCTTTCTAACGCGCTCAATCTTAGAAGAAAATATACTTTTGCTTTTGGTAATGTGATATGAAATAAGTCAATATCCGAAGCAGTCCCGTTCAGAAGAGTTAAGGCCCTTCCAACAGGCATAGCGGCTGGAAGACCCGTTCTTGCGTATGTTATTGAGAACAGTTCTTGCCGGCGCAGTCTAGTGTAATTGTTAGGAACATTTAACACTAATCTTTGTAGTAATGCTGGTCAGCTTACAACTCCTCAAACGAGTTTGACAACGTATACCAGGAGACGCACACCTCTTCTTACGCTCAAGGAGTTATACCCGAGCATGCCCAGCAGAAACTGAGTAGGATAAAACCATAGATAGACACCAAACTCACTCATATAGAGATATCGTAGATATTTTTTTGTACCTTCTCCGCTATGAGTGAGTTCTGTGCCCCATCCGGGCTCCAAGATCTTATTTTCGGGCTGGCGGGGACAAAGATGTCTACTCTCAAGTGATATTCAACGTTGGGGGGACCTGACATGGCACTGTGAAGAAGAAGAAGCGGGCTCCAAATGCAAGCATTGCTTTCTAGTTTGCTACGGATTAATGAATTAAACAACGTTTTGAGCACCATTTGGTTTTCAAACGACTTAGAGATTTTCATTACAAATCCTAGAGTTTTATCATATAAGCTATATAAAATCAGGATATATAACATACTCGTATGTACATACTGTATTGCTATCAATGAGCCTATTATTTATATATGACTTTATATTAATGGTTAAATATAACTCATGTCTATGGTACACCCTAAATAATCACTTAAATCCAAACTATGACATTTATGATTACGTAAAAGCGTAAATGTATAGGTTTTAGTACTAAAATTATACATGGTCATCTAAAATCAATAGAGAAACAAGTATTTTTTCCCAGCCATAGACACACATTCCACATTTTTGGCAACTATTAATTAGCACTGGGCTTGCAGCGTCACTCGGTAGCACAGTGGGTAAATAGACCAACTCGGTGTCAATAGGTTTGTGCATTCAGGGCCGTCGTTAGTTTTGTGCCGATTTGCTGTAAGCCCCGGATGCTACAAAGAAGATTTCACTGGAATAGACGTATCATTTAGACCAGTGGTTCTTAACTGGTGCTCCGCGAAGATGTTATAAGTATTCCGTCAAATATGAAACATTTGATCGATTCATTGGATTCTTTTATGTTTTTTTTCGTAATCTGTAATTTTTATTTATAAATAAAAGTAATGTTTACGTGCTATGTTGCAATCAATAAACCTATTTTTTTACTTGTTTTAAATTACGTCCGAATTTTCGAAGGTATGGCCCTTCATCCTCAGGGCGAAGTCATAAAACATTAATAAAATAATTACTGATTTTTTTTATCATTATTAAACCACCGTGAGGGTAAAGGCTGCAATGCTTTTAAAACGTAAACCATAATTTATTTATGTCAACTCAACACGGTTTATGTCAACTCAACACGATTTATGTCAACTCAACACGGTAGCAACTCCGAAATACAATTTTTAATTTGGTGAAAAAAACTGAGATAACCTATTATCATGTCACCTTTGGTCCAAAAAATGCTTTTTGCATTACCGTCATAAAAAGAAAATCGCTCAAATTACTTTACTTTTTAATTAATGATTAATAAAAGTTACACTATTTATTAAATGGGCCAGAATTATTTTATATTGTTTTAACATATTTTAGAAAAGTAATTTGCTAATGAAATTATTTTTTCGACTATAAGAATTTATGATAAGCAGTATACAAGCATCAGAAAAACGGAAAATTCAGATGCAAACTGCGCAAAAAGTAAAATCAGTCCAAACCAAGTAACTGACAAAGTATGATAAGGAATGATGCGGCTAATAAGGGCGCACTAGATCCTCGGATCGGGCCTGTTACCAGGTTTTCACTGACCGCTGACTGAGCGACTAATGCACACCGAGGCGCTAATCAAAAGCTTTTAGAACTGGAACAGAACGCTTGACTTTGTTTTAACACTGGAAAAATAACAAACAGGCCGGTGTACTCGTGTTGACTGTTTCAATTGACAATCATTTAAAGTTGTTCGTATACACGTATATACAACTGTGTCATGAATCTTTTTTTGTACTATGTCAACTATTTCTTATAGTTCGTAAATTCTAGGATGAGTCCTGTGACAGCTCACAAATTTGCCCCAATACAACCTGGTAACGATATTCAGTAATTTTAATTATTTTATCAACTTTAATATAATCCTCAATTCTAATATTAGGTGTTAACATAGGTTGTGTCCGTTGTTTTTTCAATTTAAAAAAGAGCACCAAAAGTATAACTGAATGGTAAATGTTATACGTCATTCGAAAGATAATTTTCTGCTCTACAAGATATTGTGTTTGCTTTTACATTACATACATTATTTTATTTGATTAGAAACCTTCAAAATGAAATGTCAAGTAGACGAAAGTGAGCATTTTTGACACCTCCTTATGTTCGCGTTCAATCGAGGGAATAAAGCTGCCAAAGCTGCTCGCGATATTTATGAAGTGTACGGTGAAGATGCTGTGAATAAAAGGACAGCTCGTCGATGGTTTTTGCGTTTCAAAGACGGTAATTTCGACCTGAAAGACATGGAGCGTTCCGGACGACCAGTGGACTTCGATAAAGACCGCTTAAACAATATTTACCATTCTTTTACCATTGTGTTATACTTTTGGTGCTCATTTTTAAATTGAAAAAAAAAACGGACACAACTTATGTTAACACCCAATAAATAGCAAGTTATTTAGGTAAATACATTACATAAGGTTGTATTTGGGCAAATTTGTGAGCTGTCACAGGACTCATCCTAGAATTTCTTAACTAGAGATTTGATTGATTGATAGAAGGTCTTAGTAGAGTTCTATGATTAAATATTATATTTTCTTACTTAAATACACACATCATCGTTGTTGTTGGGTCTCGAAGTAGAGGATCCCCTCGCCATTCCAACGTTGATTTAGTTGGTAAGCGAGGCTGTGCCAGCGAGTTTTTCCCCATATTTTCTTCTTTTTTAAGTGAGTAAGCTATTACACACCAGTAAACTCACCGACTACACCCTGTACTGGATCCGATAGCATACATGAAGTGAGACGATCGGAGCACACCGGCATGTTTTTAAGTGAGTGAACCGTTGTATACCAGTAAACTCACCGACTACACCACTGTAATGGATCCGATGGCATACATGAAGTGAGACGATCGGAGCACACCGGCATGTTTTTAAGTGAGTGAACCGTTGTATACCAGTAAACTCACCGACTACACCACTGTAATGGATCCGATGGCATACATGAAGTGAGACGATCGGAGCACACCAGCATGTTTTTAAGTGAATGAACCGTTGTATACCAGTAAACTCACCGACTACACCACTGTTCTGGATCCGATAGCATACATGAAGAGAGACGATCGGAGCACACCGGCATGTTTTTAAATGAATGAACCGTTGTATACCAGTAAACTCACCGACTACACCACTGTACTGGATCCGATAGCATACATGAAGTGAGACGATCAGAGCACACAGGCGTGTTTTTTCCATTTTTTTAAAGAATATCTATTACATGTATCTTTATAGCCCCGAATACGAGGCGGAAAAAAATGCCTGTGTCGTTCGAATACATACATCACGTCGTTTTCCTGCTGATAGAGAACACAGCGCGCCAGATTTTCCTATCTCGACATACATATTTCACCTCTTCTCTTACATACCCCTCTTACACGCCTGTTACACATTTCGCCTCTTACAGCTCCTACGATTTCTCTCACTTTTTATATTTCCTTTTTTTCAAATATCTTTCTCTTGATACAACCCTACTTTCCTTGGTCTTTCTTTAACATGTCTTCCACTCACATTTGTACAGTTCCTGGGGGTAAGTAATACATATCGGGCTTAAGAAAGAGACTGTCGGCCATAATCGGCTAACTTCGACTTTGTAGAGTGTCGTCTCTGTCGCACGATGCGCTAACAGTCCGGTATCTATGAATGACAGAAGCGACGCTCTACAAAGCCTAAGTTAGCCAATTATGGCCGAAAGTCTCTTTCTTAAGCCCGATGTGTATTACTTACCGCCGGGTACTGTACTGTATATTTGTTTTGCTCATCTTTAGTGATTCATTCGTTCCACATGCCCAAACTATCTCAGAGTGATTTTCTTCATCTTACTCAAAACATCCCTAATTATTTCATTCCGTATTCTGTCATACATTGTCATCTCATGTATTCTTCTCAGTGCGCGCATTTCTGCAGCATTCATTCGGCTCTTTTAAGTTCACGTTTCCCTTCCATACATCAAAACTGGGAACAAAATACTGTTGTAGACTACTATCTTCGCAGATTTTTATACTATCCGGTTCGTGTATACATGTTTTAGTGCCTATTGACTTTGTTTGCCATCGCTACATGCCGTTCGATATCCATCGTAACTCTTACATCACCTGAGAAAATACCACTCAAATAGCACAATTTCTCAATTTGATCCAATCTTTCAATATTTATCCATATATCACAATTATTTTCCCTTTAACCATTTTCTATCCCTACCACTTTTAATTTTACAACATTCATTACCAGATGTTACTCTTCGCATCACTCAATTTACTTATTAAACTCTATAATTCATCTTCGTTCTCTGTTAACACTACCGTGTCAACAGCTATCTGCATACATTCCTAGTCGACATTTATATATCACCTATTAACCCTGTTAGTTCCCTTACAGATGATTCTATGTAAATATTCAACCAGGGTGATATAAATCATCCTTGCTTTACCACTTTTGAAACATCAAACAACTCAGTCAAGGCACCATTCACTCTAATACATGCGGGACTTTCGGACTATGATACAATACCACGAATTAATTTACATTCAGCACCAGATTGAATATATTCCGTTACTTTAAATTTTTGCCATACATTTTTCCACAAGTATGCGCAACGTAATCCGTCTTATTTTACTTACAAATTCACTTGATCCTTATTTTACTTACAAATTCACCCTGAGCATCCACACTTTCTTTCCAGTGTTTCTTCTCACTTATTCTGTTATATTTTTTTTCGTACAGATTTTTTACTACACTCAGCAAACATTATAATGTCCCTGTAACTTCCACATTCCATTCTTGCACCATAACCTTTATATAACAAACTATCAATGCACTCCTCCAATCTTTCGGCGTGCATTCATATATTCAACGTTTGTTAATAAACTCTCAGCCATTCGATTATTTTTTCACTCCCAAACATTATAATGGCTCTATAACTTCCACATTCCATTCTTCCACCATAACCTTTATATAACGGAACTATCAATGCACTCCCCAATCTTTCGGCGTGCATTCAGATATTCAACGTTTGTTAATAAACTCTCAGCCATTCGATTATTTTTTCACTCCCAAACATTATAATGGCTCTATAATTTCCACATTCCATTCTTGCACCATAACCTTTATATAACGGAACTATCAATGCACTCCTCCAATCTTTCGGCGTGCATTCATATATTCAACGTTTGTTAATAAACTCTCAGCCATTCGATTATTTATTTCACTCCCAAACATTATAATGGCCCTGTAACTTCCACATTCCATTCTTGCACCATAACCTTTATATAACGGAACTATCAATGCACTCCTCCAATCTTTCGGCGTACATTCATATATTCAACGTTTGTTAATAAACTCTCAGCCATTCGATTATTTTTTCACTCCCAAACATTATAATGGCCCTGTAACTTCCACATTCCATTCTTGCACCATAACCTTTATATAACGGAACTATCGATGCACTCCTCCAATCTTTCGGCGTACATTCATATATTCAACGTTTGTTAATAAACTCTCAGACATTCGATTATTTTTTCACTCCCAAACATAATTAGTTTTTTTTTCTTTTTTAATAGACAACCCACCTAAATTAGGATGATTTGTGCCATCAAATTCAAGTCATAATGCTATTATATGAGTCAATAAAACAAAACTTTTTTATAAACATTAGAGTGGGTTTCACGAGAGTTTGCACTGCTAGTCTAGGATGACCATATTTTGATTTATTTTGTAATATATTATTATATATTTTTAAATATTGTCTATCTAATACTTTGTATTCCAATAAAATACTTACTTACCATAATATGATATAATATCATATTATGGTATGTACCTAATGACAATTATGAAATCAATGGTCAATATAAAATCTAATTATTTATTCAATAGGCAAAGAAAACACAATTGACACTAATAAATTCTAAGACCAATTAAAAATTACTTGTAACTAGGTATGCATGTATTGTAAAAATAAATAAATGACCCTAACACTGATTCAAAAAAAATATTATTATTATATTTTTCTTCACTAAGTGTTTACATGGATATGCAATGCAAAAGTGGATAGCTTACCACTTCTTTAGTTTGTCCACACAATGTTCTTCATTTTCCTAACTTCAGACATTATGGTCACCGTATTTTTATTCAAATAAACGGATCACGTCAACCAATCACGGCAAAGTTGACTACTAACAGATCACATCAACCAATCACGGCAAAGATACTTACTAATACATTGATACATTTTGTATATTACGCACTAAGCTTCTCAATGTATTAAAAAGTGCAAACTCTTATGAAACCCACTCTACAATTCTAGACCATTTAAAATGTAACAATCGATCTATAAGTGGAAAAGTTCCGCGAAGAAAGAAGAAACGCAACATTCATTGGACGCGGTAAACATACGGCCTTTAGTAAATCAAATATGTTTCACAAAGGACAATCCAAAAACACATGGTCAATAGTTTCATCAACCAGACCACATTCGCTGCCGGAATTCTCCACAATATCTATTCTGTAAAGGTGACTAGCCACCACGCAGGGGCCCGTTAGCAAACGACACGTAGCAGAAACTTCCATCTTGCTCATTCTTATTATATTAAACCATGGTTTCAAAGAGATAGATATGTTCTTATTATATCGCACACTGACGCCTTTCTTTTTTTGATATATTTCATAACCATTCGTTCTTCTAGACTAATTTTATTCACAGGAAAAAAACAAGTGTGATTACAATATTTTCTAATATTAAGGAACATAAAAAAGTTAAATGAAAATAGTTTCAAAGTTATTACAAAATAAATAAATTAGCACCCAATATAAATTAACAACGCGCTAATAAATGTGCGTATGTACGATGCAGATGAGACAGAGGAAGGACGCATTCGTCCACCTCTTTAAGAAGTAAAAGGACAATGGTATAAAAGTGTTCCTCCTGCGTCGTGATCTCAGTACTGAGGAACATGTTTCACACTGAAACTATTTATTTATTTAACACTTTTATTGCAAATACAATCTGGCGGGCGTATTGCCAGGCAGCAATCTCTTCCAACCAACCAGACAATAGTAAATGAAGCAAGTTACGTGGTCGCATAAATCATTCAAATGACTATCCATCCCCACGAAATCCATAAACACATACGTGAGCATATGCCTACTAACCTCACAAAGACGGACAATCACCCGAACATTATTTTTCATGTAAAGTGAGATACCATCAATCAAAAGGAAAGGAAGGGATGGTGGAGAGAAAAGGAAAGAAAAATCAGGATAGATATAATAATATTACTGACTAGAAATTAAGAGTTTTTTCAGTCGCTCCTTAAAGCATGCCAAGGACGGATATTTTAGGTATCTAGAGACAGCATTATTATTGTAAATGTTATAATTATTATCATTATAGACAGGCAGCATATATACTGTTGAAAGAGAGGAAAGGAAAAGAAAAATCGGGAATGAAACACGTTATTTTACTGTCTAGAAATTAAGAGTTTTTTCAGTCGCTTCTTAAAGCATGCCAAGGACGAAGCGAGTCTTATATTGGTTTGTAACTGATTTCAAAGTCTCACTGCCTGGACAGTAAAGGACGACGTAAAGAAAAAGGAGCGGTGAACTGGAAAGGCCAATAGACAATCTCTGAGCGTAGAACTAATCCATGATTGGAAAGACGCTGAAAATTTTCGGCGAGATAAGAGGGGGCGACGGAACAGTTAAGTATATTATACAATAGAGACAATATGTGTACAATAGAGACAGTATGATACAGTATGTGACAGAAACTACTGTGTGTTGTGCACATTTTTCTCCAGTCTTCAGCTCATTCCTTGTATTTAGAGTATGTGGCTAAGCCACACCCGTAGCACTCTTCATCTGACCATTCCAGCGCCTAGATCTATATCTGCTTATATGATCTAGACGCTATACCCTTTATATTACTAGTGGTCATGAGTTTACCCATTTCATTCCGTGAAATGTGACTTAAGAAATCATGAATGCATTGAGTTCATCATCTCGATAGACTCTGTGAGATGTTCAATGAACTGTAAGAATGAGAGAGAATATAGTGAGAGAACAAAGAGGTATGGATACTCACAGAATTCCCCCAGCGAGTTGAGGCCGTAGTGCGCCTGGTAGACGCCGCCTCCGTTGCCAGCCATAGCGGAGCTGATGGGCAGGGATGGCGCCAGGGGCGAGCCCTGCCCCATCTGACCCATCTGCCCGAATCCGCCCATGCCGCTCTGACCCAGTTGACTCAGACCTGGAACATACTCATTCGTTTATCATATGGGACTCACTCTGACATCATGGGGAGCACAACCACACACATTGTGTCAGCTCTTGTACTTTACTGGTCAGCAGTGGAATACGCAACTCCAGTATGGAGTGGAGCCTCACATTGTGGACAGGTTGATGTCGCTATGGGAATTTTTATAGCTTTGTCATACAGTTGAAGAGTTCTTCATTATACCTGTCTCCACGCACCATTACCATAAATTTAAAATCTTAATCTCAAAGGTTTATCTCGAGAACCATTTCGTTTTACTTTGTTTATAATTTTATTGAACTGTGTTATATTTTCGTTGTATACAGTACAACCTGGTGGGTTTATTCCCGTGTAGCAACTTCTTCTAATAGCAAGAAATATATTTAAAAGGCCTTAAGTGAAAACCAGACATTTTTGAATAATCTCGGTTTCACCAGAAATCGAGCCCTTCGGGTTTGAAAACATGCGTTTAACCAACTAGGCCATGGATGCATCCAATGTAAAATTGTATCGTATCTTACGAGAAGTACAAGTATTATTGGACTATAATGTAGCAAGCAATGGATTTTTATTTTTCTAATATTTGTCATCTTTGTTTATTTTTGACAAATAAATAAAAAGTAAAAAATGATTCTAAAAGAGTACGAAAATCCACCAAACAGAATAAATACAGGTATTCCACGTTATACGCAATCCCACTTTACGTGATTTAGATATAACGTAAGTTAAATAAAATTGAGAAAAAATAAATAAAAAGGCAATTAGATTTTCACAATCATCCTGTGAGTAATGCACTTTCTTATGTAAGCTTACTAAAAACAATTGAATACAATATATATATAAAAAATGCTGCCCATCAACTCACTAATTCAGAGATTTCAAGACAGCAGAAAACTGATGATTTACATCTACCAAAGTCATTAATTCGTTACCCGTTTGAAAAAAAAACAGCCACGTAGGCCTTGTAATTGAAACTATTTATTTTGCACCACTTTTTCGTTTAGAACCAATCCTTTTCATCCATACTAAAGTTAATTAATTTTCTGTGTTTTTTTTACGTTTTTAACTAAAGTCAAATAATTGTGTAAAGCGAAGGACACCTGTACTTCAAACATGAATTACATAAATGAAAAATAATATGCACGTACGTATATGTTGACCCCTTAATTAACTGTAATCACGAAATGTTAATTAAAACGTTTGAAAGTATTCATTGTATCACATTTGATGATAAATAAAAAGTTATATAGAACCTTACAAGTTTGTATAAAAATGAAAATTAATTGGAAAAATATATCATTACTTTTATTCCACCCTTTCAGGCTTTTTTCAAAATTGATATATCACTTTAGTTTACAGCCTTAACAATTTGAGCGGGTATCGACTATACTATGCCGGATACATCCATCGTTTGGCTAGGTGATGTTACAGTTACAATTTGAAAGTTCTACCATCAGTAGAATGTCAACTAGGACCGATAGAAGACGTGTTGATTTGTTATATTCTTAAATGCTAAACATTGAGTATCGTGTGATTATCAAATGCGCAAGGTTTACGTAGACTGAGGAAAACATGGCATGTATCAAGGGGATCAGATTTTGAAAGAAGGAATGAACAGTGGGAAATCTGCTAAGGTTGCTGATATATTTTACTAGTATGTTGGGTTGTATATATAAAAGTAGGTTGATTGCAGAGTTGATGAAGTATTGAATTTTCACTGTATTATTATTTTCGCACATGTCAAATTCGTGGGTGAGGTGCGGGCAGCTGATTCGAGACGGCCCCGTATCGTGTAATCAACTGTGCATAATGATAATTTTTTTATATCTTTGTTATAATTTTGACTCGTTTATTTACTTACTTATGTATTATTTTCATTGTTTTGTTGTGCTAATATACCTTTTTTTATATTTATGTTGAATTGTTATAAATTGTTTTTTTAAGTAATTTTCAGATTATTTTGTAAATGAAGCTCATAAATATGGAGATGCACAAATGTGGAGGAAGCAAAAAATGTGTACTTGAAGAGAAAAGTTTGGAAATCTATACTCTCAGCCTATCCCGCAATGGATAAAGTGTTATTATATGTACTCGTATGTATATGTCTAACCTGGCCCCATGGAGGCGACGCCCCATGCCGGGGGACACAGTCCATCAGCGCCCGCGCCAAAAGGAGGCAGCCCGTGCGAGGGCAGCAGGGCCCCCGGCGAGCGGAAAACGTTGGTGGACTTCTTGCGTTTCTTCCACTTGGCGCGCCGGTTCTGGAACCACACCTGGAAATCCAAAACAGATCGATTTAGATAAATACATCAGTCAAAGGCTAAATTATATACAAAAATACAATCATAATATTTCCCGGTTGGGGTAGGCAGAGAGGACAGATCGCCAGACTTTCATATCACGTACATAACATATATCCTTCGCCTTTTCTAGATCCATACACCTCATACAACTCCTACGATTTCTCGATTCTCTATTTTATAATATTTTCAAAGAAAATACTTTAAGTATAGTTCAATTTAAAGAAAAATTCCTTTTTAATTTTCCTGAAAGTTGTGAAGGAAAAGGATGTAATGATTTTCTGAGTGCGCGCTGGTAAAGGAAAGTAAGAACGGGATGGGCCGACTAAGAGTATAGGAAGAACGGGAAGGGTGTGGAGAAAGAGAGAGGGGGATAGTTGTATGTTGATTAATGTGTAAAGAAATGAGATAGATATAATACGAGGGAAGTTGATTTTCAACACAGTATAATGAAAATTCAGAACTGCTCAAACTTTTAAACCGAGAAAATAAAAAATGATTTTTACCGGTTTTATTAATTGAACTAAAATATTCAATTTCTTTTAGCAAAATTTTCACTAATACTCTCGACCTCCGTGACCTAGTTGGTAAGACGCTAGAATCACTCCACTCGGGGGTTTCGGGTTCGATTCTCGATGATACTCGATAAAAAAGGGCCCCAGTCATGTAATTATCTACTTGCGAGCACTTGACGTGTGCGACAGTTATCTCTCCACATGCGGTAGTATTTCTAACACTAGCGATGACCAGCTATGAGTTATGGGTATATCCTCTAAACAATAAGGTTTAATCTATGTGGTCGAACACTACATTTCAAAATATAACGAAACATCACGTCTTCTATCGATTCTAGTTGATATACTTCTGACGGTAGAGGTATCAAATTTAAATAGTAACATCGCCTGACCACGGTGGTGTGGTAACTGTACACAAACGTTCTAGCTTGTTCAGGTCGGAAACTGTTGAACCTTAGTGGTATCTCAGCCGTCGTTGCAGGACCTCGTAGTCGAGGATTTGCTTGCCATACCAACGTCAAATGTTTTAGCTTGTCGATGGATACCATTGGCAAAACAAGTGTTTTAACTTGTCGACGGATACCATTGACAAAAAAAGCGTTTTACCTTGTCGACGGATACCATTGACAAAAAAAGCGTTTTACCTTGCCGACGGATACCATTGACAAAACAAACGTTTTACCTTATCGGCAGATACCATTCACAAAACAAGCGTTTTACCTTGTCGACGGATACCATTGACAAAACAAGCGCTTTACCAACTAGGCCACAAAAGTCGTCAATTGAAATAAGTTTTATTTTTGAAAAAATAATAATATTTCCGTGAAATGCTAATTATACTATCAAAAAGCATTAATTATTTCGAGAGGAAGTAAAGTCGAACGTGATAAAGTGAGATACTAATTTAAAAAAAGACAGAAGGTGCTAAATATTCAGGCAGCGGATCGGAGCATCGTTGCCATTACCACAGTTTTACTTAAGACTTAAGCTTAAAGAAGAAGTGAATTGTAGTGAATATTTGTGTGAATTTTCAGATGTAATGTGTTTTTGATAAATATGTGTTTTTGAGATGGGTTATTAATTTATCCGAAATTATGAAGTACGCCAAGGGTTGATTCACGTGGTACATATTTATAATTAGATCTAACAAATTTTCAAGTTGATTAGAATTTATGACAAAGGCAATAATTAATCAACAATCAGTGAAAATCATCAACCTATTTTTTCATGCTTCTGTAAAATACAGGAAAATCCTAGTTTACTGGGGACATGACAAATGAAATGCAACGAATTTGGATCCGTATAAATTGAATTGATGTTAAGTTTAGAAGGGCCCTCCTCAGGCATTTTCTTAATCTTAGACCTTGACTAGACAACTGGATTCCACTTTATCTAATTTGTTTTTTTGAAATTTTGTTAAGTTTGAATTTTCTTTTTAGAATTTCGGTATTTAGGTAGTATTTGTTCAAATAATGGAGTAGTTACGAGGAATATCGAACGATGTGAAGTTATAGAAAGTCAATAAGGCACTTGAACCAGACAATATCAAAATCTGCCAAGATGATAGTCAAACAGCATTAATTTAGTATCAACTTTGATGTATGGGAGTGAAACTTAGATGTTGAATAAGACTGAAAGGATCCGACTAAATACTCTAGAAATACTTTCACTGAGAAGAATGCATGAGGTGACAATGTATGAAAGAACACGAAATTATATGATAAGAAATTAATATGAAGTTAATGCTGGTGTATTGAGTAGGTGAAGATCACTCTGCAATGGTTTGGGTACGCGGAACGAATAAATGAAGAAATACCTACACAATAAATATGTAGTACAATGTGAGTGAAAGGGGTGGTAGAGCAAGACAAAGGAATGTATAGTTGGATCAAATGAGGGATATTTTCAAAGAAGGAAACGTTTAAAAAATAGATAAATCGAAGCACCTGTATAAGAATGCGATTGAATGTAGAAGAGGTGAAAGAAGCGTGTTGCGATATGAAAGTCTGGTGCTCTCTCTTCTCTGCCTACATATACCAGATAAGGAAACGGTGTGTACAGTACCCGGTGGTAAGTAATACACATGGGCTTAAGAAAGAGATTGTCGGCCATAATCGGCTAACTTCGACTTTGTAGAGCGTCGTCTTTGTCATTCATACACGTGTTCCGTCGCGATTAGTCAGTCGTTGTCAAGTGACAGAGACGACGCTCTACAAATCCGAAGTTAGTCGATTATGGCCTACAGTCTCTTTCTTAAACTCGATGTGTATTACTTACTGCCGGATACTGTACGTTTGTTGTATATTCTTTGTATTTGAGTATATTTTTTCTTTAAGTGTTGCAATATATAATACATTGGTGATTATAGAGAATTTTGGTTTGTTTGTAAAGTTTTCTAATAAATAAATACAATGTGTCAAAAACGTTGGGATGGGACAAGTCCATTCAAAATATTGTTTTGTTTGGGAGGTGAAATAGTTGTAATAAAAAAAGTTTCAGAATCTAAGATCAATTCTATTTGGAAAGAGAACACATCATTCCGGAAGTGAGAGGGAGTGGTTTAGGGGAAGGGAGAGAGTTTTCGAAGGGGGAAACGGAAATACCGTGCAGGAGGGAAAGGGGGTGTTGTCGGGGGAAGTCCATTTGGTAAGTGTCAGTAGCACGAGTTTCCCGCCATTATTTATACCCGGCATTGTAGGCTGTGTTGCGGACGTGGCGCTTGTCTGAGAGAAGGGAGGGTAGGAGATTGGGAGGGAAGCAAAATGAACGGCGCCATTTTTTACTCCTGAAAACATAACGCATGAAGACTGAAATTGGAGGGGAGTATTGTATTTTTACGACACGTGGCAAGTATAAATGATGCACTGTTACCTTTTTGATTGTATTGCATTGCACTTTGTTTTGAAATTTTCATGACATATTGATTGAAAACATTTTTCCAGTATTAATCTTTTTTAGACTCGACTAGTTTCGACGTGTCATTAGAGCTACGTATTTGTATCTACGTTACACACTGTATTTAGTAACGAATTAGGTTCTCTTATATGGCGATCGTACATTCGAAAGAAAATTGGATATAGTCATACTTTGATGAAAGATATATCCTCAGGAAGGAGTTTATCCTCTGCTGGCATTAGACCGGAGAGTAAAAAATACAGTGGTGCCACCGACAAAAGGTCAGATGATATCACGGACGGAGATGATAAAAATGAAAATTACAGATATTTTTTTACAATTATTTATACTGAAAAAGGCTTATAAATATAGAGGGAGTCATCAAATTTTGAAAAAAATGGAGAAAGCTTTTAAACTATTTCTGGTCGTCACAAGGGTTCGGTTAACACTTAGGGCCTATAAAAACATATTTCTGGTTGGTTGGAAGAGATTGCCACATGGCAATAAACTCGTTAGGTAAAAAAAATCAGAAAAGTTAATCTCGCCAAAGATATTCCGACGTATAACTTAACCGATCGTCTCTCTATTTTGAGAGATTCTACATTCCTCAAAGTTCAACAAAACATGGTCTGCGGATTGATCTTGGTGGTCACATAAATTAGAACAGGGCGAAGGGACTAGGTGATCACAAATATTATAATCTGCCATAGCGTTTTTTCTTTCATATGGTATCATTCAACATATCCGAATTGGTGATGGCAGAAGACAATGTTTTCGGCAAGAGCAATCAAGCTTTCAGGTTAAGATCCACTGGAGAAAGCACGAAACTCACGGTTCGTCATTGCATGTGTTGGTAACACACTACGCACGTAAAGATACAACAACACTCGCAGATGTATTAAGTGCGCGGGAGGATTGTTACCTGAACAATTTTTTATCAGACTGAGACTGATTTAGTTTTTTTGGATACCATCGGGAATTAAAATCAAAACCCCCTGGTGGAAGACTTGCATCTTACCAACTAGCCCACGGAGGTAGTCAACTTAACTGAAAATCTTATAACAATGGTCCAATGGAAGCAGCCATTATACCAGATATGTTCGATGATTTGCAAGGCCATTTTCACAACTATGGAATTCTTTTTGTCTTGAGTCGATGCCTTATTAAATTGGCTTAAATGATGGCCAACGTTTGGGAGGCGTTGCATCCCTTATCCGCAGAGCGATGTCAAAAAACATTACCAAATATTATGTAGAAATATTAGGTAATGTGTTTTCAAGATAAAGTGTGCAATGCTTCGAAAGGTATACCTATCGTTATTTAAATTAAAGCAAGACAGCAAGAACTCTGTAAAACATTTTGAACTAACTATTGGTTTCAATAAAAGTAATTTCTACGGAAAACCGATACATATCTCGAACAATACGCGAGTGCATCGAAGTTTTCCGATATATACACACTTACATACAAACTACGTGCCCTGCCCATTGCCACTTCATTCTTTTGCACACCTTTATAATGTCTTCTACCTTTGTTATATTGCGAATCCAGGTGTTTCGTTTACGGTCTCTTTTAGTACGAGTATATCCCAACACGCATCTCTCCATGCCCTTTTGTGCAGTCTGGAGCTTTTGTGTGTTCTTTTCTGTGAGCGTCCATGTCTCGTAGCCATACGTAACTACTGGGAGAATAAACTGGTTGTAGACCCTTCGTTTCAAGGATATTGGGAGATTACCTTTGAAGATGTTGTTCAAACGTCCAAATGAGCTCCACGCTAGTTTTGTCCTTCGTGCTATTTCCTCCGATATGCCATCCGAAATAATCCAATGGTACCCAAGAGACATAAAGAGGCCCAGAAGAAGACCGAAGGTACACTGGATAGATGAAATCAGGAAGCATGGCAGCATCACATGGCATCAACGAGCAAAAAACCGAACTATTTGGAGTCAACTTGGGGAGACCTTCATCCAGCAGTGGATCGACCCTGGTTGACAATGATGATGATGATGATGACATACAAACTATCGCGCAATTTTCTTCTCAGAGTAGGTAGAGAGTATAGAGCGCCAGACCTTCTTATCTCGACATATATCCTTAGTCTCTACTACATCCATAGATCTTCTAATGCGATTTCTATGACTTTCTAAATTTCAAAATAATTTTCACTTGATCTAAATAATACTTTCTTTGGCCACCCGCTACCACGCTTTCCATTCAAATTTGCAAAAATAATTGTTTTTTTTAGTATTTCTTCATTTATTCATTTTACATGCCCAAACCATCTCTGAATGCTGTTCTTCATCTTACTCAACATATCAGCCCTATCCTCATATTCATCTCTAATAACTTAATTCCGTATTCTGTCATATATTGTCACTCAATCATTTCTATAGTCTTCCTTTACCACGCCTTCGACTTACATTTGCACTGCATATATCTTTTCTTAGCATTTTTTCAATAATTTGTTCCACATATCCAAACCATCTCAGCATGCAGTTCTTCATCGTTCTTAACACATCAACCTAAAGTTCTTATTCTTAATCACTTCATTCTGTATTCTGTCTTACATTATCACCCCATGTTTTCTTCTCATTACACGAATTTCTACAGTATTAATTTAGCACATTTCAGTCTTTTCCATTTCCACATTTCTCTTCCATACATCCAAGATGGTACTAAATTACCATTGTAGAATATAATTTAGCAGATTTTGACACGATCCGTGCCCCATTGACTTTTTTCCTATCGCTACACTCCGTTCAATATCCATCGTGACTGTTCCATCATCATCTAAATAGCATAAGTTTTTCACTTGACCCAGTCTTTCATTACTTACGACTCTAAATTAAACTGATTTGAACATTTTTGTTCGATTAAAATTAGAAAGAGAATCCAAATCCTCAAAGCAGAATCCAAGAGTTTAACAAATAAGTCGCTTAGATCATAGACTTCTACTTACCCAAAGCATTAATATTTTTGCTTCTGAAATTAAATTTTCGAACCCATGTGCGTTTGATACAATGCTTAATCTCTCTCGCTCCAGCTAGTAATTATCTTCATTAAGAAATCATGACATCCCTTTTCACCTTAATCTCAAAGGCACAGTGGGCCAATTAATTAATTTAGGACACACAAGCAATGTGAAAATTGAATCTGAATTTTCTATAATTTGATGGTTTGCAAAAGTTAATATTTTCTTTGTACGTTACTATCCTCGTTTTTTTTGTATGCATCATAGTATAAATAGGCCAAAACCCATACGATGGTTGTCGTCAAAGAAAGAATACGAGAATTGATTTTTTTTAATACGAGTACAAGAGAGCGAGAGAGGAATACTTCGAAATTTGAATCACGGTGGGTCCGTGATAAATGGTCAGATTGAAATTATACTGAACGAATTTTAAATACCTAGCTAACATTTTTTTAATCGGTGTAAAAGGGGACGATGTATAAATGATATATAAAAACGAATTCTATATTTATGAATGTATATTTTCATAAATGTAGAATTGGTTTCACTTCCGTGAATATTTCACGGGTTGCAACTAGTTTAACACAACCTTTCAATCATTCCATCACTGTTGAAAGTTTTATATACATTTAAATGTATTTATTTAGAATGATTGTAGAACGTTAAGGGAGTTCTATGTGATCCGAAAATGCCAGTAAAGTTAAAAGGAAAAGTATACCAAACGATTGTCAAACCCGCACTCCTCTATGAATGCTAGACGATGTATAACTCTTACTCTAGGCAACTGGAAATTGCTGAAATGCGCATGCTAAGATGGTGTGTCCCTAAGAGACAAAATAAAAAGCTCACGCATTCGTGGAAGCCTAGTTGTTACATACATCAACAGCAAGATGGAGGAGAGGCGATTGAGATGGTATGGGCACCTTGGACGCAGAGCACCCGATCCCATTGTGAACCAGGCAATCTCCATGGATCTCCCTCGAATAACAACCATAGGAAGACCAAAGAATTCACGGGTGGTGCAAAAAGATAACCTGATGCAGAGGCACGGCCTGGGGGACGTAGTCCGGGACAGAAGAGCATACAACCTGAGGACGAGGAGAGCTGACCCCAACAGTCTTCGCAGACAATGAGTTGGGATGGAGCCAGGGAGAAGAAGATTGTAGAACGTTAAGCCTCATGATTTTTGACCGAAATATCTATTCTACTTTTCTAATGCTAACCTGCGACTGGAAGAAATTTTATCGTTAAAAAACATTATAAACCATTCTTGCAATACATTTAATTGATATAACATATAATATACATTGTGGGGGTTTAAAGATACTTCCCATGTATTTAAATTTTTTCACTCTCTTTATATCAGCGCCGTTCAATGTAAGACGTGATCCTGTCGGCCAAACACCATGAACTTAGTTTTACTCACGTTCATGTTCAGTCGAAAGGACAGCTCGTCGAAGGTTTTTGCGTTTCAAAGACGGTAATTTCGACCTGAAAGACATGGAGCGTTCCGGACGACCAGTGGACTTCGATGAAAACCGCTTAAACCATATTATTCACGAAGATCGCCTTCAAACCACCGTAGAATTGGCTGAGCAGATGAATTGTAGTCACATGACTGTATACCTCCATCTTAAATCAATGGGAAAGTCCATAAGTTCGGCGCTTGGGTTCCACATATTTTGAGTGAAAACAACAAAAATCAACGTTCGACAATTGATTTTTGTCCGTCAAAACAACGGACACAATTTATGTTAACACCCAATATATAAACGTGATGATATATAAATAATGTTACATCAACTTACATACATATATACATAGATTTGTGGATTTGCGTTGTCACACACGGTAATATATTGAATGGGTGTGAGGGAAAAATAATGAAGGCGAGATGATGGTGAATAAAATAAAATATGAAATATTGTATATATACAATATATAGGTATGTGGGGAGACGTGTGTAACTTTTTATAAAAATATTAATACATATATGTTAATTATGGGAAATACGCGATTGTCTATGGAGGAAGACTGTCTGCTGGTGGTGGTGTCGGATTTTATGTATTCCTAAAAATGAAAAAAAAAAATCTAACAAAATATTACAACAAACCATATCAACGTGTTATTTTTCACTCAACTTAATACATCAGCTTTTACCACAATGCTACTTAATTCTAATGGATTCACATACAAAATGGTGGAGTTACACATTTTGCAGTGTTGGAATTGGTAGCATTGGAGTTATCAATTTTTCTTGAGGCGTTTTTTAAGGCACTTTCAATAATTGTGGACATGTCAAATTTTTATAGCATGTGTATTTGAATGTCGAGAACAAAATGCAATTGTTAAGTCATTTTTCGACAAAAGTGGAGTTAGCAAATTTACAAATTAGGGTAGCGATATATCGACACACCACATAGTTTCCTCAGTTCACATATTTCTACTGCATGTACTCGGCACTTTTCATTAATTTTCTACGTCCCCGTTTTACTCCCATATATCAATGTTGAACGAAAACGTAGATGCAAACTATCATTTACGCAGATTTCGAGTACATTTAAGTACAAAGTTTTAAATTAATTAATTAATAAACGTCTTAAACAAATAAATGAATTAGTTTACATTTAACAATAAAGTTTTAAATAAATGAATTAACTAATACCCGTCTTTAAGTACTAAATTTAATTGTAAAACTAAATAAAAAGGTTTCAGTAATTTGTTGGGAACTGCTTTTATTTCCTTGATTGCTTTTTGTTTTTTTTTAAAAGTTTATAGTTTGAAACTTTTTATAAGTACTATTTATCTCTATACCTGTGATTCTCAATCTTTTTATAAATGCGCACCACCAAAACCAAAATTCGAAAAGGCCAATTCTACTAATAAAAATATATCTTGTGTATAAATATAAAGTCAAGACTTGTATACTTAATTAAGTTATTCTATATGTTTTTTTCGAGTCAAAAAATAAACAAAAATAATAAATACAAACAAATATGATTATTAATTAAAATTATTCTTCTTCTTCTTTCTTCTTTTTCTTGGTCTAGGTCGTATGACCTGTTTGTGACGGTGGGCTGTCCTGAGATGATGACGTTCAGCTGTCCTTCCCCCTTTTCGGTGGCCTTCGTGGTAATCTCCTGCTGCTAGGGTTTTCAGTCTTAGCGATTTTTGCCAGTCTTGTATTCTCTCTGATTTTTGCCAGTCTTGTTATATGATTAACTTAATTATGAAATGTAATATTTATACTTGTTTGACATCATTTATAAAAGTTCCTTTACATTTGATTCTATTTTTCTTAATTTATGGAAGTGAAACTTGGAGGATACGATTAAGATTAATGCGGTGTCAATGTTTGAAAGAAGTGGTGCGTTAATGTTTGAAAAAAGTTGGAATAAAGACATCAGAAATTAATGAATAGATAAAATTGATGTTTTAAGTAAGATGAAGAAAGGAGCTTTAAGGTGGTTTGGCCATGTGGGGAGAATGAACGATGAAAGAATAACTAAACGAATGTACAAGTCAGAATTGCAAGGTGTGCGTGGAAGAGGTAGACCGAAGAAAACGTGACTAGACCAAACCAGATTTAGAAAGAAGGTAAAATGAGAAGTATGATTAATAGAAAATTGTATATAATGAGATGTATGAATGTGGAGGAGACGAAAGTTGTGTGTTTGGAACGAAAAGTTTGGAGATATGTTTTCTCTGCCTGCCTTGCAAGGGGTATTGAATGTTATATATATACGTGTATGTATGTATTAAATACTGACAAATTAGTCGGGGGTTGGGAAAAAATACGAAAATAAGAAACATTATAGAAAAATTTTGTTATGTGTACATAATTTTTAAAGATTTTTCAATGTAATATTTAAAAAATCGCTTTTAACCGTTTTTTTTGTAGAGACTGTTATTCAAAAACCGGTTTTTACAAAAGTTAGGCAGTCATCAAACTCTAATACCGAACGAAAAAAAAAACTACGTTAGTTTACAATAAGCCAATAAAACAAAGGCAATATGCTTTTTAATCGACGCTCTCCCTTCTCTATTTAGAAGGTAAGGTTAAATGCTTGTTTTCCGCCCTTCCTGCACTTCTTCAGCCCTCACCCTCCTCCATAGCTCGCCACCCGTCGTTAAGAATTAAATTGGATCCTGAATATTTAACTTCCCTCCTAGCCGGGAGTATAAAGGACCTATTGCGCATGGGCAAAAGTCTTTCTTGCTTTCGTTGGGGTTAAAAAACTACCCTTCAGCTGTGAGCTTGGATGAGAGAATGCCTGAAATGTGTGGAATATTATTTAAGTTGTATGCTTGTCGATTTGTTTGTTTTTAATTGTGATTCATTGACTCTAAGTTGAGTTACTTATTTGCTTGCTAATCCAATATTAAATCTAAACCCTTTTTAAAATAATCTTGAAAATAATGTTGACTCTGAGAACTGTTATTTTGAATAGATTCACTATAACTTTCTGACTTGGCAGTGTGTTATAATATTAGTTGGACATGCGGACAGCTTAGTAGAGGAAGACCCAGGAATCCATGGTTGAATCAAGTTAATGGTATTTAGAAAGAAGAAAACATGGAAAGTGAGAGAAATCTCAGGAATTGAAAGAGATAGTAAATTAATGTAGAAGAGGCAAAATATGTGTTAACGAGTTGTTTTCAAAAACTTAACACGATGAACTGGAAATTACGTAACTACTTATGAAGGTCAAAGACAACATGTATACCTGTCACACTCTTCAATTGTCATGCTATTTTCACCAATACGAATATATTGAGGGATTAAGATCGATGTATTAAGTAAGGATAAGAAGGGCACTCTGAGATAGTTTGGACATGCAGAACGAATGAATGAAGAAAGACTAACAAACCAAATATGCAGTACAAATGTAAGTAGAAGGTGTAGTCAAGAAAGACCAAAGAAATACAATAATATTTGGATCAAGTGAAACATGTCTTGAAAGAATGAAATGTAAAGAGTCAGATAAATCGTAAGGGTTGTAAAAGAAGGTGTATGGATGTAGAAGAGGCGAAGGATGTGTGTTGATCTCTGCCTACGGAATGTATTGAATTACACTTTTTTTCTGCGGAAGAGAACAATTAATAAGTTTACAACTGGCAAGTTTATTCCCATATGGAAATGTCTGCCAAGCAAACAAAAATATACTAAAGATGCCTAAAGTAAAAACTAGAATGAAATATAACATTTGGGTACTAATAGGGAATCAAACCCGCAACCCCTTGGCTGGAAGACAATTAATATTTTGTGTGGTATCCTTCAAAATATTCGAAGATATTATGGCCTTCGGTCCCAGTAATCGAGTTTTCAGGCTTAGAACCACTGGAGTAGACACAGAGCTCGCGGTTCGTCAATGCACGTGTTTGTAAAACTGTTACACGTGAAGACACAATAACACTCACACACACGTACAGTACCCGGTGGTAAGTAATACACATCGGGCTTAAGAAAGAGACTGTCGGCCTTAATCGGCTAACTTCGGCTTTGTAGAGCGTCGTTTCTGTCGCATGATGCGCTAACAGTCCGGTATCTATGAATGACAGAGACGACGCTCTACAAAGCCTAAGTTAGCCGATTATTGCCGAAAGTCTCTTTCTTAAGCCCGATGTGTATTACTTACCTCCGGGTACTGTACTGTATATTTGTTTTGATCATCTTTCGTAATTCATTCGTTCCACATGCCCAAACTATCTCAGAGTGATTTTCTTCATCGTACTCAAAACATCCCTAATTATTTCATTCCGTATTCTGTCATACATTGTCATCTCATGTATTCTTCTCAGTGCGCTTCTCATTTCTGCAGCATTCATTTGATTCTTTTAAGTCCACGTTTCCCTCCCATACATCAAAACTGGAAACAAAATACTATTGTAGACTACTATCTTCGCAGATTTTTATACTATCCGGTTCGTGTATACATGTTTTAGTGCCCCATTGACTTTGTTTGCCATCGCTACATGCCGTTCGATATCCGTCGTAACTCTTACATTATCTGAGAAAATAGCAATTTGTCAGTCGTTGTCAAGCGTTCAAGGGACAGAGACGACGCTCTACAAAGCCGAAGCTAGCTGATTATAGCCGACAGTCTCTTTCTTAAGCCCGATGTGTATTATTACCGCCGGGTACTGTACTCAGTATTGATAATGATGAATTATTTTATCATACTGGGTCCCTTTCTTATTTTATTTTATCTCGACACATCCGGATGGAAGTCAACCAGCGTCTTACCTGCTAGGCAACGAAGGTCACCCACAAGCGTGATACATTCATATAATGGTAGACAATCATCCTCAATTAGAAGGACTTAATAAAAATAAATAGATTAGTTATATAACGCAGTTAAGAGAGCAGACTCTTCTCAAGGGCGCTCTAAATCGGGATTCAAACCTACCACTATTGACAGATAAAAAAAGTACAAGCTGAGTGTAATGATATAAAGATACTGGCTGCAGCCTTAAGATATCTTGGTTTCCAGCATATGTAACATATATCTTCAGAAAAACGTATTTGGTAAGAAAATCGCAGAAAAATTTTAACAGAAAATTATTAACAGATTAAAAATATTACAAGATATGTAATTATAAAAAAGTTGAGTGTAAGATAGGAAGGTCATGACTACGGTCCTTAGATTAGGTCATGACTACGGTCCTTAGATTAGGTACTTCCCCGCATTTGCATAATTGTTCATAACCACAAAATTTATATAAATGTAGTTAGCGTGCCCCATATATTGAATTAAAATACAGTGAAATCCTGTAAAGTTGTCAGAGTGAATCTAGACGGATTAATTCTACAGTAGAGCAGGCTGTTCCACAAAGCTCTTGCAGGATTAAAAGATTCTATCGAGGTAAACTTTGGAACGGGAAGAGAACGAGGGAAGGAAATTAATTCTTAAGATGTTCACGGAAATCGTTTCAGAATTAGTTAACATTTTATTTTGCTTATATGAATAAGGAAAGGAAAAAAGCATTTTCGTCGATGGAGCATTAAAAAATTTATAATGTAATCGAACAGGACAGTATTGAAATCTGCTAAGATGATAGTCTACAAAATTATTTTAATACCAATTCCGATGTATGCGAGGGAAACGTAGACTTGGAAAAAACTAAAAGAAGTCGAATAAATGTTGTAAAAATGCGTGCACTGAGAAGAATTAATGAGGTGACTATGTATAACATATAACGGTGTATATCGATAGAAAACAAAGTCAGTTGGGCCCTTAAACATATATATTCAAACTGGTTTAAAGGACACTATCTGGAAAAACAAGTATATGAACATCCAAAGCAAGGTAAGAATATACAAGATCTGTGTCCGCCCCATAATGACATACAGCATAGAGTCCAGAGCCGACACTGTCAGAACCGAAAATCTCCTTCGAACCAGCGAAATGAAGGTACTCAGGAGTATCGCTGGCAAAACCCTTCGTGATAGAGTACGAAACACAGAAATCCGAAGGACGTGCGAAGTTGAAGATATTGTCAGATGGGGACGACAGAGAAAAAGGTTCTGGAACGAACACGTATCCAGAATAGCGGAATCAAGAGCCGTAAGAATGTCCAGGGACAGTATCCCCCAAGCAAGCAGATCTCCAGGACGACCTCCCAAAAGATGGAAAGACAGCTGACAGTCGACGTCACAAGAGGGAAACGATGATGCAGGACCATAACAGGCCAACAGGCCTAAAAGAAGAGGAAAAGAAGAATATTCAAACTGGACACAATCAAAATCAGCTAAAATGGTAGTCCACGACTTAATTTTACTACCATTTTTGAGGTATGAGAGTGAAACGTGGATGTGTTATAAGACTTAAAGGAACTGAATAAATAGTGTAGAAATACGTGTACTGAGAAGAATACATGGGGTGACTATGCATAACAGAATACGCAATGAAGTGGTTAGGGATGAATGTGCACTTAGGCTGATGTGTTGATTAAGATGAAGAAGAGCACTCTGAGATGGTTTGGTCATGTAAAATGAATGAATGAAGAAATATGAACAAAACAATGCAAATGTGTGAGAGTAAAATCCAGGAAATTATGATTGAATCAAGTGTACGGTAGTTTGAAATGTAAAAGTCTGAGACATTGTAGAAGTTGTATGATAATGTGTATGGATGTAGAAGAGGCGAAAGAGGTGTGTCAAGATAGGAAAGTCTTCTCTGCCTGCCCCGACAGGGAAAGGGTATGATGGTATGATTGTGTGTATGTATATAAACATATAAGATAATACATTTAATGTATTTCACTGCATAATGAATTTCAAATTATATTTCAAGCTTATATAGTATATTGAAAGGAAATGCCAATCATTTTATGGTTCGTATTTTTTTAATTAATTAATTTAAATACTTCAAACTAGAATTAGATCAAAAAGATTCAAAAATTTTAATATTGCGGGCTTATCGCCAAATGGCAATCTCTTCAAAACTGTCATACACTTCGCTACGAATTTGTAATTGAAAAGTGAAATTTAATTGATAATTGACAATGTTCGTGGGCTAGTTGGTGAGATGCTTGGCTGCCGCCTGGAGATTTCGTATTTGATTCCCGATGGTACCCGAAAAAAAAGGTCCAAGTATGGTAACATAGTTCGTCTGGTTACAATAATCTCACGCGCTAGATGCGTGCGAGTATTGTTACCTTTTCCCATGTTGTAGTATTGCTAATACGTGTGATTGGAAACAAGTTCTTTATATACTTGAGTGATATAATATTGTCTCCCATCCACATTCTTAAATATGTCTGAATTACCAATTCGGATAAGTTGAAGAGTACCATACGAATGAATTAATGAAACTGATAATTTATGAGAATTGTGAGTATGAAAGATTGTATTTATTTTCACTTTGTCACAATCTCTTGCAGCCAACCAGAAAGAAGATGCGGAGGTGAATACCAGACTAAAACCTTTTTTGAAAAAAAAAATTGGTACCAATGGAAATCGAACCCGCAACTCCCTGGTTGGCAAGTGTTTTACCAACTTGGCTACATAGAGTGTAATGTGAATGCTTCTATTAAATAAGTGATCAGTGGAATAAAAGTATGTTAACGTCGTTTAATTTATGCCGGGATTATCTCTTCTTTTGAAAAAAAATTATAAACGCGCGATGTAATTTTTTTGTCATTTCATAATATAACGAAACAACACATATTATATCGGCTTTAGTCGACATACTACTTTAGAGGTGTCAAACATTACCATCAAATCCGCCAACATTTCCCATGGACGCTAACTTTGCCCAAATGAAAAAATTATCTTTTGTTGATCATAAAAAAAAAATTGAGGCAATATGGCAACTTTGAACCATTTAACAAGAAACTCAGTTATATTGCTGGCAACACTTGGGAATCACTCTGTTCCTAGCTTCATGCAGTCGTCTAGCATTTGCTTTCAAAGTTGACCCTTATTTGTGTGGTGCCAAAACACGTCCTCGGGTTTGTTTTGGCGGCTACAACTGTTTTATGTCAGTAATTTTTATATATATTATTAATTAGGAATCTACTATTGTTGTGGAGTATTGAATAAAGCATTCATATAATTTTTAACTGAAAAATGTGGCTGGGCAATGTTGCATCCACGTTTACAGTCTCTGCCGCCAACTTTGCCCAACATTAGGGTTGTCACCACCAAGCAAAGTATTTTTTTTTGTTCGGTACCTATCACTTCTTTCGAGTTTTTTTGTTTTGGGAGTTTTGGAAACTCGAAGTTTGACAGGCACCTCTCCAGTTGAAAAGGAGCATAAATTGACAAGAAGTTTTTTTTAGGATGGAGGTTGGTGGAGCTAAGCCGCGCTTAAATCAGCGTAAGAGCAGGCGAAAAATTGGTTCGCGCTTTTACAAAACTACACAACAGAAATGTTGAATTTAGCTGTGGAACTCGTCCAGAGCAACAATTTGTCATCAAGGGGTTCAACATTCTTCGGCGAACTATTATCAACAAAATCAATGGGCGTCATGATAGACCCATCGGATGTTAAAAAAACTCACCGATGAAGAGAAAGGAGACATTACCAAAGTCATAGTAGCTGCTGCTGATTTTGGCAGCCCATTAACCAAATTAGACTTGGCTTATGATTTTCAAATATTTAAAAAAGAACTCGCACCTACATATTTTTTTATGATAAATCCCTTTCGAAACACTGGGGAAGTAATTTCTTGACAGGATATGCTGCAAAACTTACCGTTAGAGCAACACAAACTATAAAAAGGGTGCGAGCACAAAAAAGACTAAATGAAATGATGGAATATTTTAGTAATTTGAAAGAACCCCTAAAAGATATACCTGCAACAAATATAATAAATTTTGACGAGACAAATTACTCAGATAACCCTGGATCTTCAAAAGCCATATTTATAAGGGGTACAAAATACCCGGAAAGAATCACAAACTCGACAAAAGGATACTATATATGGCATATCCTTAATGTTTTCAGCTACAGCATATGGTACATATTTGCCAACCTACGTTGTTTATAAAGCTGCAAATTTGTATTCGGAATGGGTAAGAGGCGGCCCAAGTAATACTAGATATAATAATACAATGTCAGGTTGGTTTGACTCGAATGTTTTTGAAGATTACTTCAAAACTATAAAAAAAGACTGGGCTTAATTTGTTCCAGGCCCTAAGGCAGTCGTTTGTGACAACTTCGAGTATCTAGTCATCTAAACCCTACTGCAATTGATTTATTTGAATAAAAATGACGTTTTAGTAAGAGGTATAACCTATTGTCTAGCCGTTGCGTCTGGTCTGATAATAAGTTGTTATAAAACTTTTTTTTTAATAAAACTGCTTTTACTTTGTGACACCCCTGCTTAAAAATACAACAAGTATGGAAAATCCCATAAAAGGGATGGTAACATTGCCTACCATGTTCTTCGTGAAATTATTGTTTTTTTTTCCTTTGATTGGTTATATGGAACGGCAACTTTACCCACATTCATATAATATCTCTTCAATACATTCATTTAAATGAGATTTTTCAGTGAAAAATGAAGGTGGGTGGAATGTTGGCGGAAATGTATCTTAATTTTGCCCGATCGACAAAAAACATGAATTAAACTACTCAACCGTCCCCTTGTACTACTTATAAGATATAATAATGTCATATGTACCCAATTGTTCAATAATATCAATTACATTTCATAATTTTTTTATCGGAAATGCTAATTTAATGTCAAAAGTGGGCAATGTTGGCGGATTTGACGGTACATGAAAAGTTGTGTGACCATGCAATGGGTGTGGCCAGCGTGGTGGCTGTCCATAAACTTTTAAAGGCTGAACACTTTTGAACCCAAGTGATATGTATGAGTTTCACTAACGCAAACACCAGAATTCCAAAAACAAAAACTTTCTCGTCTCATTAAATAAAATAATCCCCCTCGAGATTTTATCGTAACGAGTATCGTTGCTTATATAGTGTCAGATTTGAGAGTCAATGCACATCTAGCAGTGACATAAATAAACCGGCAGATGATACCCTCGTGGGATTTGGCATAAAAAGCGTGAAATGATAGCTAAGTACAGAATCATGTTCAGCGATGCGAAGGGGTCCAGGATGGATGCTTATGAATATTAAATATTCCAAGGGAGGACACCGGGAGATAAAGGTGGTTCTTATAATTTTTGATTCGCTTAAAAAACCCACCCTCTCTCTACCGAAGCGAAATTATATTATGAAACGATAATGGTATCGTTTTTTGCATATGGGGTGGTGGCTTAGTGGTGCTTTATTAAGCTCTGAATGAAAGTTTTTAATATAGTATCTAATCTAGTTATTTCTTTATGTTCGATCCTTCCGCCACCCACGATTTGATGAAGGGAACGACAGGCAAATAAGCCCCTATACAACGCAATCTACTAGATTTATTAGATATAAATTTTCTTTATTATTTTTATGAAAGACTCTTAAATGGTAATGAAGGAGAAACTAGTTAACGTGTTCCACAAACGTCTGTGATCTGATCTGTAGCATTCCTTTGTATATTTTACGTAATGTTTAGTTTATCTCCTTTATTTAATGAGTCTCCTTAAGAGTAATGACTATTATTTATTATCAGAAAATTACTTGAATGTCATGTTTACTTGGTGGTGTAATCAAATATCAGTGGTTCTAAACAAAATACGCGTTTAAACTTAGAAATTAAAAAAACGCCGAAATTGTGCCGCGCACAGGATTCGTGGAATTTGATTTTTAACGCGGTGTACTGGTTTTAAAAAGACTCTTTCTCCAGTGATGACACACTTGAATGTAAAAAGGATAGTAGCGACGACGGAATTAAAGTCTGACGTCACGAAAGAAGGAAAATGACTGGCATTTACTTATTAATGTTTGAGGTTCAGACAGCTTAGCAAGTTGCCAATACTTTCATAGAAACCCTTTCAAAATCTTCTGTTGGCGTTTCTAGATCGAGGGAGCAAATCGGTCCGAAGATGAAACTCATGTAAGATTAAGCGGAGATCACTTCAAAAATTACTGAATTGGTATCAATGCAGTATCTTATTTTGCCCCCCATAACAACATGGGTTGTTGTGGGATTAAACTGAACTATCAACGCAGTACCACAAATATAGGCGTCGTATAGGCTGGTTTGACATTTCGCCAAGAGTGGCGAAATGTCAAACCAGCCTATACGACGAATATGTTGAAATGAGATAATGGAGCTCAAAGTCTATGGGTTATTATAAATCAAATGTTGTGTAATTAATGTTTTTTATTCATTGAACAGATACATTCTTAAACTACTAAAATAAAAATAAAAAATTAATCTTATATTATGACAAGGTTATTTGATGAAAGTTTTTTTGTTAGATAGGCAAATTTGGCATAAAAGAATATCACGAAAATCACTTAATTATAGACGGCAGCAGTAGTACCATTTAGAATTTTGAAGTAAAGGCACTTCTGGCTTATAAAGAAACGTTACGTGACTCAAATTTTAACACTAGCTCAATTTTTGGTGTTGTTGGATAGGCTGGTTTGGCTCTATGCCACTCAAATTATGATCTGCGGATCGATTCAGATAACCGTAAAATTACAACAGGGCGAAGTTACAAGATTGAAACTAAAGTACTGATACTTTTATATGTAGAAAAAAAATCGGTAAAAAGGTTCGATTTGTGGTAAAATGTATGATGTTCTTTGATTCAAAACTATTTTTTTGGGTCACTTATAGATGTCAGTACTCAAATAAAATAATATTTTATTTGAGTACTATAGTTCGGAAATTCTAGGGTGAGTCCTGTGACAGCTCACAAATTTGCCCCAATACAACCTTGTAACGATGTTCAGTAGTTTTAATTATTTTATCAACTTTAATTTAAGCCTCAATTCTAATAAATAGCAAGTTATTTAGGTAAATACATTACATAAGGTTGTATTGAGGCAAATTTGTGAGCTGTCACAGGACTCATCCTAGAATTTACGAACTATAACGTGCATGGAAGAGGTATCGAGGAAAACATGATTGGACCAAATGAACTAGATTTTATAAGAATGTAAATTGATAATTCTGTATGAATAAAATAAAATTTGTATGACGAGATGTATAAATGTAGAGAAAGCGAAAGTTGTCTGCTTGAATAGAAAAGTTTGGTGATCTAAGTCAGTAATTTCCAAAGGGATTTCCTCTTAACCTAACTCTTAACCCATAGGTTTATCTTCGAACCGAGTGGCTACTCTTGCAGCGTCAAAGAATAGTTTTGTTGCATTTCAAATTTTCTATGAAAGTATTAGCAACTTGCTGGACTGTTTGAACTCCAAACATTTAGCCACTTTACGAGTATAAGAAAAAAAATTTCGTTGTGAGTCATTTCCCTTTTCCCGTGATGTCGGACCTTAAGTCCGTCGTCACTACTATTCGTATACTTTTCACACTCAGTTGTGTCGCTACAGAAGGAGTCTCTTTGGGCAGTTCTTAATTCGTCACTAAGTGACGTCGCGCTCATAAAAAAAATTAAGAAGATTTCAATCTTCTTGTGTAGATCGCGCTCGATGGGGACCTATTATATCCCCCATAAGAGCGTGAGTGGGGGTGGGATCGAACTGAACTGAACACGTTTTCCTAATTTGTAAAATGAAAAAATGCACATAAAAGTAAAATTAACCTTCAGGAAAATATTAAATTTGTTTTTGAATTTTAAATAAAATGACATTAAAACCTCGTCACTTTAGATATCACAGGTATAATAGGAAAAGTAGGAAAAGCATATTATATTATAAAAAGAACCATTATGTTATTAATGCATTTGCTGATTCCTTGGCAAGGGTAGCATGTTCTACTGATTGTCCCCTATCTGAGTTTTACAGCCATTAACTGATCTTTTAAAGAAAATTAAACATGATACTTGTCGCCGATGGGCGTTGGATTCAACTCCATTTATTTTTTTCAGGTCCTTTGTACATTACAGGTTTCCCTAATTCGTACAAGGACCAAACATAACAAGTACAAAAAAAACACGTGTAAAACTGTTCAACATTTTAAGACTTATTTTGATTAAAACAGTTTTTAAAATGTTTATATTACACTTAAACATTATAACAAAATGTAGCATGTTAGATAAAATATATATTTTTTAATTATTTCAAGTACTACACTAAATTTCAGAGATGTTTCCTCAGGGAGCTGAGCGACACATGAAATACGACTATACGAGGACACACACGGTTAAAAAGTGTGATTGCTCTATTTACCGGCATCTCCAAAGGCAGGTTGGTTCGACTTAAAGGTTGATAGAATAATTTATGGGTGCGTTGACTCAAATAGTTATCCGGAACATACAAACCAAGACTGTTCAGGACGGATGGGTTAACTAAATGGCCCCTGAGCAAACTTCCACTCTCTAATGATCTGTAACTAAGCATCCCCAGTAAGAAGACACTTGAATAAAGCCAGGGATAATATCCATACTCTCTCATGTAGATATAACGGAGAAATCTAATCTAGACCCTTTTTAGCATGAAAGAATTCATAATCCCTGCTGGCACCCATATTATCATAATATATATAGGCCAAAACCCGTACGATGGTTGTCGTCAAAGAAAGAATACGAGAATTGAATTTTGAATAAAAGAGAGCGAGAGAGGAATATTTGGATTCTCTCCGAAAGTATTTCGAAATTTGAATCTCAGTGGGTCCGTGATACTGAACGAACTTTAAATACCTAGCTAACAATTTTTTAACCGGTGTAAAAGGGGACGATGTATAAATGATATATACTATATATATAAACAAATTTTACATTTATGAATATATATTTTCATAAATGTAGAATTTGTTTTCCTTCTGTGAATATTTCACGGGTTGCAACTACGAGTAGTAGAGCAATATTTCCAATGACTTCCGACTAAAAAAAATTGATATCCTGAGTACGCAGGTATCTATTTGTGAATAGTTTGGTGGTGCGAATTACAAACCTAAGCATCTTATTTACTTAATTATATACTGGTTAAATTTGCAAACCATGTATTGGGATATAAGTAGTGTAAATAAGGGCTATATATATAAAAACCAATCCGACAATCCATCCCTTTGAAACCATGGTTTAATATAATAAAAATTAACAAGAAGAAAGTGTCTGTCATGTGTCGTTTGTGGACGGGCCACTGCTTGGTGGTCACCTTTACAGAATGGGTATTGTGGAGAATGCCGGCTGTGAGTGTCGCTTGAATGATGAAACTATAGACCACGTATTTTTCCGTTGTCCTTTGCGAGACAGATTTGATTGACTAAAATCCATATCTTTGCCACGTCCAATAAATGTTGCGTTTCTTCTTTCTTCGAGGAACTTTTCTACTTATAGATCGATTGTTAAATTTTTGAAGCTTAATCAGTTGAAACTTTAAATTATCTAAAATTGTTTATATACGAGTATATGGAATCATGTAATTGCATAATGACTTTAATTTGGTGGCACAACTCATCCCTAGTTTGGATGGATTGCCTATTGTAAAAAAAAACTCATTACATTAGAGGTGACAGGTTTAATAAAAACATATTATAAAAACTATTAATAACATTGGTATACATTAAGTAAACTAGGCTTTTGCCTGTATCATACTGTGTCTTTATTAACTGCCCAATTAAATATCATATAGTTTCTTTTGTAACATACGTCTATGAATTATTTCTTACAAACCTTAAGAGCAACTTAAATAAACACCGAACATATTTATCTCCCAACACCGCAGACGCATTGACAGATTGGCACATTCATCCCTCACCCACCCTTTGCGGTGAGGGAGAGACTAATGCTCGGATCTGGTAAGGGAGTCCCACGGGAGCGGGGTCCTCACAGGAGGAGGGGGAGGGGTCATGATGGACTATCAGAAACTGTTCCCAGAGGCCGGGTGCTTTTATTGAAATCTCTTGTAAAAGGCTGTTGCGCGTGATGCGATTGTTAAAGGTGTATGCGCCCTCAATTATGTATTCTAGACTTGGCTTTATTCTATTTGTTTTAGAAATGTGATCTGTAGATTAATATATTTCTGTCACAGTAAAAGATCATTATATAGTGAAACTCTTACTAAATTCAGCGGCCATTGTTTAACTGTTAGCATTCATGTCAAGTAAGCGAAGTCCTATGTTCGATTCCTGGCGAATTCACTACCGATTAGATCATTTTACAATACATCAATCTTTTTTCTTGAATTAATAGGTTAGTCAAAAGTTTTTGAAAGCGACATCTATGGAGCAGTAGAAAAACCAAAATTTCTACGCCATTTTAATATTTCATCTTTCATAAGAACGTACTCAAAATTTCATTTCGATTGGTCAATTCATTCTTTGTTTACAAGCCATTTGAAGTTGACGTGTCAGTATATTTTTTAAGAATGGAAAAATCCGAATATCGTGCAGTGATTAAATTCTTTGTTTTGGAAGGTTTATCGGCTACTGAGATCCATGCAAAGATGGTGAAAGTATTAAAGGAGTCTTCTCCTTCATTTCCAACCGTTCATCGATGGGTTTTGGAGTTTAAGCGTGGCCGTACAAGCGTTGAAGACGATCCACGCTCAGGACGTCCATAAAGTGCATCAACACCAGAAATCATAGCGAAAATACAGGATATGGTTTTGAAAGATCATCGATCGACTGTGGATGTGATAGCTGACACCATAGGCATCTCACATGGAACAACATGGCATATTTTGGCTGAAGTTTTGGGTTTCAAAAAACTGTGTGCACAATGGGTGCCGCATTTGCTAACAATGCAACAAAAACACGTTCGAATGCGACTTTCTGAGCAACATTTGGAGCAATTTCGAAAGGATAAAAAGGATTTTCTGCGTCGATTCATCACTATGTATAAGACTTGGGTCTACCACCATGATCCTGAATCAAAACAAGAGGCTAAGGAGTGGTGTGAACCAGGCACTTTGGCTCCGAAGCGAGTTCGTGTCCAGAAATCGGCCAAGAAGTTGTTAGCGTCAGTTTTTTGGGATGCAAAAGGAATTTTATTGATAGATTATCTCCAAACTGGTAAGACAATCAACTCTGATTATTATTGTGACCTTTTGGACCAGTTGGATGAAAAAATTGGGAAAAAAGACACAGCTCAAAAAACCATCGCGAAAATCAGTGAATTGGGGTACGAATTGTTGCAGCATCCACCCTATTCGCCAGATTTAGCTCCCTCTGACTTCTGGCTGTTCTCACACCTCAAAAAATTCCTTCGTGGAAAGAATTTTTCATCAAACGAAGAGGCTATAGCCGTCGTAGAGGAGTATTTTGCAGGACTTCCAGAAAGTCACTTCCGTGATGGGACAACAAAGTTGGAAGATCGTTGGACCAAGTGTATTGATCTTATGGGAGACTATACTGAGCAATAAAAGTGATTTCCCCCCAAAAAAAAATGTATTTTCATTTCCGCTTTCAGAACTTTTTGACTAACCTAGTATTGTAACGCTTCGAAGCAACACAGATTTAGAGCTAAATAAAACAGCATTACTTTGTGAATTCCGCGAGTGTAAGTCAGCTGTCTAAGAACAGCCAATAAAACTAGTTAAACGACAAATACAGCCCGTTTATCTTTTGTGAATTTAGTGAACTTGAAATAAATTATTGTTACTTTTATTAACAGTACATAGATTGGCAGATTTGTATAGTGCTATGTCTGTGCTGCTTCATAGCAATATTTGTGATAAGTAGCTAATGTGATATGAACAAAAATGTTCAGTTATATGGTCTAAGAGTAAAACTAGTCCAGACGTTAATCCGTCTCTAGCAACAATGTGTAGATTTTTTCCACATTTTTGCATAAAATCATTGACGATAATGATGATAGGCAATCCGTCGTTATCGAGTATGATTGTCAGCCATTGATTAGAAAACGGCGTATTAGTTAATTGTGCGTAAGCTGTTGTACTGCAGCAGCAAGGATACAGTCTTGACAAACCAAACCCAAAGTTCCGATGGTAAGGAGATCAAACTTCTAAGACGATCGCAGCTTTAATCTGCTTCAGCCTTTCGTTTAAGAGAGATTTTACTTAGCGCTATTTTTGCTTTACTTTACAGCGCTATTAGAATTTATAATAAGCAATATTTATTTAATTTATTTAATACTTTTATTGCAATACAATTTGGCGGGCTTATTGCCAGGCGGCAATCTCTTCCAACCAACCAGACAAAAGTAAATGAAGCAAGTTACATGGTCGCATAAAGCATTCAAATGACTATCCATCCCCACGAAATCCATAAAAACATACGTGAGCACATGCCCACGAACCCCACAAAGACGGACAATCACCGGAAAATTATTTTTCATATAAAGTGAGATATCATCAATCAAAAGGAAAGGAATGGATGGTGGAAAGGAAAAGAAAAATCAGGAATGAAACACGTTATTTTACTGACTAGAAATTAAGAGTTTTTTCAGTCGCTTCTTGAAGCATGCCAAGGACGGAGCGAGTCTTATATTGGTTTGTAACTGATTCCAGAGTCTCACTGCATGGACAGTAAAGGACGACGTAAAGAAAGAGGAGCGGTGAACTGGAAAGGCCAATATACAATCTCTGTTTGAGCGTAGCGCTAATCCATGATTGAAAAGACGCTGAAATTTTTCGGCGAGATAAGAGGGGGCGGCGGGGCAGTTAAGGATGTTATACAATAGAGACAGTATGTAAATTTAGCGTCTATTTCTAACATTCAACCAGTTCAATGCCTTCTGGTATGAAGTTATATGGTCGTACTTTCGTAGGTTGAAAATGAATCTTAGACACACATTTATAATGAATCTTAGACACACATTTCGTAGGTTGAAAATGAATCTTAGACACGAATCTTAGACACGAATCTTAGACACACATGTTATAAGCAACAGAAACATTTATATTTAGATGTTAAACGGTCTAAGATTTAAACCAGTCCTGAAATTAATTTGACTGGAATCGAACATGTCGCGCCCGCTTGCTTAGCGTCAATGCTGTTAGACACGTCACCGAAAAATCTCTCACTTATTAGAGGCCGTGTTATCCGAAAATCATTTATAATACCTAGTATTATGTTAAGCAGTCGTTTTATATAGTACAACCTGGTGGTATTGTTTTCGTGTAGTAGTTTTTCCACCAACCCGACAAAAGTTAAAGAGGCCTTAAATGCGTGAACATTTTTTTTAATGGGTAGGAGCTGGCATTGTACCCGCGACCCCCAAGTTTGAAGACGTACATCCTACCAAATAGGCCACAGAGGTCGTCCTGTCAAGCACAAGAAATATTTTTCAATTTATTTGTTTTACAGGTTCAAACCAATAAGATCAAATAAAAAAAATCACAAAAAGTCTAAATACGAGTAAAGCATGTGGGGTTGATGGCATGCATATATGTACGAGTATGTAAATGTCATAGTTATAAATTGAAATTTAAAATACAAAGACGTGTACAAAAGACATGCAATTGCCTAGTTTATTTTATTTAAATACTTATTTATTTTATATTTTATACAAGTTAAACTCCACTTTCATCAAAAACAAGAAACAAATTTAAACGATCAAAAGTCTTAATATAATATAATAACACGTACAACGTTACTCATACTTCACTGTGAAGTGGATCAGTTATGCTTACAAAGTTTACTTAAGGGTTCGTTTATCAATTTATTGATATGGAAGCTTTCGGAAAATTTATTTAACAAGGTCATTCCGTGTACGAGTGGTGGTGATCGTAATAGCTCAGTTCGTGAATATGGTACTGAAAACAATTTTAGTTCACGTTACGTCAATGGTCTGGTATGTTAATCAAAATTTTGTTAATCAAAAAATGGTTGTATACTATAAACAGGTGCGCAGATCTCTTCTAACGCTTAAGGAGTAATTTCCAAACATACCCACTTCAATGTGGGATAGAGCCGTTGGGGAAATTCATACTCTAAACAAAAATGGTGTCACTTTTTTGGACTCGTTTAACTATCAGAGAATTCTGGATTTCTCTCGGGTTTAATATGATTGAGCTGCATTAAAATCCACTACGAACCAGTGAATTATAGCCCATTCGCCAGAACTTCATCAATGAAACAACATTATGATATAATTGAATGAATATTTTTATGGCCTGTCAGTCTTAAATGAACATTAGCCATAAACCTCTGTGAGGTCAACTTTGTCTGATACCATCCACCGGTTCCGTTTATTTATTTTACCCTTGTCAGACATACTCGTACATATCCATAGAGCATTAACGCTGCAAATTGTGCAGTGTTCATATTCTATAGCGGACATGATCTAACGGTTAACATTCATGCTAATTCAGTGTTCATATTGTATAGCGGACATGATCTAACGGTTAACGTTCAATTCATTTTGGTCACTGATCGAGTGGCGGGACGTGGTCAAAAACCTCGGACTGCAGCTCGATCGGTGACTGACGTGGAAAACTCATCTGAATACCATCAGATAGAGGGTCAAAAGGGACTATCAGTTCGATATTTCATCGAAGCAGCTTCATTTCGCCCAAAAATAAGCTTCTACTCTATACAACCCTTAATCGTTCTATCTTGACCTATGCTGCACCCGTTTGGGGCTATGTGATCAATACGGATTACCTGAAGCTTCAACAAGTGCAGAACAAGGCATTCAAGATCTCTTTCAAAACCCATCCCTGAACAAACTTTTCCCCACTTCACGCCGAAAAGCATGAAGAAACCCTCCAAGACCTCGCTTGGACTGTGAAGTTCTATAAAAGCCAACATAATCACAGCAATCCTCAAATCACTGCTCTGGGGGCTTACGAGAGTAAATCCGATCTACCTTTCCGTTATAAGCACAGACTTCTGAAGCATCATCTATTGCCTGACTGGTAAACCCTTAGCTAAACAAACTGGTAAATTAGCTGGAAAGACCAAAGTTCGAGTGAATGTGATGGAATGCAAGTAGCCTGAACGAGTGTGCATGTACTTGCTAAATAATTAGTTGTAAGAATTGTTATCTAGTTATATGTAGTATGTAGGTGTTAACTATTTCGATGAAAATATATATTAAGATTATTAAAAATAAAATTACATGTAGGAAATAAAAATTAAATTAGTTCACAGTGATAATACGAGTATATAAATTAGATTAGTTTTCAAGATATAAATTTGTATAGCCTTAGGCAACTGTCTGTACTATACACATGGATATAACTTTGTTGAAGAAAAAAAATAAGGTTAAATTGCTAGCGGATTCGCTTCCATGCTGGTTCTACTCTTAGACCGTTTTACATCTGTTTTTTTTTCTGTCCATTTTTGTTTTTTTTTTTCTGTAGCTTATGTGCTACCGGTTCGTCTTCGGATCGAGAAACGTAAAAACTATTATAAATATCAACGTGATTTTGAGGATACAAAATCACGTTGATATTTATAATAGTTTTTACATTTTAATTTTCAAAGACAGATATAATTTTTTTCCCTTTATCTGGGTGCGCCCCGGCTCACCGTGGGTATTTTTTATTGAATTATCCCCTTTCTCCCTGACCATGGGAGCTTTAATGATAAACTTTTTAGCTTCAATTTTATACCTTCGCACTGTTGTAATTTTTACGGTAATCTGCATTAATTCGCATATGATATTTTGTGGTATTGCGATGATAATCGAGTCAATAATTGTTACTCAGCCTTACGTCGCTTCATTGTATTACACGTTGAATACAGTACAACTTGGTGAGCTTATTGTCATGATACAATATCTTCCAACCAACCAAAAACATGTTCAAGAGGCCTAAAGTGAAAACTAGACTGGAATCCTTTTTAAAAAAAATCTGGGTTCCAACGGGTATCGAACCCGGGTTTGGAGACAAGCGTCTTACCAGTAAGGCCACTGAGTTCGTCGTCGAACCGTTTGGTTACTCCAATCTGGTAGCGTCTAAGGATAGTTTTGCTCCCTTGTAAATATAAGATGCTTAACTTCTACACAGGGGTTTCGGAATCGATTTTCGATAATATTAAAAAAAGATGAGCTATATCTAATTTTCACTTCCGAAGACCTCTTTAACGTCTTTCTGGTTAGTTCGAAGATATTACCACGTAGCAATAATTCCGTCAAGATGTACTGTACACAACAAATGTGTAATATGATATTTTCTTCTTCTTACTCCTTCTTCATAGACCCTCTCCTCTTCAGACAAGGGAAATGTCATGCATATTACAATCTTTGAATTAACAACCCTGAATAAACAATAGTACGCCAAGAAAACCTCTCATGCTTGTTCCGTTTGGCTGGTGACAATACTTACAAGAGCTAAACATGTGCATATATTGTTTCCTTTTCACGTAGTATTGGCTACACATGCGATGACGAACCGCAAGCTCCACGCCTTCTTAAGGAGTTTTTAGTTCGAAGGCTCGATGAGTAGGATCAAAAATAATATCGGCCATCGGCCACACTTTTCAGTATGTTCGAATAATCTGTTTGGATGTGTTGAAGGGTACCATAAGAAAAAATATATCAAAGCCATCTCCCTTTGTTTTCGAAATTTTGTTCACCGTTAATAATTTCAAGAGGAGTTAAGATATATATACGCTCTCAAGGAGAGTTTGCCAGTTAAATGTCCTTTTAAAAGCGCCCTTTAGGAAAGTTTACCACCCAAACATCCTTATCTAATGACCGCAGTAGTAGTACCTAATCTAATGACCGCAGCCACCACTTGCCAATTTTTACACTCAGCTTATTTATTTTTTATTTTAATCTCTCAATATTACTGAGCTTGAATTCGGAGTAAGAACGCCCTTAAGGAGAGTATACCATCTAAACGTCCTTTTAAGAGCCCCTTTAAGGAGATTATATCATCTAAACGTCCTTTTAAGAGCGCCCTTAAGGAGAGTATGAAATCTAAACGTCCTTTTAGAGCGCCCTTAATGAGAGTATACCATTTAAACGTCCTTTTAATAGCGCCATTAAGGAGGGTATACCATCTAAACGTCCTTTTAAGAGTGTCCTTAAGGAGAGTATACCATCTAAACGTCCTTTTAAGAGCGCCCTTAATAAGAGTATACCATCTAAACGTCATTTTAAGAGCGCCCTTAAGGAGAGCATACCATCTAAACGTATTTTTAAGAGCGCTCTTAAGGAGAGTATACCATCTAAACGTCCTTTTATTATTATATTTTTAATTATGTAATATTACAATACATATATTATATAAACAAAGTTGACTAAAGAAAATAAGTATTTGAAGACAAATTTCATGCAAATTTGTCGTAACTTCTATAAGTAAGGTAAAGTCACATAATTTTAAGGAAAGTCTAGTGTTGTGTCCTTTTTCTCTCGTTACCCTCAACAAGGAAACGACGTAATGGTATGTACATATTTATTTATCTCTAGCGGAGTCTAAACCTAACGGAGTCCAAACCTGACGGAGTCTAAATCTAGCGGAGCAAGTTTAGACTACAGACGTCGATACAAAGAGATACGAAAAAGAAAAGAAATAACCAAATTTATTTAAAAAATCTATGTTACAAAGTTGGGACGGTTTAATTACATTGACAGGATTCACTCTCTACAAAAGAGCAGATGCCGTTTCAATCGGAAGTCAACAAAATGCGGTAGCATTGCCATCAATGGTGGGAGAGGTAATTGTTATAATACTGTGTCCTCACACCATCCCGCTAATCAATCGAATTCTGGATCTACCAGGATGCTAAGGGAATGCGAACTCCGGAGGTCCAGATTAGAGGTCGATTCACACGGGCTCGCGAGCCAAATCTGTTTCAACTAATATTTAAAATATGTTAGTTAATTTTTTTAAAAATTATGTTGCTTTAAAATAATAAAAATAAAAAGACATTTATATAACGCCATTTACAGATCACACTCTCCTCAAGGGCGTTTTAACTCGGAATTCGAACTAAATATTATTGACCAATTAAAAAAATACTAATATGAAGCACAAACTACTTTTTTTATAATTATTGTTACAAAGCATTGTTACATATGAATAAATAAATTGATATTTAATATTTTTAATATCCAAAAAAAAACATTTTTCTTGAAACACAGTGCAAATATGAGCGGAAGTCGCGGTAGGGGAAAATCCCTAATATTCTATTGTTTCCCTTCCTTATCCTTAACGAAATCCTTTCTTCTTGTTCTACCATAATTGATAGATGTAAAATATTTCTTTGTATTTTTTAAATTAAATTTAAACGGTTATATTTCTTTGTAAACTCTGTCATGGATTAAAACAGTTTAATGTTTTCAAAATGAGCTAGTTGGCTGGAAGAAATTGCTGTATAGTAAAAGCCCGCCAGATATACCATATTTGACAATGTACACAAAAGAATGGACATAAATTGAACACCTCCGATTTATGAATGTAGGGAATCACTTCAATAGGCAAGGTCTGTGAGTGACGATATGGTTTCATTCCTTTAATAAAAATGTAAGTTATTTGTTCTTAATACTAAATCATTCACACTCAGCATTCACAAACATTTTGATCGCACTAAGTATTCACAAACTGTTTAATCACACTCAGTATTCACAAATACTTTAATCATACTCAGCATTCATATATACTCTAATCACACGCAGCAATCACATGCACTTGAATCACACTCAGCATTCATATATACTCTAATCACACTCACCAATCACAGATCTTGGATCACACTCAGCATTCATATAAACTCTAATCACACTCAGCAATCACAGACACTTGAATCACTCTCAGCATTCACAAACACTTTAATCCTAAGCTTCCACATAAATAATTTCATCCGCATTATATATTTTTTTAAAACTACATAAAAATCATACCCTTCAACATCACATCACACACTTTATTTTCGCATCAATCATCCCTTATTAACGTATATCTTTCATCTTACATTCGAGTAAGATAATAAAGGATGTATGTCGAAATAGGATAGTCTGGCTCTATGTCCTCTCTGTCGATATCAGCAGGGAAACGGCGTGGTAGTTTTATGTATGCGTAAAACAAAACAACTGAATTCTAAATTAAATTTATTTTTCTCTGTTTAAATCCCTTATTGATTGTTTAATGCGTAAATGAAAACAAATTACGCGTTCACTTTCACCCCTAATCGCTTACAAAGTCAACAATGCAATGCATTTCGGGTTGTAGGCCCATCGCGCGATTCACCCGGTTGGGGGATGAGGTGCCGTGATTCGGGATGGTGTCGGGAGGGTCGGGGTTGATTATATTTATATTCACAGATGTTTATTTGTTGGTTCAACAGAGGGTGCAGGTTATTCGTTTATATTATAATCGATTTGTTTGAGACCGGTATAAATCTGACAAGTGTAGATTAGAAGGGGGTTTATTTGTCACAAAAGTTGGCCTACCTTTGTGGCATAGTTGGCCTACCTTTCACTTAGGAGTTTTTAAAGGTGCTAAGAGTAGAATGAATTGACATACAGCTTACAAAAAATATTTTACCCGCAAATTGTATTGTACTCATATTACAATTTCGTTGGATACAGTACAACTTAGCCGGATTAATGCCATGTGGAAATATCTTCCAACCAATCAGAAAGATGATCGAAAAGGTTTAAATAAAAACCAGACTGCAATCATTTTTTAAACAACTCTGGGTGCCATCGGAAATCGAACCCGTAACCTCTGGGCTGGTAGACAAGCGTCTTATCAACTAGGCCACGGAGGTCGTCCTGGAACTTCCGTGATTAGGGATGAACGGAATGAAGGGATTAGGGATGAATGTGAGCTTAAGGGTGATGTCTTGAGGAAGATAAATAAGAGCACTCTGATATGGTTTGGGCATGTAGAACGAATGAAAGAAGAAATACTAACAAATCTAATATAAAGTGTAAATGTGAATAGAAAGCGTGGTAGTCAAGAAAACTAAGTGAATGATATTTTGAAGGAAGGAAACATAGTCAGAGAAATCGTAGGAGCTGTATGAGAAGGCGTATGGATGTAGAAGGAGCGATATATGTGTGCCATGATAGGAAAATGTAGTGCTCTCTCTTCTCTGCGTATCCCGAAATAGAATCAGCTTGATGGTATGTATTAATACACTCTTAATCATAAATTATTATAGCGTTACTAAGCAACGCAAACATAAACTAATGCTAATGAAACGAATGACGAATAATACGAATGACGAATGAAATGAATGACGAATGAAATTAATGACGAATGAAACGAATGACGAATGAAACGAATGACGAATGCAACGAATAACGAATGAAATGAATGACGAATGAAACGAATGATAAATGAAGCGAATGAAGGCGAATACTAATGAAACTTATGGTTGGATCAAGTCAGAGAAATTGCAAGGATTGTATGAGAAGGATTATGGATGTAGAAAAGACGAAGGATGTGTGTGAAAATAGGAAAGTCTAGCGCTTTGTCTTTTCTACCTACCCCGACAGGGAAATGACGTGATGGCATGTGTATGTATATTGTATTGTATTACACTTTCGTTGTATATAGTACAATCTCCTCTATTTAAACACTTGAATGTACAATGTAAAATTTGTCGGGTTTATTACCAAAAGACGAGATTTTCCATCACGTTACCTTTATAAAGAGTTCCAGTAGAGTTTTCTTTCCCTGGTATCTTAAAAGTATTTTGATTGGTTGAAAGAGATTATCACATAGCATTAATAAAACCACCAAGTCTACTATTTACAGTAAAAGTGTAATACCGTTAGACATAATTCTTATTCAAACCGTATTATTATTATTAACCAACTAAAACCAGACAGGATCCATATTTTAAGTGTTACAACGGGAATCGAACCCGTAATCCCTGGGCTGAAAAACAGATGTCTTATCAACTAGGACATAACAGTTGTCGTAATTTTTATTTTTAAAATTATCTATCTTCTAGCAAAACAGTTAATATTAACAGTTAATATAACAGTAATAAAGTCAATAACTTGTAACATGCCGAGAGATTAACGCAAATCTGGCGTTAAATATCAAAATCAACCGAGTACAGTGAGACACGTGTACAGCGCAATAACGCGGCGGGGTCGGACAAAGTAACAGACGTACAATGAAGCGGTAATCCGGACCGCCGCTATCCGGTCATATGGAGGGTGGCTCGAAAAATGATTATTTTAATATATTTTTTATAACATTTCGATTCCCGATGATACATAACAAAAAAAAATGTCCCAGTCTGGTAAAAGGTAACAATATTCCTTCACAAACTGGGAGTACAAGTAGTATTTTTCTAATTAAATTTGTGTTAATTATTGTTTTCAAGGTAATATATAATTTCTATTATATGTAAATCATAACCTCGTAATGTTCTTATCTTCGTAATGTTTTTACCCTCGTATTGTACGTTAAGCATAAACTCGTAATGTAAAGCATAACATCGTAATGTATGTAAAGCATAATCTCGTAATATACATAAAGCATTACCTCGTAATATACTCGTATGTAAAACATTACCTATAACATTTCGATTCCCGATGGTACCTAACAAAAAAAATGTCCCAGTCTTGTAAAAGGTAATAATATTCTCACACAAACTGGGAGTGCAAGTAGTATTTTTTAATTGAATTTGTGTTGATTATTGTTTTCAAGGTAATATATAATTTCTATTACATGTAAAGCATAACCTCGTAATGTCCTTACCCTCGTATTGTATGTTAAGCATAGCCTCGTAATGTAAAGTATAACCTCGTAATATATATAAAGTATTAATTAATATATGTATGTAAAGCATTACCTCGTAATATAGTTTGACTACAACTCATCAATATGGTCTCCTCATTACGCCGCCCATGCACTAACTTTAGAACGTGTACAAAACAAATTTCTAAGATTCATAAATTTTAAACTTGGAATACCGCATGAAGAAAGAAATTATCCCAACTTATTAAATGCAGTGAAACTCTTGAAGCTGTGTGACAGAAGAAAAACAGCCGATATAGTACTGCTATACAAAATCATTCACTCAGTGATTGATGCACCTCACTTACTCGCAAGTATTTCATTTCGTATCCCCACTAGATCCACAAGACAGCTCAATCCCTTTTATACCGAAAATTGTTATACTAACTATAAAATCAACTCCTCTATAATTCGTATGCAAAGACTTGGAAACGAGTTTTGCAACAATTTAGATATTTTTAATATAAGTATATATATTATAGTATTCGCCAGAATATTACAACAATATTTAGAAATAGCTACTAACTTTGTGCTCTCCTTTATTAATATAAATAATGTAATACAAACCAAATATTAAGGACAATATTTTGCCTCTGGAGTTGAGTAACCCTGCATCAGCACGTGTGAAGCTTTTAATTCTGCAAAGCAACTTGCATCTCGTTCCACTAATGAGGCCATGTGTTTTCTATATCTCAATAAAATTCCCACAAAATTCTCAAAGATTATTAAATAATTTTAAAACGATGACTGTAATTTATTCTACTGCTTTTTGTATCTTCATGTTAGTTTAAGATAAAGTTGTATTATTTGTCAATAATTTTAAGTAATTTATAACCTGTCACATGTTCATTTGTATATAAAGACACTGTTGTGTCGTTAATTAAATAAATAAATAATTAAATAAATAAATAATTAAATAATTAAAGCATTACCTCGTAACATAATGTCCTGTCACGTCCTTACCTTCGAATATTTTTTACGACTCGATTAGTGTTTAATTACAAAACAATTTTCCTATTATAATTTCACATCATATAAACTAGTATTAATTACTTGTGATTTATTTTCCTATTATAATTTCACATCATATAAACTAGTATTATTTACTTGTGATTTATTTTTAATGTAACTGTTTTATATAATTGTATTTATTTTAGTTATTCGTTGTCTTTTTTAAATAATCACTGTAATCGCCGCTTATTTTTATATAAAAATATTAATACTTGTTTTAATGCAATAATCTAACCTATTGTTGTGTTGCTATATATTTTTATTTACAACGTTCTGTCTCCTAAATCGAGCAATAATTTATTTCTATTTAAATTTTTTTGTATCTGGTGTTAACATATGTGTTACACAAACCTCAATAGTTTTTAAAAATACCCCTTGAGTGTATATTTACCAAAAGTAAAATAAAATAAATAAAAATAACCTGGCACACTTATTGTTATTTAAAAAAATTTCACAATCAACCGGATTTTTTTTAAATGTCTGTTGATTTCTCACATTCAATCAATTGAGCTATTTGATTTTGTCTATTGTGATGTAAGTTCTAGCAACAATTCTTTTTTTTTTTTTTTAAAGAATAAATATGACCGAAGTCATAGGTATCCTTAAAACTCTCGAACACTAGGTGGAAAAAGGGCCTGTGTCGTTCGAGGGAAGTAGCACAGCGTGGGGTTCGAACTGACGACCTTCCGCTCAGAAGTCCAGCGCGTTACCGCGCGGCCATGCACCTCACAATGGTTTGGAATAACAAATGTACAGCTCTTTAGGATAGCAATTAAGAAAACTATTATATCTAATTTTCAGTAGACGAATGAGGCACTTACATACATACCGTTTCCGTGCTGAGGTAGGCAGAGAAAATAGGCCGCTAGACTTTCCTATATCGACACTCGTATTTAACCTCTGCCACATCTATATACTTTCTTATACAGCTGCTACGTTCTCTCTTACTTTTACTTTTCTTTCTTTCAAAATGTCATTCACTTGATCAAACCATACTTTCTTAGGTATACATCTACCAAGTTTTCCAATCAAATTTATACTGTATGTTTATTGTGTTAGTACTCGTATTTCGTCATTCATTCGTTTAACGTGCCCAAACTATCTTAGAGTGCTTTTCTTCATCTTATTCAAAATATCCCTAATTATTTCATTCCGTATTCGGTCATACATTATCACGCCATGTATTATTTTCAGTGTACGCATTGTTGCAGCATTTATTCGGTTCCTTTTTCATTAATTCGTTCCACTTACCCAACTATTTCTTAATGCTCTTCTTCACCTTATTCAACACATCAGCCTTAAGTTCACATTCATCCCTAATCACTTCATTCCGTATTCTGTCATACATTGTCACCCTAAGTGCAGACTACATCTTCCAAAAATGTGAGTATATGTTTTGAGGGTCCTTTCTTTTTAAACCATTAAAATGAAAGATGTCAAAAGTCTGTTATCTCAATATAGTAAAAGTCTGTTATCTCAATATAGTAAAAGTCTGTTATCTCAATATAGTAAAAGTCTGTTATCTCAATATAGTAAAAAAATACTTGCTTGTGAGGTTAGTATACCTTTACACACATGTGTGAATAAATACGAACCAGAAATAAAGCAGTGTTTGACACACATTTTAAAAATTTAAAGCAGATTTTTGCAGCATTAATGCATAAATAATAAATAAATTTATATTGAACTCTGAATACCCTGTTGTTTAATGAATCTCTGTACCACGTCCTATTATCACAGGTGGGGTTCGATAATCCGGCGTTTATACTCCGCCGGAGGGATGGAAATCCTTTTAATATTAAAAACCTGGCTTGGGGTGCAGCGGTGCGTCATTGTGCCGCATAATCACGTTGTATTATGATTATTTTCTATGTCATTTTCATAGTAATTGACATATAAAGCAGTGCACCACTAATGTTTATCTATAGTGCGTTTCAATGGAATTATACTGTAGTGCAAACGAAAAATATATCATCTATTTTAGTCGAAAATCACATAACTTGTGTTTACATCACTACTAAAATAAATAATTTAATCAAATGGTTCGGTTTTAACTTCGTGGAATTTCATATTACAATATTTAACAGTAAATAACTATTGTAATTTGTTTTATCAAACACTGTTTATTCCACTTTTTGTAACGGTATAGCGCTACCGGTTTCAAGGCTTTCACTTCATCATCAGTGGAGCACAAACACGACTGAATTCTGTTCGAACTGATACCGAGATACGCGCTTCTAACGGTAAACATTAGGGTTAGGGACTGGGGGTTGAGGGAGGCATGGGACAACCTCGGCGAGCAGATGAGAGATTCTTGGGATACATGTATTTGCTAGATGTTCACCTCGATGCACTGACTTAGAATTTTCTAGGGCCTCTAATCTGTCCAATTTATTTCCGTTACTACTGATATGTAAGAATTTGGCATCATCGATAGAAAAAGTATGGTTTTCACTGTGACAATGATTAGCCATTTCAGAATAAATTAGAGGATAAGTTAGAAGCGTGTATCTCGGTATCAGTTCGAAAAGAATTCAGTCTTGATCGTGCTCCCCTGATGATGAGGTGAAAACCTTGAAACCGGTAGGGTTATACTGTTACAAAAAGTGGAATAAACTATGTTTGATAAAACAAATTACAATGTCTTCAAACCTTCACAATGTTAATGCCTTAACTATAAATAATATAAAATGTAAATAGCTATGTTATTCCGTTAGTTCGTTCGTTGCTGGACCTCGTTGTCGAGGAACCCCTCGCCATCCCAATATCAATTCAGTTAGGAGTTTATTTTACTTGAGTGAGCTGTTGTACACCTAAATGACACGATAGGAACACACCGGTATGTCTCTTTTTGAAAGAATAGTTATGACCGAAGCTATTATATTAATCTCCACTACACGTGTTATTTTCTCTTATCCCTAAATCACTTTTGTTTTTCGGCATGTAGTGATAGGAAACAAAGTCAATGAAATTGTAGCGACCATGCGTGCGGTCACTGAACCCATTGATGCGACCCTTGGCCGCTCGGTCATTGAACTCGCACTGTAGGGAATGCGAGACAGCATCGGGCGAAGGTCGCCCGCGCGGTCATTGAACTCACTAGTAGCGAACAGCGAGAGCGGGACACCGATATATCTCTTGCCTCTGCTGCATACCGTAGTATGAAATGTATATAGAACACGCAACAATAACATTGTGTCCGGCGAAGCGAGACAGCGACATGTTCTGCGCCGTTCTATACATTATAAATACAGACGCTTACAATAAACTTTCTCTCTTTACTTATCTCGATCTCGACGACTTTTATTAAAACAACCTCATCCTTCTATGCGAAACACAAGTCCCTAAAAAGTCTTAAAAATATACACTTTTACTGGACCGTGGTTTGAATATATAGACAGCAGAGGAAGACCAAGGAAAGTATACTTGGATCAAGTAAACTATATTTTTAAAAGAAGGAAACGTAAAAAAATAGAGACATCGTATATAAGAGTTGTTTAAAAAGGTGTACAAATATAGAAGAGGCGAAGAATGTGTATCGAGATAGGAAAATCTGGCGCTTCACCCTCTCTGTGTACTCCGATCGGGATCTCGCGTTGTTATGTACGTATGTATTGTAAATAAAACAATAAAATGTGTGTTGTGTCATGTATGTATAAGTCGATTTTTTTACATGTTTACGTAAAAACACTGTAATCCCTCAATTTATACGGATGATTGATTTCAGAAAAACAACGCGGAAATGAAAAACATAAATATGGAACCAATAAATGTTATGTAAAATAGATGCCCATTTATATATCACCAGATATTTTATTCTTATATAGTTAAAAAAGTTTGAGTTATTTTTCTTAACGTGTATGATAACTAATAAAACAGATTTTATATAATTTAATATACGAGGCGTATCCAGAAAGTAAGTGTACTGAGGCTCTCACGACCGGATGGATTTTATTTTCGACATGTTGGCTACACTTCCGTGTAGCTTGACCCTTCCCATCCGCAACGAGACCGGTTCGAGGTCAGTACGTTGAGAAGTGTCGACGCGACAACACGTTTCGTGAAAAATGTAAATCCAATCTCCCGCCAAGTGCGAAATACGCGGCGTCATCCGTTATCTCGTTTGGAAGGGAAAACCTCCGGTTGAGGTTTATAATGAGGTGAAAATTGCAAATAGTGATAAAGCTATAAATCGTACGAGTGTGTACAAGTGGTGTCGCGAGTTTAAAAACGGTCGTAAGTCTGTGCATGATGATCAGAGGAGCGGAAGACCTTCAATTGTGACTGACGAAATTGACGAAATGGTTTTGGGACTGTCAAGGCATAATTTTAATTGAATATATGCCTCAAGGGGAGACCATCAACTTTGCAAGATACTGTGAAACCCTAAAAAAATTGCGGAGGGCGATTCAGAACAAGAGGAGAGGCATGCTGACAAAGGGAGTCTGCCTACTGCACGACAATGCCAGACCACACACGGCCAACGCCACGAAGGAACTGCTCGCGTCGTTTAAATGGGATGTCCTGAACCATCCCGCGCATTCCCCTGACCTAGCACCTTCAGATTACTATCTCTTTACCTCCCTGAAGCTGCACATGGGTGGAAAAAGGTTTTCAACCAACCAGGAGGTAAAGGAGGAGGTGGAGAAGTGGACGGAGGGGTTTGCGGGAAACTACTTCGAGGAAGGCATCAAAAAGTTGATATCCCGCTTCACCACCTGCATTGATAGGAATGACGAATATGTCGAAAAATAACTTACATATGTACTACGGTAACCACGTAATTTTTTTGTTTAAATAAAAAAAATTGTAACCTACAAAAATTCAGTACACTTACTTTCTGGACTTACCTAGTATACGGTTTATACATTATACATAATACACAACAATAGCTGATACAACGCCATATAGTAAATGAGGTAAGGGAGTCAACTCGCCAATAGATAAAAAAAAGTAGTCATCGGATTTTAACATTAAAAATACACAAAATAACATCGTATGTAACAGTAAAAAAATATCGACGCAGAAGCCAAAATACTACAAATAGATTTATCACTATTATACAATTAAAATTTCATTCATACATGCATATCATCATGCCGTGTCCCTTGCGGAGTAGAGAGAACACAAAACTTTCACCCCTTCCACATTTACAAATCTTGTCATACATTCTATTATTCATACTTTTCACTTTACCTTCTTTCAAAATCTAGTCTATTCGGTCCAGCCACGTTTTCCTAGGTCTACCTCTTCTACGCACTCGTGACTTGTATACACGCTTAGTCTTTCTTTCATCATTCATTCTCTCAACATGTCCAAGCTATCTAAAAGCTCCTTCCTTTATCTTACTTAAAAACATCAATTTTATCCATGCATTCATTTCAAAGTACAAATTACTGCACCTGATCATCCAAGGCAAAATAGAGGGTTGAAGAGGTGTTGGCAGGAGGCAAATCTCCTGGTTCCGCAATATACGTGATTGGACTGGTATAAGGAGCGTCGGGGATATTTTTCGGGCTGTCGGGGACAAAGATGTCTACTCTCAGGTGATATTCAACGTTGGGGGGACCTGACATGACACTGGGACAAAGAAGATTCATTTCTGAAGTATTCATTTTGCCTTTTTTTTCATGAATTGACACTTCACCATTTTACCTTAGTGTACGCATCTCCGCAACATTATTTGGACAATATAAAAAGCGTTCAAGTGAATTAGTCAACATGGAGACCGCGGAAATGAAAGGATTACTATATCTATGTTGGCACAAATAGAAAATGTTATAGGTCAAAGCTTTTTCCAACTTGAAAGGCCACATAAAAGTTTTTTCGATCTTTTCCGCTTGAGCAGTCCAGCTTATTGATAATTGTGTTTTCTGCGTTGACTATTGTTATCAGTTTATATTCAGGCTTACCTATGACAACTGAATAAGCTACTAACAACATGAAATGCAGCTACACATCTCAACTTGGATGGTACGAGGAAGTATCACTTAACTCCACTACTTAAATGACTTGGATGGTTGAAGATAGAGGAGAGGGTTCAACATAAGGTAGGATATATAACACAGTGCTCAAGGTGATCAACAATCAGGTTCCTCGATATTTCCATAATGGTTTAAGATGGGAGATCTCCGAATCACGTCTCAGGTGAAGGTCGAGCGTTGCGAATAATTTGACTCGCCAGATTCCCAGTCGAATTTCAAGAGAACGTTTCAGGTAACGGGATCTCTTCTATGGAACAGTTTTTCGTCCTCCCTGAGGCAAATCTCCAAATTGGAGAAGTTTGTACATCTTTTGTAAGTTAATATGTTGCGATAGTCAAGAAGGATTCTTGAGGTGATCTTAATGGTCGGAAATGGTGCATGGCCGCGTAGTAATGCACTGGACTTCCGTGTGGAAGGTCGCAGATTTGAGCCCTACGCTGTCCTACTCCCCTCGAATGATACATGTATTTTTTCCGCCTAGTATTCGGGGGTATGAGGATACCTATGACTTCGGTAAAAAAGAGGAAACATGGCGGTGTGCTCAGATCGTTCATTTCGTTGTGCTATCGGATCCAGTACTGCGGTACGGTCGGTGAGTTTGCTGGTGGCAAATGCCACACTCACTTTAAAAACGAGCCCAAACTCCACGGTACAACTTTGCTTTCCGACTGGATTGACATTCGAATGACTAGGGCAGGGGTTGTCAGACTTTGTAGTGAGAAGACCAATATATTAAGTAAACAGAATTTCAACATTTTCGTAGAGCCGCAACATGAATTTTCACTGTAGCTATGTTATATAAATATTAATGACGAAAAAAAAGCGAGATAAAATCAAGACTTTTATTAAAAACTCAAATTCACAATACACTTGTAGGCTACATAGAAGAATAGAATATTATATTATATATGGGAGCTATAAGCTTCAGTAGCTCAGTGCACCACTTATTCAACAAGAAAACCTAAATACTAAACACTAATAAAATACTTTTTGGGCTTTGTAGAGTCTACTAGTTAGAACGGTGACCTCGCATCGCTTTGCTTTGTCTGGCAAGTAACTACATGTTTTCAATTTTAGGCATGATTGAAAATTATCGTCGGTTAATGTACTTCTTAACTTATTTTTTATTTGATTCATGAAAGAGAATGTTTGTTCGCATAAATAGGTATGTTAGAGCCAAATATTATGAGAATGGCAAATGCTAGTTCTTTTATTCTGTCATATGTTTCAGGCAAACTATTCCATGTATCAAATACAATTGTTTCTATTTTAATAATTTGTTTCGCAGCTGTCCACTTATGCTGATCAAATTGGAATTCTCTCTTTCGAGCTCATCCAAGTGACTGGTCAAATTTAGAATTTGCTGCTACACAGTTCCTTGCCTCGGTGAAGCTGGAATCGAAGAGTCGCAAATGCCGTCCCCTAGCCCAAGGGTCGGCAAACCGTGAGCCACGGTTTGCCGACCCTTGGGCTAGGGGATCCTCTACTACGTGGCCCAGCAACGACAACGACGAATGGTCGGAAAACAGCGCTTTATCAAATTATTTTTAAGAATGTATGACTGGACTATGTATGCAAAAAAGAACCAACCCACAAAACATTTTTTTTTAGAAAAGACAGAGAAACGACCTAATGGAATGTATGTTAAATTTAAATTTGAAAATATATCGTGTAAAAGTCGTATTAGATTCAGGTATGTGGTGAAATGTCACTTTGAGATTGTGTTTACTTAGTTCAGGTTCGACCTGCCCAACCAACAATCTGTTTGTCTCGACAAGGTCGCGATGAGGTGCTATCTTTACACAATGACCCGCCTTTTAGAGGCAAATATACAAAGTTTTAAAAAAAAGTTAAAACTATTTTGGAAGTTAGTCTCCTTTTGTTTGCAGTCGGCGCGGTTCTGCCATTATCTAGAATTATGGTAACTATTTAACTTAAACTTAGTTTATATCTGTTTGTGGGCGTTTGCTACCGATTTTCTCGTTCGGGTTTAATGTATGCAAGATGTAGGTGCGTTAAGTTTAACTTTACAATTATGTATTATTTTGTATATATGGTTGAGATTTTTACTATACAACAAACAATGCTGTACCAATGTTGCTTCCATTACTTGATTACAGTGATTTCAGAACAGACTAAGCGTAGCTTTCCCGGTCGTTTTGGGCTCATTGTGAGCGAGTGTTTGAAAATCACGATCTATACTATGTAAGTCTCCGGTTCGAGTATATGTGTAAATATTTTAGTGCCCCATTGCCTTTGTTTCCTAACGCTACAGTTCAGTTCATATTAACTCTTCCATCGTCTTAAAAAATACTAATCAAATAGCAGAATTCCTCAAATCGCTCCAATCTTTAATTTATCGCATTCACTTTTTCTTTCACTTTTTTATCATCATTAATTTGTGTTTCACAACATTCATTCTTAACAAATATAATAACTTAATTTGCAGCTGGGAGATAAAAAGAAAATTGGAAAAAGGAATTATGCTTTGTTATGTTGCATGGAGGGCCCTCGGATTTAAAAAAAAGACAGAAAGTATCTTAGATGATGAATAGGACATTTAATTTAAAAGAGACAGAAAGTATCTTAGATGATGAATATGACATTTAATTTAAAAGAGACAGAAAGTATCTTAGATGATGAATATGACATTTAATTTAAAAGAGACAGAAAGTATCTTAGATGATGAATAGGACATTTAATTTAAAAGAGACGGAAAGTATCTTAGATGATGAATATGACATTTAATTTAAAAGAGACAGAAAGTATCTTAGATGATGAATATGACATTTAATTTAAAAGAGACAGAAAGTATCTTAGATGATGAATATGACATTTAATTTAAAAGAGACAGAAAGTATCTTAGATGATGAATAGGACATTTAATTTAAACTCAAAACAGACAAATCGATAATATTTAACAAAAGAAAAAAAAAAGATTTTCTAAGGAATATAAAATTTCAAATAACATTTTGGGAATTAATTTAAATCCAACGGCAGTCTATAAAGCCGTATTTATACCATCTCTAATGTGTGGATGCGAATCATGGGTTCTCTACAGACGATATATTAGGGCACTCAAAAAATATAACTTATCTTGGATACCATCAACTAGATTATCTATTATTTTAACCAAAATATAGCTTATCTTGGATACCATCAACTGGATTATCTATTATTTTAACCAAAATATAGCTTATCTTGGATACCATCAACTAGATTATCTATTATTTTAACCAAAATATAGCTTATCTTGGATACCATCAACTAGATTATCTATCATTTTAATAAAAAATATAGCATATATTGGATACCATCAACTAGATTATCTATTATTTTAACCAAAAATATAGCTTATCTTGGATATCATCAACTAGATTATCTATTATTTTAACCAAAAATATAGCTTATCTTGGATACCATCAACTAGATTATCTATTATTTTAACCAAAAATATAGCTTATCTTGGATACCATCAACTAGATTATCTATTATTTTAACCAAAATATAGCTTATCTTGGATACCATCAACTAGATTATCTATCATTTTAATCAAAAATATAGCTTATCTTGGATACCGTCAACTAGATTATCTATTATTTTAACCAAAAATATAGCTTATCTTGGATACCATCAACTAGATTATCTATTATTTTAACCAAAACTGGGAAAAAATTGGCTAACGGTCGGTTTGCGTGAAGAATTTAGGTACAAAAACGGCTCGCCAAATGAAATATGTTTTTTTTAACAGACGCCATTTAATATCATTATACTATATAGCCAAAATAAAAAAAGTAGGAATGCTGTGTGTATTTGATGAGTACAGTTTATGTATTATATATAAAAAATCATGGCAAAGTAGAAGGCTGTGCATCACACACGGCTACACGAGTCACACAAACTTTACTTATACATTCACTCTTATTATGTGACTAGAGTTTAAGAATTTTTCAATAGACACAGGTTATAATAAAACAAATAAATACAATTATGTAGACAATACAAAAAAAATCAATGTATGTAAAAAAATGTTTCAGCCTGTGGGATAGAAAACGTGTGGTTTCGTTATATTCTGAAATGTTAAAAATTTAATATCGCGCGGTTTTCAAGTTTCTTTCAGAAGAAGAGAAAAGCGAGGCAGATATTAAACGACGTTTAGATGCTGTATACTAAACGACTAGATATTAAACGACGGTAGAGGCTTCAAATTTTCATTGATATACCGTTTGACCATGTGGCGGGCGTGGTTGACGTTGTATCTGCCTACACACATTCTAAATTACTCAGACCGGTATTTTTTTCCTTTGTAGTAATGGACAATCTCTGGTCGTCATCATTGCTGGACCTTGTAGTCGAGGATCCCTTCGCTATTCCAAAGTCGATTCAGTTGGAAAACGAAGCTTTACCGTGGAGTTTTGTTTCTTTATTTTTTTTCCTCTTCAAGTGTGATAGCCGTTGCACACCAGCAAACTCACATGCCACATCGCTGTACTGGATCCGATGACAAATCGAAGTAAGACGATCGAATCACACCGGCATTTAAATTTTTTTAAAATTTTAAATAATGTATATGACCGAAGTCATAGGTATCCTTATACAGAAAAAAAAATGCCTGTGTCATTCTAGGGGAGAATCACAGCGCGAGGTTAGAACCGACGAACTACCGCACTGAAGTCCAATACATTACCGTGCGGTTATGTACCTCGACTTTTGTCACGATCGAATGTATTGTAAAACATATGTCGTAGTGATATAGTGTCATATGTGTAAAAAAAATTTTTTTCCATTCCACTAATTGGTCGTTTGAGTAACTGTCAAATAAAAAAAGTGTGTATTTAGGTTTTTAATCGTTTTGTTTTTGTGGCACATTCAATACACAAATACATTCATTATAAAAAAAACACTGTTTGGTAAATAAATATCGTTAAAAAAACTTTCATTTCATTTTCAGTTTTTCAACATTTCGGAGTTTAATTCTAAACGTTAAAATGAGGCTTCATTGCATAAATTGAATCTTATTTTATAACTTTAAGATAAATTTAAACATGCAACACTTAAAAAAGGATTAGGTCACAAATATGATTATTTGACATAACATACATAATTATTGCATATACACGATTATTTTCCATATAAGAGCCTTCCACGTAAAGGTTTCACATACAGAAATATTTGACATACATACATACCATACATTATTATTTTACGTACATAAGTATTTCCCATATAAAATTATTTCACAAATAGGAATATATAACATGCAATATACTTGCATATACAGGAGTATTTTACATATAAAATTATCACCCATATAAGAGTATCCCACGACGAAGGTTACTTCACATACAGGATTATTATACAGAGGATTATTTCATTTACAGGAGTGTTTCACTTGCAGGATTATCTCACACATAGGATTATATTACTACAGGATTATCTCACGAATAGATTAAGTTCCCATATAGGATTTTTTCACATATAGAATTATTTCACATACAAGGTTATCTCACATACGGAATTTTGTCACAAAGAAGATAATTTTCTATACAGGATTATTTCATGTACAGATTTTTTCCCATACAGGATTTTTATATCATTACAGAATTATCTCTCATATAGGAATAGTTCCCATACAGGATTTTATCATATACAGGATTGTTTCACATATAGGGTTATCTCACATACATAATTATGTTATATAGAGGATTATTTCCCACACAGGATTATTTATTCCCCATGCAAGATTTCACGTACTGTTGTTAATTTAAATAAGGATGGCATTGAAATAAAATAACTTTGGTCTTGTACCTAAGGGATAAAGAATGAATGCATAAATATTATTTATAGGTACAGGAAGTTACTTTTATATATTTTGGACAACAATTAACTTTTAGTGGAAAATACAATAAAACAAATATATTTTTTTCCACGGAAAAATTAATGAAGAGACAATGTTTAATTACACTAACTACTGAAGTAGGGGAAAATATTGATGCCTTGTCAAAAAAATATTTCATTGTTCATCTATATATTGTTTAAATATATATGGGTCAATAGAGAACAAATTATTTCAGATATTGCTAATCTTAAATGAACATATTTTTAACCCTAAAAATCACCCTGGGATGAAGGTATCCTTATATTTATTTGATCACCTTTTTTACCTGGTTGCTTTATTATACAAAAAAAACCACTTAACGATTATATAGTATAACCTAGAAAACTTCTTGCTATGTGATAATTTTTTTTACTTAACCAGATTATGAAAGACCTTATACATGGTGTTAGAAAAATGTGAAAGGAAAAGTAAATGCGATATACAGGTTAATAATAAAATATTGAAGCACATTGAGGAATTATATTGGGTGTTAATATAAGTTGTGTCCGTTTTTTTCCAATTTAAAAATGAGCACCAAAAGTAAAACAAAATTGTAGAGGTTATACGTCATTCAAAAGAAAATTTTGTGCTCTACAAAATATTGTGTTTGCTTTTACGTTACATACGAGTATATTATTTTATTTGATTACAAGCCTTCAAAATGGAATAGAGCAGAAAATTTTCTTTCGAATAACGTATAACGGGGCCTTTAGCCTTTCCCTTCCTGTTCTAAAAAAATCCACGCGTTCCGGTGATGTGTATTCAATACACATGTAAAAATGAGCGATTTAAAATCGAAAAAATAAGAATATTCATAGCCAATCGCTTAAATTTATTAAATTTGAAGTCGAAAGTGATAATATTTGAAATTTAATTACTGAAAACATGAAAAAAACATCGGCCGACGTTCACAAAACGGCCGAAGCGACCACCTCAAATGGATGCCCGACAGCTACTGAAGCGAGAGAGGCGAGCGAACTGAGATTATATTTCTTGCGTTCCCATATACCGAAGTAGAGTGAGATTGAGACGTGAATAGCATCGCTTCCTCACCCATAGCGGTTTTTTAGAATGAATATATCTACGTCACACACTGGCACATGTTTGATTGTATTGGTGAATTTATTCCCGATTTTCACAAAATATCTCTGATGTGGCCGATAAGTGATAATTATTATTAATATTATTTTTTCATTCAATGCGTAAATGTATTACGGGGGAATACCTAAAATCTGAACCCAGTATTTTTTATATTTAAAGAGATATTAAAGTTTTTAGAAGCAATGTGTACTAGTTACACATCACACAGGGAAGGAAGGGATAATCATATACTACCTTGATCAAAAAGTTTTAGGACCGGCCACCGTGTGGCGCTGTCAGTCACCCCATTGGAATTTTTTTGTTAGGTTACCACATCTGTCATTGACACTTAGGTTACCACATCTGTCTCCAAATTTCAGCGTCATAGCTTGACATTTGTAAAAGTTACGCTGTACTGAGTACATCTACCTGTGTGCATGTTTTCGATTTTTTCAAAGTTTAAAAATGGCATCAACGAGTTTGCATTAAATTTTGTGTGAAAAACGAATTTAACGGTCCGCAGACCTTGGAAATGTTGGAGAAATGTTTTTCGGTTGCACGAACGCTTCAGAAGTGGTCGTGAATCGGAGGATGACGAACGCAGTGGCAGGCCGTCGACGTCGAAAACCGATGAAATCATCGATAAAATCATAGAAATGTTGGCCGAAAACCGCATTGACCATCAAAGAGCTGGCAGAGAACTTGAACATCGCTTATGGATCCGCTCAAAACATTTTGGTTAGTGATTTGGGCCTCCGACGTGTTGTTACAAAACTGGTGCCGAAAGACTTCAATTTCATGCAAAAAAAGGACCGCGTTGAAATCGCGAAAGACATGATTTCCATGAGTTTTTTACCAAAACAACACGAATACTATCCAGCAGCCTTCGAATTCACCTGATCTGGCTCCCTGCGACTTTTTTCTGTTCAACCGACTTAAAAAACCGCTTCGCGGAACGCGTTACAGCACCCGAGAGGATGTCATAAAAAAATCGAAGACGGCTCTGATGGACATACCGAAAATTGAGTACTAGCGGTGTTTCGAGAATTGGATCAAGCGCTGGCGTAAGTGCGTTGCAGTCGATGGGGAGTACTTTGAAGGGGACCATATCGATTTTGATGAATAAACTTGTATTTTCGATTTTATCAAGAAAGTTCTAAAACTTTTTGATCAAGCTAGTACACGTATACTCGAACGGAACCGAATTAAAATGTGCTAAAATGATCCACAATAGTACGTATTTTGTACCAACATTGATGTATGGGAGTGAAATGTGGACGTGAAAAAAACTAAAAATAATCGAATTGATGACCTAGAAACGCTTGCACTGAGAAAAATACGTAGAATGACAATATATGACAGAATACAGAATAAAGTAATAAGTGATTAATGTGAACTTAAGGCTGGTGTGTTAAGTAAGATAAATAAGAGCTCTCTCATATGGTTTGGACATGCTAAACGAATGAATGCACGAAGAAAGAAATACTAACCAACCAAATGTATAGTTCAAATGTTAGTGGACGGTGTGGTAGAGGAAGAGCAAGGTTAGCATGGTTGGATCAAGTGAGTAATATTTTGAAAGAAGGAAACGTAAAACGTCAGAAAAACCATATGAGTTGTATGATGAGATGTATGGATATAAAAGAAGCGAAAGATGTGTGTCGAGATAAGAAAGTCAGGCATTGTGTGCTATCTGCTTACACAAGCAGGGAAACGGTGTGATGGTATGTAAAATGTATTTGACTAGAGGATTTTTTTCGTTATGATATTTTTTTTATTTATAACTGGATTAAAAAAATATTTTATATTTAAAATACAGACTCCCAGCCACGCGCTTCAACATTGTCATAATATACTGTTGTTTAAATGTGCTACACAAAATAAAAGAATGCAATATAGTTATATGACTGTATATCTGGCAAGTTGTTAGTTTTGCACGAGGAATGATATTGAAAGCACTCCTAATTTATACAACCCCCTTATGATTTTTTGCAACCTTTTTTTCTAATAATTCTAACCATAATGATTATAATATTGTATTCAAAACCCATTCCAGGGCTGCGCAAGGCAATAATTTATCCAGGCCGCCCTCTCCCCGGCCCGGCCGGGATTACAGCCCTGACACCCTAGTAATTAGTTTTGTAATATATTGCCACGCCACCACCGCAATGTGCAGGCGGGAGGTATGCCCCTAGATTCTAGAATCATACACACCAGTCTGCAATGTTAGATAGGGACAAATATTGGCTAATATTTTTGATTTACTTCGAAAAAAATACTCCAAATTTTTTTTGGATTTAACTAATTTATATAAATAAACAGATACTCGTAAAGGCTTATTGATGGCAACATACTTACACACTTGGAGTTGTTATAAATTCAGTATTTATTAAGATAACACATGTCTAAGATAAAAACTTCAAATTAAAGTAAGAAAGGTGTTGATTTTTTTATTATCACAATAGCTCAATTTGATGGCCGTTCTGGCCCTTGCACTGTCGATCACGTGGAATCGCAAATAAAACGAATAATTTGTTTTAGTATTTGGGCGCATTCTCATTAAATGGTTGCTCCCAATTCATTATCTTCGATGAGTCTCCATAAAACAGTCCATCGGTGTGAGGTGGGGGGAGCGCAGGGTTATTCAATACTAGATCTACATCCAATCCATCTACGAGTATTCGGCAAGCTTTCACCAAGGCATTCCCTCACATCATGATGGTAGTAGGGAGATGAACCATTTTGCAGGAAGGAAAAGTTCTCGTTATCTTTAAATTCCTTACCAATGCATGGTTTGACAAATATTCAAACAGGCGACCTCCATGGCCTAGTTGGTAAGACGCCTGTCTCCCAGCCCGGAGGTTGCGGGTTCAAACCCCGCTGGAACTTAGACTGTTTACAAAGGATTCCAGTCTGGTTTTCACTAAAGGCCTCTTTAACTTATTTTTAGTTGGTTGGAAGAGATTGCTACATGGCAATAAGCTCGCCAGATTGTACCGTATACAACGGAAATGTTAAAAAGCACCATTTAGAGAGCAAACTCTCCTCAAAGGTGCCTTAATTTGGCACTCGAATCGATTAATACTTAACAAACCATGTATGGCAGCTATAACAGCGCCCGAGCGAATAATGTTTAACACTTTTTAAGATACAGTACCACTTTAGACTCAAATCATAAGTCATGAGTGATCTCAAATAGGCTTTGTAAATATCATCCATACTGTCTTTTTGCATGTACCTATTTATTATTCCAGATCAAAGTTAAAACTATTCGGAGACATCAGTGGCTTTATTTATTTGGCCTCTTATTTCTTTGTGGTATTTGTAACTGAGCACATTACCACCTAGATATTTAAATTTCACCACTTGTTCAAAACTTGACCATTAATCAGATGTCAGCATCTGACTAAATATTAAATTCAACAGCACAAATAATTCAAAATCAGTTGAAATACCTCTGACATTTACTTCATAATTGCATCAGTTCTATTCAATTCCACCATCACCCACGCTGTTGTAGAGGACAAAACCAGTTGAAATACCTCTGACATTTACTTCATAATTGCATCAGTTCTATTCAATTCCACCATCAACCACGATGTTATAGAGGACAAAACCAGTTGAAATACCTCTGACATTTACTTCATAATTGCATCAGTTCTATTCAATTCCACCATCACCCACGCTGTTATAGAGGACAAAATCAGTTGAAATACCTCTGACATTTACTTCATAATTGCATCAGTTCTATTCAATTCCACCATCAACCACGATGTTATAGAGGACAAAACCAGTTGAAATACCTCTGACATTTACTTCATAATTGCATCAGTTCTATTCAATTCCACCATCACCCACGCTGTTATAGAGGACAAAACCAGTTGAAATACCTCTGACATTTACTTCATAATTGCATCAGTTCTATTCAATTCCACCATCAACCACGATGTTATACAGGACAAAACCAGTTGAAATACCTCTGACATTTACTTCATAATTGCATCAGTTCTATTCAATTCCACCATCACCCACGCTGTTATAGAGGACAAAACCAGTTGAAATACCTCTGACATTTACTTCATAATTGCATCAGTTCTATTCAATTCCACCATCAACCACGATGTTATAGAGGACAAAACCAGTTGAAATACCTCTGACATTTACTTCATAATTGCATCAGTTCTATTCAATTCCACCATCACCCACGCTGTTATAGAGGACAAAACCAGTTGAAATACCTCTGACATTTACTTCATAATTGCATCAGTTCTATTCAATTCCACCATCAACCACGATGTTATAGAGGACAAAACCAGTTGAAATACCTCTGACATTTACTTCATAATTGCATCAGTTCTATTCAATTCCACCATCACCCACGCTGTTATAGAGGACAAAATCAGTTGAAATACCTCTGACATTTACTTCATAATTGCATCAGTTCTATTCAATTCCACCATCAACCACGATGTTATAGAGGACAAAACCAGTTGAAATACCTCTGACATTTACTTCATAATTGCATCAGTTCTATTCAATTCCACCATCACCCACGCTGTTATAGAGGACAAAACCAGTTGAAATACCTCTGACATTTACTTCATAATTGCATCAGTTCTATTCAATTCCACCATCAACCACGATGTTATAGAGGACAAAACCAGTTGAAATACCTCTGACATTTACTTCATAATTGCATCAGTTCTATTCAATTCCACCATCAACCACGCTGTTATAGAGGACAAAACCAGTTGAAATACCTCTGACATTTACTTCATAATTGCATCAGTTCTATTCAATTCCACCATCAACCACGATGTTATAGAGGACAAAATAAGTTCCCATCTAGCGCGATCTACACTAGAATATCGAAATCTTCTTTGTTTTTACGAGCATCACGTAGTGACGATGAAAGGAACTGACCGAAGAGACTCCTCCGGTGGCGACACACTTGAATGTAAAATAATAGTGGTGGCGATGATTTTAACGTGCGCATCACGAGAGAAGGAAAATAACTCGCAGTGCAGTATTTTTTTCTTATAAATTGGCTTATGTCCTAGAGTCCAAACAGCCCAGCAAGTTGCCAGTACTTTTACAGAAGATTTCAAATGCAACAAAACTATCCTTTGACGCCACTAGATTGAAGTGACCAATTGTTCCTAAGATGAACCGATGTAATTTCATGGTCCCATCCCATTTGATACACCCAATTTCATCGGTTGGGTTACTTAAATAAACTGTACTAAACTAGCTTTAACTCACACAATTACGATATACCAAGGGAGTATGATATACTCGCATTTATAGGAACTAAATGATTCATACACCCGTCACCACAGATTTACAAATCATCATCCAATAAATAAATAAATTATGATTGATTCTCCCCCTCTTGAGGCATACCACCTGGACAGTCATAAGATCACCTGCCTATGATATTCCATCAAGGGTGGAATCAGCCGGTCTGACTGGCCATTTGGAAGTCAGGAAGACCTGGTTTGACTTTTGGGGTGAACTGTGAGTCATCAAGTACGGTTTAAGGTGGAGCGGAAAACACCCGTCTGCATGTTATCTAATTAAGGGAATAAATATGTTTTGGGTGTAAAATATGATATACATCTGAAAAAACACGAAGTTAAGATGAATTGTCGCACAATTATTTTTCATCTGTCCAGAATGTCGCCGGTTCGAACCCATGTGCTTTGCTGCTCTCCTTAAATTGCACAGTATTTTTTTCGCATAGTACCTACTCGCGGCTGTAAGAATCATAAATTAATGACTTGAATCATACACAACAGGGGTGGCCAACTTGTTTGTGATCGCAATCAACTTTTTACGTTAAATATTTGTCGCAATCTATCCATCGATTTCACGAGATTTAACACATTGACAACATAACACAATATTATTTCCAAGAAAGTTCCACAAATTTCCCCATCAGAAAATGACTTAATTTTTGTTTGTTTAAAGATAGCTGACTTTGAATGATGCAGTAGTCACTGTAAGTGATTTAAAAAAAAGGTATTTGAAGCATATTTTGTTTCGTTAATACCATAGACTTGAACTCTATGAATTTTATTACTTTTCAAATCACTCAACGACAATATACTCTGAAGACAAGCAGGTGCCGACTGCGTTGACAAGTGCATGCGCGTAATGAGATTTCGCAACATCGCACGCCATATTGTAAGTGACGAACACATTCGTTCTCCATGCCCAAATCATCTCCGAGTGATCTTTTTCATTTTATTTAATTCATCAGACTTAATTCAAATTCATTCCTAATCACTTCATCTGTATTCTTCTCAGTACGTGCATTTCTACAGTATTTATTCGGCTTTTTCCACGTCTACGTTTCACTTCCATACATTAAAGTTGATACTAAAATACTGTCGTGGACTAACATCTTAACTGTTTTTTATACTCTCAGGATAAATCATTTATATTTAAGTGCCCCGTTGATTTTGTTTTCTGTCGAAGTTTCGATATCTCTCGCAACTCTTCCATCATCTGAGAACATACTACTTAAATAGCAAAAACCTAGTCTTATATTTCATTACTTACCCATATATCGCATTGACATTTCCTTACACACTTTTATATCATCATGATTTTAGATTTTTCAACATTTAATCTCAGAGTTTTTTCTCCCCGATTAAACTTCAACAACAATCGGTAATCGAATACGAAACCCTAAACTAACACAGTCGTTTAATCAACTAGACTACTAGACCAATGATTCCCAAAGTGTGCACCGAGTCTGTGGCTTATAGGAATGGCGCGGAATAATCCAATAGTTTAACTAAAATGAGATTCACGTTGTTTTTTAATCAGACCATCGGTGTGTTTTTATAAAAAAAATCAAATCCTACAAAACTTAATAGAAAATAACAAACTCACTTTTTTCAATAAAAACGAATTATTTATTCAATTTTATGATTGTTCAAAATATGTACTTACAAAACTTATTTGTAAATTTTTATTTCAGTTTAATTCAATTCAAAGGACAATTTAGATAGCAAACTCTTCTCAAGGGCGCTTAACTCGGAACTTGAACTAACTAATAAACAAATCACGTCTGGCACCTATAGCAGAACCCAGACGAATCATGTAGAACACTTTCTTTTGCATACATGACAACCATATGGGACTTCTGTCATACGGCAAGCTCCTCCAACAAACCAGAAATATGTTTATGAGACCTTGAGGGAAAATCAGATTTTTTTTAACTGGGTTTAAATGGGAATCGAACACGTGGAGCAAATGAATGAAGAAAGACTAACAAAACAAATTTACAGTGCAAATGTGAGTGGAAGGTGCGGTAAATGTGAGTGAATGGTGTGGTAAATGTGAGAAGAAGGTGTGGTAAGTGTGAGTAGAAGGTTTGTTAAATGGGAGTGGCAGGTGTGGTAAATGGGAGTGGAAGGTGGGGTAAATTTGAGTGGAAGGTGTGGTAAATGTGAGTGGAAGGTGTGGTAAATGTGAGTGGAAGGTGTGGTAAATATGAGTGAAAGGTGTGGTGAATATGAATGGAAAGTGTGGTAAAAAGGCAACGAATCGTAGGAGTGATATGAAAGGTGTATGGATGTAGAGACGAGAGATGTATATCACGATAGGAAAGTCCGGTGTCCTCTTATGTCTGCCTACCTCGATAGGGAGACGGCATGATAGTATTTAATCTTAACCAAATCAACCTAACCGTACCAACGTAAGTGTAACTTTTAGATATTTTCTGACTTTAGGCGCATTGGAAAATTCCTGAACACTAAGATCGCCGAGAATCAAAAAAGTTCAGGAACCACCGAACTAGACTACCGACGTCACAATTTTTTAACAACCAATATTTTTTTTTCAATCTAAGATACTCGTAATTCTATAATATTTTTTTCAACACTCTCTGTTTTACAACCAACATCCGTTCCTCTTGGGAGTCTTTTCAACAACAGCGACAAAAAATAGTAATAAACACAACACACGTCCCTTTCACAGTATCATGCCAAGAGATCAGGGCACAATGGCTCAAAAAATATTTCACTTATTTGTATATAGATTTTTTACAAAGCGACGTGCCGGGTGCGGGCCGACACAATCACTTTATAAAAGGTGCTAAAATACCTCCCACGACAATTTGCTACCTGTTCTATGCATTCTTCACCGTATACTATCAACCTAATATATGTTTTGAATGATTCGTGTAAGAAACTATAAATAATTAGGTTGAAATAAAAATTGAAACAGATATCACGTCCATCATACGGTCAGGCGATGCCATATTTAAAATTTTATACCACTAATCTCAGGAGTATGTCAAATTTGATACCACTAATCTCAGGAGTATGTGAAATTTGATACCACTAATCTCAGAAGTATGTCAACTGGGACAGATAAAATAAGTGTTTTTTCGGTATATAATATTATAAAATGTTATAAATTTAATGTCGCTCGGTTATCAAGAATCTTTCAAAAGAAGGGAAAAACTTGTCAGAAATCAAAATATATTTTATCTTCTTTTGAAAGAAACTTGATAACAGCGCGATATTATTTTTTTGACATTTCAGAGTATAACGAAACAACACGTCTTCTGTCGGCTCTAGTTGCTATACTTACTGAGGGTAGATGTATCACATTTCAACGGTAACATTTCCTAACCAACCACCGGACTGGAAGACAGGCGTCTTACCAACTAGGTAATGGAACTCGCACATCTTACGGGCTTATTGCAATATAACAATTTACTTCTACCTAACAGCTTTTGTTGTATATGTATTATAATTTGAATCTACAATAGATTTTTTTAAATGTTTTTTAAATACATACGTACCATTCAGCCCTGCCCCTTTTGGGTTAGACAGAGAGGATGTATCTCTTCGCCTTTCTATCCTTGTGCACAGCTCTCATCTCATATTTATCTATACATCTCGTCATACATACACTTTTGTATCTTATACTCCATACCTTTTCCTGATTTAAATGTCTCCAACTATCTTTTTCCACTATTCATCGGTCTATTTCTTCAACTATGCACCGGAGGTCGTCAATTGCCATTTTGTCCTAATGGAAAAATATTGGCAATTACGATAATCGAAGATGTTCAAATGGTGCAGATTATGGTAGTACGATTGTCAACTCCCAACCCTAACACAGTAAGGGAAAGGAGTTAAACATGAATAAATAAACTGGAAATAAAACACCCTAAGTTTTACACTTTTTGGACCCCTATTGCAATTCTGAGAAATCGCGTCGATCGATTTAGTATTGAAGAAGTATCGTAAAAGAGCAGTAAAGGAAAATGGCGGCTATAAGAGAAAGTGCTGTAGGGGAAAAGGGAAGAAAAGTCAATAGAATACGTGATATTGGAGGTGGGATGGATTTTCAACTGGGTGGAAAAAGTATGGATTAAGGTGAGAAAAATAAAGTTTTCTAATTTCGTTTCCTTTCTTTACCTTTCAACGAGCACCTTTCCTCTATTTCTTCCATTATTGTTTAGAGATTGTTCCTTTATTTATCTTTTTTACATAAACTAAAAAGTTTCTTTTTAATTCTGTCAAGGATTAAAATAATAAAATGTATCAAATATTAAATGGTTAATTGGAAAAAAATTGCACTTTAGTAATAAATACGTTTGATGAATAAAAATAAAGACATTATGATAGGTGGCGAGCCTTGTTGAACTACTTGAAGAAATTTTAATTAAGCAAAATGTAAAAAATATGAAAACAGAGGAGAATTTATAATGAGATATACGAGTAGATGAATGTAGAAGACCTAAATGAAGACTATGTGCGTAGAAACAAAATATGTCAAGAATCGTCCTCTCTGCGAGCCCCAAAAGGGATATTGTGTGATGGTACTTAGGTAATTTTTATTTGTATTATAATTACGCTTGTGTTGTAGATTATTATTCAAGTCAACTCTTTATTTTTATTTAAGTGAGAAATCTTAAGAAGGTTTGCCCACATTGATAGAATGAATTGCGAAAGACTTGCAAGCAAATGCATTTGTTTAGAATGAATGAACGACGAGAAAGAGGTGCACCGAGGAAAGAATGAAAAATTATTACTGAAGAAAATTGAAGGGAGGGAAAAGAAAAAAGTGTGATATAAAAGGAAGCATGTGTGACGAGATTTGTGAATGAGGAGAAGGTAAGAGAAATGATTAATTAATTAGACCACTTTGACACACGTATTTCCTAGTGAGTGACATTGTTACGTACTTGTACTCAACGGTTCGCCTTTTTAATAAAATTATGTACATTTTAAATGGTATTATATGTTGTGCTTAATGAAAAAAAAATCTAGGGTATTAACAGAGAAGAATAATGTTAATACATAGAAATACAACATTGTTTTCAAACCTAAAAATCAAGCCTTATGATACATGAGACTCAAAGTTTGTCATCTCACCTGTTAGAAATACTACAGACTCAAAGTTTGTCATCTCACCTGTTAGAAATACTTCAGACTCAAAGTTTGTCATCTCACCTGTTAGAAATACTATAGACTCAAAGTTTGTCATCTCACCTGTTAGAAATACTAGACTCAAAGTTTGTCATCTCACCTGTTAGAAATACTACAGACTCAAAGTTTGTCATCTCACCAGTTAGAAATACTACAGACTCAAAGTTGGTTATCTCACCTGTTAGAAATACTGCAGACTCAAAGTTTGTCATCTCACCTGTTAGAAATACTACAGACTCAAAGTTTGTCATCTCACCTGTTAGATACTGTAAGCATTTTTAACAGGCGAAATTTTAAACATGGTTTGGATTTTTTTTGTATTTCTTTTAGTGTTAGTAATTTTATATGAAGAAGTCAGGAAAAATCTCTTAAATGTAGTGTAATACTTGAAATAATTTTATTTTTATATTATTTGACGTGTTATATTTTGTTATAATGTTTAAGTATAACATATACATTTTTATTACTGTTTTTTTATTAAATAAGTCTTAAAATTTTGAATTGTTTTATACATGTTTTTTTTGTACTTGTTATGTGTGGTCTTGTACGAATTAGGAAAACCCGTAATATGTAAATGATAAAAATAAATAGATTAATAAATGGAGTTTAATAGAATGAATGAGATTTTTGGGAGACTTAAATGAAATATGACCTAATAAATAAAATTCTGGAAGAAGAAAGTGTGGAAAACCTTTATATTAGGGGAAAAATTATGATGTGTACGGAGGGGCCCGAAATGAACGATGTGTATCAGAATAGAATGAATCGGAGATCTCTTCTCTCTGCCTATCTCAAAAGGGATATGACGTGTGGTTTTGCATCTATTTGTTACTGTCCGCTCTTTCTGCGTCGACACACCGAAGTGTGAAAAGGGTCGTTACAATAATGATATGTCAACGTTCAGTAGACGTCCATTGCAGTCCAAGAAGAAGATGAAATGTGTATAAGACTTCACAGTTATTAGTGAGTCACGCTGCATGAACTTCGCACTTGTCCATTTCTCAAGTTGGTCCATTCATTTTCACACCACATCTCGCGGTCTGGATGTGTTACTCGGCCATTCATACCTCGACTGCAGCCACAAGATGTAGCTTAAAGAACAATGGGTGAGGTGTTGGCACATGGCGTAGGAAACCATTGAAACAGATTGAAAAAAAATCTTAGCCTGGAAATGACTGTCTTATGATAAAACAACCGCAAGATTTCCATATTGACAAAATAAACGAAATCCATGACCTGATTGGTAAAACGTGTCCCCCCCGTGTGTTGCGGGTTCGATTCCTTTACATCCCAGATTAAAAAAAAAAGTCTGGTTTTCACTAAATATTTATCTGGTTGGTTTGAAGAGTTTGCTATTTGGTAATAAGTCCACCCTGTTGTACTGTAAACCATGAAAGTGTTATAAAAGTGGACCTATATAAATGTAAATTAACCATTGGGAAGTACCACATCCTTGCTTCACACCTTTTGTTATTTGAAACCAATATGTCAAATGAATCGTAGCTGAATGGTGTTGTTTATGTAGCTAGGATAACTGGGACATCATATTGTTAGAGCTTGGTATAGAGTAGAAGAGAATGAAGGACACTTTAGCAGACATATCGTCGTGCAAAGTGTTTCAACCTCTCAATTCACGTTAGTCTTCCATTCAAGAAAAATAAGTTTATATTAATATTAAACATTGTAATTTATTTTTATCAAACACGGTTTATTCCACTTTTTTATGACGGTATAACCCTACCGGTTTCAAGGCTTTCACCTCATCTTCAGGGGAGCGCAAACAAGACTAAATGCTGTTCGAACTGGCACCGATATACACGCTTTAACGGTTGGGGGCTGGGGGCGGGAGGAGGGGAGAGAGGCATGGGATAATTTCGGCCAAGAGCGGAGAAATTTTGGGTAAATAACTGTTCAACAGATGTTCCGATCGGTGTACTGATTTAGAAATTTCTAGGGCCTCTAATCTGTCCAATTTATTTCCGTTACCACTGATATGTAAGAATTTGGCATCATCGATAGAAAAAGTATGATTCTCGCGGTGACAATGATTAGCCATTTCAGAATAAATTAGAGAATTTGTTAAGGCGGATTTGTGTTCACGAAATCTCTTTTCAAAAGATCTTCCTGTCTTTCCTATATAAAAAGGATCACAGTCAGCACATAAAAGTTTATACACACCACTGTTGCTAAGTATTCCATTTTTGCCTTTCCCATTAAATAAGAGTTTCCGGAGATTAAAACTAATTTTAAAAAGTACGAGAATCATACTTTTTCTATCGATGATGCCAAATTCTTACATATCAGTGGTAACGGAAATAAATTGGACAGATTAGAGGCCCTAGAAATGTCTAAATCAGTACACCGATCGGAACATCTGTTGAACAGTTATTTACCCAAAATTTCTCTGCTCTTGGCCGAAATTATCACATGCCTCTCTCCCCTCCTCCCGCCCCCAGCCCCCAATCGTTGAAGCGTGTATATCGGTGCCAGTTCGAACAGCATTTAGTCTTGTTTGCGCTCCCCTGAAGATGAGGTGAAAGCCTTGAAACCGGTAGGGTTATACCGTCATAAAAAAGTGGAATAAACAGTGTTTGATAAAAATAAATTACCATGTCTTTAAACCTCCACAATGTTAATGCCTTAACTATAAACAACATATAATATTAAACAATTGAAAGGTTACATTTGACAACGTATAATATTGCGGATTAACAAACATTTAAAAAATCTTCAACTTCCGTGGTTTATTTAATAAGACGCTTGACTTTCTCCATCCACGAGTTTCAGGTTCGGTTTCTGGTGGTATTCGAAAAAAAAAAACAATATTTGGTCTGGTAAAATAGTTTGTCTGTCAATAAAACTCACACACGTTAGACGTGTTCGAATACCCCTTCGTGTGTTGAGCAGTATTGTTAACATGTGTGATAACGAACTGCAAGTTCCGTGCCTACTCTAAACTCGAAGGTTTAATTAATGGGACTGCAGATAATGTTGTCTCCCAGCCAATTTGGATATATTGAGATACGCCATATGAATGAAAAAAAAAACTTACTATCGTAGATATTGACAACTTATCAAAACCTTACTATTATGGATATTGACAACTTATCAAAACCTTACTATTATAGATATTGACAACTTATCAAAACCTTACTATTATAGATATTGACAACTTATCAAAATCTTGATAAACACACTCTTGTTTTAGTCTTTAGTCTTAGTCTTGTTTGTGCTCCCCTGAAGATGAGGTGAAAGCCTTGAAACCGGTAGGGTTATACCGTCACAAAAAAGTGGAAAAAACAGTGTTTGATAAAAATAAATTACAATGTCTTTAAACCTCCACAACGTTAATGCCTTAACTATAAACAACTATTTATTCGTTTTTTTTTTCTGCAAGTGATCTTGGAGTCTTATTTGTTTATTTAGCAACCCTATACAAGTTATTTGTTTTTTTTATTGTATTTATAATTTTCCATAATTGAAGTATAAATGTTGCAAATCGCTGACACGCCGCGGAGACGTATGTAAAAGACGGACCAGATCGCAGCATCACTCTTGTGCGAGATTTACTAGGGAAGTGTTAAGTCCCCATGCCAGGACAAGGTGGCTACCGGTCGGTCGTCGTAATAGCAGGAACGACCAAAAGTATTTTGTCCATATGTCAACACCAAATTTTGGAGCCCTGTTTCTCATTTGAATTTTTTGTTTCATTTTGTGCCATTGGGAATCGATCTCAAAACCTCCATGTGGAAGTCAAGCGTATTTTTATTAGTAATCTTTTTTTCAGAAACTTAATGCAATTAATGAAATGTGAATGTTTATTACCTGTGATGAAAATAAATAAAGTATGGAAGTGAAACTTGGACTTAGCAGAAAAAAGATAAAAGTAATCTTAACACTTGCCTTACTGTGCTGAACAATTCCGCCAGCCACTGTGCTGGACACTGAGCATCCAGTGAAAAATGTATGTTGTAAATTAAAATTATGCAAAATCTGCTAGGCTATTTTTTGTAATTAGCTATAAAATTATTTTATTGTGTAAGTCCTGGTCACTCACTATCCATCATAGGGTGGCAAGTGTTAATGATGTGTAAACAGATGCATTGTTAAAAATAAATGAAGTGTCAATCTATGAAAAAAGGCAGAATGGAGACATGAACAATTAATACATGAATAAAATGGGTGTTTTAAGTAAGATGAAGGAAGGCACTTTAACGTGATTTGGACTTGTGTAGAGAATGAATAACGAAAGAATGACCAAGATAGTGTACAAGTTAGAAGTGGAAGGTATGCGTGAAAGAGGTGGACTGAGGAAAACGTGGTTGCTTTTTGAAAGACCACTGAAAACGTGACCAGATTTGAAAGACGGTAAAGTGAGATAATTGTTAATAATATAAGATTTTGCATGACGAGATAAATATGGAGGAGGTGAAAGTTGTGTTTTTGGATAGATTTTTTTTAGAGATCTGTTCTTTCTATCTACCCCACAAGAGATATGGCGCGATGCTATGTATGTATGAGCAGCGGCGGCTGGTCTATAGGTGCGTTGGTGCGCTGAGCACCAACGCACCTCGAGATGCTGAGCGAATATGAAATATCGCTGTCTCACGGTTTACTGTACTCAATGAGATCGCTCCGGTAGCAGGATATTTTTTTAAATTTTACTTTAATTTTTTTTGAATTTTCACTTAAATAAAAATCCTCGTACTATTTGTCAGTATTCTTATACATATTTAATCTATACAAATATTTAATATTTTTTGAAGTCGTGTTTGCGAATATATAATTTAATTATTGCGAATTATTTCTCCGGTTCAGCGCACCAACGCACCTCCAGACCAGCCGCCGATGTGTATGAGTATAATAGAAAATACAATCCGAGCGGAGGATCAGGGTACTAAGTTAACTAGAAAGAAGTTTAAATGGGCCGTAAGTGAAAACCAGACTGGAATTCCATTTAAAAAAATCTGGATTCCAGCGGGGATCGAACCCGCAACATCCTAATCTACTCGTAGTTGGGACAAAGATTTCGATAAGATTAAAAAGAGTAGTGAAAAAGGAAAAAAGCACTAAATAGATGCAAGTAACTACATGGTTATATAAATCAAAAATGTTTATTACAAAATTAAAAGTTAATGCCAGACAACTAAAAGACATCAATAAATATAACACTGTTAACTTAAGAACGAATAATTGAATAAATAAATCGAAATGTCAACTACGATAATATAAGAATGGCTAAACTATCATATTAAGTAGTACGAGCGAAAAATATATGAGTATTAAAGTAAGTGTACTGGAAAAAAGTTTAGATGACTGATGGAAGAACATAGAAAATGGAAAAATACAAGGATCGACAGGTTTACAATTAGAAACATCAAATGGTCTTCTTCGTCTTCTTTTAGGCCTGTTAACCTGTTATGGTCCTGCATCATCGTTTCCCTTTTGTGACGTCGACTGCCAGCCGTCTTTTCATCTTTTGGGAGGTCGTCCTGGAGGTCTGCTTGCTTGGGGGATACTGTCCCTGGCCATTCTTACGGCTCTTTGTTCCACCATTCTGGATACATGTTCGTTCCAGAACCTTCTTTTCTGTCGTCCCCACCTGACAATATCTTCAACTTCGCACATCCTTCGGATTTCTGTGTTTCGTACTCTATCACGAAGGGTTTTGCCAGCGATACTCCTGAGTACCTTCATTTCGCTGGTTCAAAGGAGATTTTTCGTTCTGACAGTGTTGGCTCTGGACTCTATGATATATGTCATTATGGGGCGGACACAGGTCTTGTATAGCCTCACCTTGCTTTGGATGTTCAAATACTTCTTTTTCCAGATAGAGTTCTTTAAACATCCGGAAATAGCTGCGGCCTTTTGTGATTGTTCAAGTACTTCGCCATAGAGTTATGTTATGCTAGCACCCAAGTATTTAGATTTTGTAACTTGTTCAATTGGTGTGTCGTTGATCGCCACACTGTATCCAACTTGCTCTCTGGCTAGTCATGCATTTAGTCTTGCTGATGGAGATAGACATGTTGTATCTTTTGGAAGTAGTGTGGAATCGATGTAGCATTTGTTGCAGGTCTTCCTCTGATTCGGCTATGATGGCGGCATCGTCAGCATAGCATTGATGTTTAGCATATTGTCACCCATCTTGTATCCCAGCGGTCGGTAACTTCTTTAATAATTTTATCCATAACCAAGTTAAAGAGAAATGGGCTTAAACTATTTCCTTGTCTTATTTCGGTTGGTGTTGGAACGTCATTAGAGAGTTCTCCGTCTACGCGAATAATCAAATGGTAAGAAGGAAAATTTCTGAAGCCAAAATAAGTAGATTAATGAATAACGTATGCAAGGAGATTGAGTGTATAGAGGAAAATCATGACATTTTAATGTTCATTACAAAATCATGGCATTTTAATTTTCATTAAAAAATCATGGTATTTCTATTTTCATTAGAAAATCATGGCATTTTAATGTTCATTAGAAGATCATGGCATTTTAATTTTCATTAGAAAATCATGGTATTTTAATTTTCATTAGAAAATTATGGTATTTCAATGTTCATTAGAAAATCATGGCATTTTAATGTTCATTACAAAATCATGGCATTTTAATTTTCATTAGAAAATCATGGCATTTTAATTTTCATTAGAAAATCATGGTATTTCAATGTCCATTAGAAAATCATGGCATTTTAATGTTCATTAGAAAATCATGGCATTTTAATGTTCATTAGAAAATCATGGCATTTTAATTTTCATTAGAAAATCATGGCATTTTAATGTTCATTACAAAATCATGGCATTTTAATGTTCATTAGAAAATCATGGCATTTAAATTTTCATTAGAAAATCATGGCATTTTAATGTTCATTAAAAAATCAAACACATGATAAATTCTCAGATGTATCTTTACTAATGGAAGACATTCATATTATAACTGAAATTTATTTAATCTTGAATAGATTATTGCAATATTATTAGCTAAGTGTGAGAAACTATCTGACCCAATATGCAGAAAGTTTCTCACTATTTTGAAAGACTACTCTCCTCACAGTTTCACAAAGTCCGTCAATATAGTTACTGCGTGCTTGTATTGTTACCAGACAAACTCTTGAATTGGTACCATTGTTGATACTATCAGGAATTGGACTCTGGCTAGACGATACCTGCCTTATCAACTAGCCCACGAAGTCCGTCAGAATTACCTGTCATCCATAAATTTAAGCGCAAGAAGAGTAATTATTTCTTCATAGAGGAAATATTGGAATTTTTAAAATAAATTTCTGCATCACTGTTATAATAAACGTGTTTGGAGTATATGGTACTGAATTTTAACATAAATTAGCCTTATGTAAACACAAGACACAATATTTTGCTGATTAAACATTAAATTAATATTTATTTTTATAAAAAAAACAGTGTATCAATTCAGAATGAACTTGAATATTAGCATGCCTACAATGCAACGTTGATATTTGAACTTTTCTAATAAAAAAATTCTCGTGTCGTCATTGATCAGAGAATTAAAATATTATTTTAAAGCCGTCAAAAAATATTATCTCTAGTCACATATACCAAGTCCACCGAAACTAAATGTTAGCAGGCAAAATAAATGACATAGGGACTGTCCCAATTTTGGCAGTTGTTTCGAACATTTTACGTTGCCGCCCCCTTTTCCATTCCTTGATATTAATATTTGGTACAGTGCAAAAACGTTGCTTTAGAAATTATCTACGAGTATATTTTAAGTACGCCAACTTCATTTTGGGTTAATAGTGACGCAAATTCTGACAGTGAAATAAGAGTACAAATTGAATTGCTAGAACAATCTACGTTCAATTTCGATTCCTTATTTTTTATAGTAAAAGAGCCGTGAATGAACTTTGTTGAAAGTTTCATGCAGTCTAAATCAGGGATGGCAAACAAGATTTTATCAACGTGCCCAAATAAACAATTAAAAAATTAGAAAAAGTTATGTGCCAGTACCTCTTTGGAAGTGAATCTCTTTTTAAATTTATGGTTGCCAATTTCAGGGTTGATATATGTCTCTCTCGTAATTTAATCAAACATAATATTTAAGAAGTCATAATACGAGTACCTATATTTAAAATAAAAAAATGTTCTTCTTCTTCCTAGTGTCATGCCAGGTCCCACCAACGTTGTCTATCACCTAAGAGTAAACATTTTTGTCCCCGGCAGCTCGAAAAAGATCCCCAATGCTCCTTATACCAGTCCAATCACATATATTGCGGAGCCAGGAGATTTGCCTCCTGTCAACACCTCTTCGACCCTCTATTTTGTCTTGGTCTCCCTAATATTAGTCAGCAGCTCTCTATCAACTTTGACTTTTTGAAGAACCTTTGTGTTGCTGACCATATCTGTCCAGGGTATCCGTAGCATTCTTCGGTCTATCCACATTTCGAATGCTTCCAGTCGGTCTATACTACCAACGTTGAGGGTTCATAATTCCACTCCATTTAATAACACTCACCAAACGTAGCATTTGACTAACCGTTGTCGAAGTTTCAAGTTTAGATGTTACATTTTAAAAAAAATGTTACATTTTTTAATTCTTCGACGTGCAACAAAAATTTATAGCATGCCACATCCTTGATCAAAAAGTTTTAGGACCAGCCACCGTGCGGCGCTGTCAGTCACCCGATTGGAATTCTTTTTTTTTGTTTGGTTACCACATCTATCATTGACACTTCCCTCCAAATTTCAGCGTCATAGCTTGACATTTGTAAAAGTTACGCTGTACTGAGTACATCTACCTTTGTGCGTGTTTTCGATTTTTTACAGGTTTGAAAATGGCATCAACTGTTCATGAACGAGTTTGCATTAAATTTTGTGTGAAAAACAGATTTAACAGTCCGCAGGCCTTGGAAATGTTGGAGAAGTATTTTTTGGTGGCACGAACGCTTCAAAAGTGGTCGTGAGTCGGTAGAGGATGACGAACGCAGTGTAAGTCGAAAACCGATGAAAACATCGATAAAATCAAAGAAACATTGGCCGAAAACCACAAATTAACCATTAGAGAGCTGGCAGAGGACTTGAACATTGCTTATGGATCCGCTCAAAACATTTTGATTAGTGATTTGGGCCTCAGACGTGTCGTTGTAAAACTGGTGCCGAACGATTTCAATTTCATGCAAAAAAAGACCGCGTTGAAATCGCGAAAGACATGATTTCCATGAGTTTTTTTACCAAAAACAACACGATTACTATCCAGCAGCCTTCTAATTCACCTGATCTGTCTCCCTGCGACTTTTTCTTGTTCAACCGACTTAAAAACTGAGTACCAGCGGTATTTCGAGGATTGGATCAAGCGCTGAGGTAAGTGCGTTGCAGTCGATGGGGAGTACTTTGAAGGAGACCATATCGATTTTGATGAATAAATTTGTATTTTCGATTTTATGAATGAAGTCCTAAACCTTTTTGATTAAGGTAGTATTCGTCATTGTGGTCTAAACTTCCATACAATGTTGAATAATAAACATATAAATGAATCAAAAGAAATAATTCGAGATGCGTATGTACAGAAGGATACTCCATATCTATTGGGTAAGAAAAATTGTTAATGTTTTCATAAAAGTTCTTAGGTGTTAAATATCCTAGTTGTTAAGACGCTTGACATCCATGTGGAAATTTTGGTTTTGATTTCTGGTGGTACCTGAAGAAAATGCTATAAAGTGAACTCACATTAATCTCATCTAATCGTTATTTCTCGATCCAGAAAGGTAGTCGAGATCTATGGAAAATCGGAGGAGGGCAGGAATCTTTCACGTGCATTGATAGCGTGTCTTTTAGAAATACCTCCTAGTACTATCTGATTAAGGCATCTTCGTGTCATAGATTAGAAAGCCGCAGATTTGCAAAATCCGGAGCCAAGCAAAAAAAAATCAATGTGCCACTGACTAGCAACATTGCCTCATTGATCTACATATAAATAAGGTTTATATGGGCGCTTTCAAATCCAGCTAGTTCCTGCTAACTTGTAAAAAATAACAAGTCAGCTGCCAGTATTTGTTTGGTTAGGTCCATTCGTCAACGTTTTCTCCAAAATTACTCCCAGATACCTACGGTATTATAAGTAACCATTTCCCCATCAAATATAACATCAGTCTTAATCTAGAGTAGGAAAATGGCGGTGGACTTTAGAGTAACCTAGATGAAGACATTTTGTCGCATCCTTGTGGTAAGATGAAGTATTCGTGCTATTTACCATAATAAAATTTCTCTCTCGAGATAGGCGGAGAGGATAGAGCGCCAAACTTTATTGTCTCAACACACATCCCTAACTTCTTTTACATCTATACACCTCATAAAACTTTTACGATTTCTCTGGTGTTCTACGTTTCCTTTTTCAGAATATCAAGCACTTGATCCAACAGTAATTTACACGAACTTCCTCTCAAACGCCTTCCACTTACATTTGCACTATATATTTGTTTTGTTAGAATTTCATCATTCACTCATTCCGCATGTCCAAACAATCTTAGTGTGAAATATCAAATCAAATTAAGTTATAAAGTACGAGTACTCGTATATATAATATATAAAATCAAATTAAGTTAAGTTATATATAAAATCCAATTTAGTTATATTCTTTGTAATTTATTTTTATCAAACATTGTTTATTCCGCTTTTTTGTAACGGTACAACCCTACCGGTTTCAAGGCTTTCACCTCATCTTCAGGGGAGCACAAAGAAGACTAAATTCTGTTCAAACTGGTACCGATATACACGCTTCAACGGTTGGGGGCTGAGGGGTGAGGGAGGCATGGGACGATTTCGGCCAAGAGTGGAGAGTAGAATAAACAGTGTTTGATAAAAATAAATTACAATGTCTTTAAACCTCCACAACGTTAATGCCTTAACTATAAACAACATATAGTTATATTCTATACATTTCTTTGATATTTTGTATATTTTATTAGTCATCATGCCAGTCAATTTGTAAATTCATAAAAATATTTAACGTCAAAGCCAAGTCGCACTGTAGTGACGGCAACGAGTGACGTAATAGGTGCAATACTTAAAAGTGTCAAATTTGACAGTGTGCGGTGCGAGAATTCGGGAGAAAATGTCACGCTAATGTCACTTTCGGTGAGAAATTGACTATTATTTATTTGCAATATTGCCATTTTTACAAATTTATTTACCAGCTCGTCCGACGTTTTGAAATAATAAAATACTGATAATGTTTACACAAAGAAGACATATATTTTTGAGACCTAGGACGAAAAATCAAGGAAAAAAAACTGTAATTCCGGATGCTACCAAGTCGTTCACTATACTTGAGAAAATGTAGGATGGTCCCTGTGACATTTGAAATGTCATGCCTCAAATGGATGGGGTAAAATCGTTTTTTTTGCAAATCGAATCGTTTTTTTATAAATCGATTTTTTTTCTCTAAACTGACGTTTTAATTCCTAATTTTCATTATACCGACTTTCTAATGTATTGTATGATTTGTATCTATCTTTAAATAGGTCAATATCCACTATGAATTAAGACTAATTACAAACATTTAATTTTAGGTATAAAAAAATCGAAACCCAATTATCGTATACCGTAGTGATTTTTGACAAACGTCACCAAATATTATTTGATTTTAACAACAGCCACATTTTTGTTCATTTGTAACAAGATGTATTGATTTGTCATTATTGTTAGTTTTATGTAATGTATTTACCTAAATAACTTGTTATTTATTAGAATCGAGGCTATATATATTAAAGTTGACAGAATAATTAAAATTACTGAACGTCGTTACAAGGTTGTATTGGGGCAAATTTGTGAACTGTCACAGGGACCATGCTACATTTTCTCAAGTATAGTAAACTTCTGAGTGCTCTAGTTGGTAAGACGCCTCTTCTTCAACTCGGAGACTGCGGATTCGACTGCCATTGATACGCAATTTTTTTAACAGAGCATCTAGTATTTTTTTCTTTAAAATTTCGTTTTACATTTTACTGACTTATTGAACAGGTGTATAACAAAGGTAGCCTGGAAATCAAAAAGTGAAAAACTAAGTTACTGATAATAGACTGCAGTAACAAACTGCCATCAAATCATGTGAATTACCGTATTAAACCGACTATAAGGCGAGGTTTTTATTTAAAAAAGGCGACACGTAAATAAGGGGTCGCCTTATATTCGAGTCACAAACATAGTGGGTAACAATAAATTCACTACTCGCGATTAGCAAATTGCAACATTGTAATGAGAGCGTTCAAAAGGCGTCATTGTTGACACATAGCATGTGCGTAGTAATTCTGACAGTTTTTGATGTGTTTTTTTTTGTTTTTTATCTTTGCTAACTAAAAAAATATTATGACTGCCCATATTGAAAGACGAGGAGCTCGAAACAATCAAGTGAATCAAGGAATATGCAGAAGCTATGATTCCAATTTTGAGGTTATGGTGGTGCGTGCTGCCGAAACAACTAACAACTGTACGGCTGCCATCAATGGATTTAAAAAATGGTGCATATCCAATAAAATGGACGGTGCTGAAGATGATATTTTGTGGGAAAATATGATTGAGGATTCCGAAGACGATAATATCACTGAAGATGAGATGAGACTGATGCTGAGGATGGCATAGCTATATGTGAATCTGACTGATCTGATCAGCTACTTTAGTAGAACTTTCTTATTTCTTATTTTCATGTTTAAACATGTACTTTACTTTTATCTGGGTACTTTGTTTTGATAAATATTTTTCGTTAAACATTTTGCATTTTATTTTTCATAATATTACAATATAATGGTGAGGGAAATGTTTTTTTCTCTAAAAAGTAGATTAAAAAATAGGGGTCGCCTTATAATAAGGGCCGCCCTATAGTCGGGCCAAGATGGTATATGTAGGTATACTCCCACCAAATAATGTTTCGAAGTGGTTACTGAATTTATTTACTTAGGGTCCAATATTTCCGACAATGGAGGATGCGAAGCTGAGGTGACCAGAATAACTGAAATGGAAAAAAAATGCAATACGAAAGCTGGTAACTTCCCCGTATCTGCATATGTTTAGATAAACATATTCGGTAAGAAAACCGCGGAAAATTTACCAAGCCATGACGAGTTACAAAGAAAAGTTTGTAGATCTTCCGATATATGATAGAAACATATTTTATTTTAGATGGTGTGGGTGTATGTGTGAAGTGTTAATATGTAATCATAAATGTTGATTAGATACTACAAAAAGCAGCTTTAGGAAGCACTTTGTCTTCAAGTGCTTCCTAAAGCTACACAAGTCAACCATATCTAATAATTCGAGGCAGAAAATTCTTCACCACAGGACCAGCAACGTCAAAAGCCCTGTAATGTCATAATATTTTCGAAAAGCGATTGACCAAAGGTAACTGAAACCGCGGATAAAGTGGAGACCACTGTACTCGTATAGGACTTATTGCATTTATTGCAGGTAGAGATTGCCATTGAATACAATACAATTATATAGAATTTTGTAAAATTATAAAATTGATTCAAACCTGCACTCTAGATTCCGTTAATCCGATCCTCATCGCGATTTCTTCCCTCATGAAGATATCAGGATAGTGGGTCTTGGAGAAGCACCTCTCCAGTTCATTGAGCTGTGCCGGGGTGAACCTCGTGCGGTGTCTTTTTTGCTTGGCCGGCTTCCCGTCGTGGTCTGACGACGCGGATACTCCTGAAGACTGCTGGTTCTGTTGGTGTTGTTGCAGAGACTGCTGATGCTGCTGCAGATGGTGGTGAGAGGATGGAAGGTGTGCTGGCGGCGCTGACAGGAGGTCGTGGTGCCTTTTGACGTCTTCGCTGTCTTTGTGACCTGAAAAACATTTTTGAACTGTTACAATTTTTGTATAGCTAGTATATAAGCGTTGGCACCAGGTACTGAGAATCAAGTAGACTGCAAAAAGAACGAACGTATCCTGATAACATGAGCCAGATAATCTGAATAAGTTGATGGTCGTGGGAAGTGCTAAGATGGAATGGAAGCCAGAAAGACAAAAATATGGAGGAATTGATAAGGAAAAGTCCACATACTGCCATGCAAACGGTAAGCAAAAGAGAAGTGAATACGTCTCGTTACAACTTGTACCATCAACATCCCACAGACCATGACCCTGATTAAATAGGATCAACAGAGATGATAAACATAAGCAGTTTAAACTTAATTACATACAGTGCTTAAAAACATATATATGCAATTAACAATAAAATCAAAAATTATTGTTGTATTGAAATAGCTAATTCCTATCTGTAAGGAAGTTCAATATGTACTTTATTACTCTTTCATTGTATACAGTAAACCTGACAGGGTTATTACCATGTGGCAATTTTTTTCAACCAACTAAAAATAAGTGATGTTTAAGGAGTGTTTTGTTTCCGTTGTTTCCTTTTTTAGTGATATTACGAGTTATTTAGCTTTACGAGTATGCTTTATTTAATTTCATGAACGTATGACAAACTTGATATATATTAAATATTATCAGCTTGATGACGAAACAAGGCGACCATCGTGGCCAAGTTGGTACGACACTTGTCTCGCAGCCCGAAGGTTGCGAGTTCGATACCCTTTGGAACACAGTTTTATAAAAAGGATTCCAATCTGGTTCTCCCTTAAGATCTCTTTCACGTCTTTCTGGTTGTTGGAAAATATTGCCACATGGCAATAAGCCCACCAGGTTGTACTATATACAACGAAAATGTAATACAATACAACAGTATATATGCTGCCTGTCTATAATGATAATAATTATAACATTTACAATAATAATGCTGTCTCTAGATACCTAAAATATCCGTCCTTGGCATGCTTTAAGGAGCGACTGAAAAAACTCTTAATTTCTAGTCAGTAATATTATTATATCTATACTGATTTTTCTTTCCTTTCCTCTCCACCATCCCTTCCTTTCTTTTGATTGATTATATCTCACTTTATATGAAAAATAATGTTCGGGTGATTGTCCGTCTTTGTGGGGTTTGTGGTCATATGCTCACGAATGTGTTTATGGATTTCGTGGGTATGGATAATCATTTGAATGATTTATGCGACCATGTAACTTGCTTCATTTACTTTTGTCTGGTTGGCTGGAAGAAATTGCCGCATGGTAATAATCCCACCAGATTGTATTTGCAATAAAAGTGTTGAAAAAAATAAATAAATAAATGAAATATGTGGTCCGGAATAACTAATACGAGATAATAGACAATAAGATCAAAATTGAAGAAAAAAACGTGTATGAGATCAATCATGCCTTATGGAATATGGAGTCTAGAGCAGATAAAACATGTGTGAGATCAATCGTGCCTTATGGAATATGGAGTCTAGAGCAGATAAAACATGTGTGAGATCAATCGTGCCTTATGGGATATGGAGTCTAGAGCAGATAAAACATGTGTGAGATCAATCGTGCCTTATGGAATATGGAGTCTAGAGCAGATAAAACATGTGTGAGATCAATCGGGCCTTATGGAATATGGAGTCTAGAACAGATAAAATATTTATGAGATCAATCATGCCTTATGGAATATTGAGTCTAGAACAGATAAAATATTTATGAGATCAATCATGCCTTATGGAATATGGACTGTAGAGCAGATAAAACATGTGTGAGATCAATCATACCTTATGGAATATGGAGTCTAGAGCACATAAAACATGTGTGAGATCAATCATGCCTTATGGAATATGGAGTCTCGAGCAGATAAAACATGTGTGAGATCAAGCATGCCTTATGGAATATGGACTGTAGAGCAGATAAAACATGTGTGAGATCAATCATGCCTTATGGAATATGGAGTCTAGAGCAGATAAAACATGTGTGAGATCAATCATGCCTAATGGAATATGGAGTCTAGAGCAGATAAAACATGTGTGAGATCAATCATGCCTTATGAAATATGGAGTCTAGAGCAAATAAAACGAAAACAGAAAATGTGCTAACAACTAATAAAACGAAAACTTAGAGAGAGAGTCAGAAATGTCCGTATCTGAGAAATATGTTATGTGTAGTAAAATGTGTAAAGTAAAAGATATTGTGAGAAGGGCTAAAAACTGTGGAAAAAACTAACGGAGTCATGTTAAAAAGGTGTTAAGAGTCCTCAACATAATAATGGACGGAATACACGGTAGCAGCCTTCCCCAAGGAAGACCTACGAAATAATGGAAATATAGCTGAGAGTAAACATATCAAGATAGGTAATCCTGATGATAACAGGCAACAGGCCTAACTAAAGAGAAGTGAATATGATTTAAATTTTTCAGTTAAAGCATTTGGATTACTTGACAAAGTATACATTTTTCACTGGACGCTTAGCGTCCAGCACAGTGGCTGGCGGAACTTTTTGGCACATAAGGCAAGTGTTAAAAACTGAATAATTTCAGATTCTTTAAATTTATTCACATCGCCCTTAAATGTTTTATTTATCATCATTAAGAATAAATTTTTTAGAAAAATATTTTTTTAAATTTATTTTTTACTCCTTCTACAGTGTACAATATATGATAAGTCACAATTACTCATTCTTCAGTGTACAATATATGATAAGTCACAATTACTCCTTCTACAGTGTACAATATATGATAAGTCACAATTACTCCTTCTACAGTGTACAATATATGATAAGTCACAATTATTCCTTCTACAGTGTACAATATATGATAAGTCACAATTACTCCGTCTACGGTGTACAATATACGATAAGCCACAATTACTCCTTCTACACTGTACAATATATGATAAGTCACAATTACTCCTACTAGAGTGTACAATATATGATAAGTCACAATTACTCCTTCTACAGTGTACAATATATGATAAGTCACAATTTCTCCTTCTACAGTGTGCAATATATAATAAGTGACAATTTCTTCCAATCAACTATAATTTTCTCAGATGATAGAAGTTACGATGGATATCGAACGGTGTGTAGCGATGGGAAAGAAAGTCAACGGGGCATTAACACACATAGGCTCGAACCGGACATTATCAAAATCTGTCAAGATTATGGTACACAACAAAATTTTAGTCAAGACTTTGATGTATGGGAGAGAACGTGGATGTGGAACAAGGCTGTAAAGAGTCGAATAAATGCCGAAGAAATGCGAGCACTTAGAATAATACGTGGAGAGACAATGTATAACAGAATACGAAACGAAATAATTAGGGATGAATATGAACTTTAAAAATATGTATTGAGTAACATTAAGAAAAGCACTGTGACATGGTTTGGATATGTAGAACGAATGAATGAAGAAAGATTAACTAAACAAATAAACAGTGCTTATGATATTGGAAGGCGTGGTAGAGGAATAACATGGAAAGTACTGTTGGGTCAAGAGTGTGATATTTTGAAAAAAGGAAATGTAAATAGTCAGAGAAGTCATAGGAGCCGTATGAGAACGTGTAAGAATGTGGAAAAGTCACGATAGGTATCTGGTGACATCTCTTATCTGCCTACTCCTACATGAACACGGCGTAATACTGTGTATGTACATGAAGGGTCTTTCAAATTGAGCGATTTTTTAAATTCTTAGATAAAACACAGATGGCGTCGCGAACTCGCCTGGGTCTTGTGACATTTGAGAAGTGTAATGTATGACATTTATAAAAATGGAGTCGTATACAATACAACGACGCGTTCAAATTGAGAATTATTTTATGTATTGTAATCTCCGGAAACAGTGACATTAATTGGCCACCAAGATTATGTGATCTGACACCGTTGGACTATGTTCTCTGAGGTTACGTGAAAAGCCAGGTCTATAAAAATGACCCCAATCAATTCCTGAGCTGAAGGACAATTATTCACGTTATGAGTTAGTAAGAACCGTAATTATGCCAAAATGTCATCGAAAATTTTGACAAAAGAGTGGACACCTATGGAGCTGCAAGAGGTGGACATTTGGCGGGTATTATTTCTTATGTTTAAATATCATACATTATTTTTCAATAAACAATAAAAAGTTTTTTGAAAACAAAGCAAATTGTGCGTTTTATTCGAGAATTCAAAAAAATTAATAAAAAAAACCGCTCAATTCGAAAGACCCTTTGTATCTACAAAGTTGAGAGATCAAGGCGGAGGGTTTATATTTTTTATGTAGGTACCTAAAGAAAAAAATACGTAATATTATTCTTGAAAAAAATAAACATAACTCTTTGCGTAAGATGAGAAATCTGTGCAAAGTGGGCGAAAAAAATAATTATAAATTTTACAAGGGATTGAATGGCCAGTTGAAAACATGAATGATTGGAATAAAGGATGATCGAAAAACAATCGATTTCATAATTTGAATAGTATTAATTTATTTAACCTTTTATTGTTCAGTGCACAATATGGCCGGTTTATTGCCAAGTGAAAAACTCTTCAACACATCAGCCTAAAGTTCACCATTCTTCTCTATTCACTACCTTTATCATAAATTGTCACCCTGTGTATTCTTCTCAATGCATGCATTTATACATCGTTTATTCGAATCGTTTCAGTCTTTATTCTCGTCCATGTTTCCCTCCCATACTTCAAAGTTGGCATCGGTCTTTTGTGGTTGATTATATTTGGGTTATACATAGTCCATGGCTGGTTTACCAATATTTTCACTGAAATGGCGGTCGCTGTGATAAAAAGAAAGTATCGTGCGAAATTGAACGTGAAACAGGAAATTAAGATGGCTGTATAGTATTTAATATTTTTGACACTTTAATATTTTCAAATCACTAATTAGAATTTGTCAAAAGGTAACACAGGAATTAATGAAAACGTTGACTATTTTTTAATGTAAGCCAATTATATAGGTCAAACCTCCTTATTGGCAACTGTTAACTGTCAAAAGAAAACCAAAACTAAAGATACTGACACTGACACTGAAATTTTCTTGAAAAACAGTGAATTTCCCTGAAATTTTAAATGACTTTCTAAAACCTAAGTATAACGATTGATGCGTCAATATGAATAATTTATATCAAAAACAAAAGATGTATGAAATGAGTTGTTTCTCTTGTATAGTGAAAGTGTCAGTGAACGGTAACTATTTCTAGTGATGTATACACATTCACTAAAATAACTAGTGGATGTGTATGTAATACAGTATCAACTGTGAAACTGCATTGCCGTTCAATAATGATAAACAAATATACTATCCACTAGACCAAAAGTTTGCAACTTTTTGAATTGTACCACGTAAATTCCGGAGATTACATCGAATAGTGGCGTACCATCTGTACCACTCTCGGCCTCCTCCTCCGCCCCATAATTTGTAAATTTTCATAATAAAGGTACATATACCTACCCTTTTTACTCATTCATATACTATATTTATTATATAATATCTTTAACTGTCCCGCCACCCCCTATTATCTCACCGAAAAATTCCGCGTCTTTCCGATTATGGACTAGCGCTACGCTCAAACAGATATTGTTTAATGGCCTTACTAGGGTACTAGCGGGAATCGAAACCGCAACCTTCTGGTCAGAAGACAGCCGTCTTACCAACTAGGTCACGGAGGTCATCAACAAATTCATAAGCATGTGAGTGAATGACTTAAGAGAATGTGGAGCGTGTGATGAGAAATCGTTGAGATTGTGATGCGTTTGAAATAGATTAAGTTTTATTATTTAGGAAAATAATATTAAATTTATGACTAAGAAATTAGGTTTTGTTTAGTGAAGTGGTTTATATAATAAATTGTGTTTTTTTTCCCTAGTACTTTGTTCTTGTAGTCAACGATTCGCCTTAAAATAAATTGTGTCGTTGTATTGTGGATCAATGACGGGAGTTCTATGTGATCCGAAAATGCCAGTAAAGTTAAAAGGAAAAGTATACCAAACGATTGTTAGACCCGCACTCCTCTATGACTCCGAATGCTGGACGATGTATAACTCTTACTCTAGGCAACTAGAAACTGCTGAAATGCGCATGCTAAGATGGTCAGCTGGTGTGTTCCTAAGAGACAAAATAAAAAGCTCACGCATTCGTGGAAGTCTAGGTGTTACAGACATCCACAGCAAGATGGAGGAGAGGCGATTAAGATGGTATGGGCACGTTAGACGCAGGGCACCCAATCACATTATGAACCAGGCAATCTCCATGGATCTTCCTCGAATAACAAGCAAAGGAAGACCAAAGAATTCATGGGTGGTGCAAAAAGATAACCTGATGTAGAGGCACGGCCTGTGGGACGTAGTCCGGGACAGAAGAGCATACAACCTGAAGACGGGCAGAGCTGACCCCAACAGTTTTCGCAGACAATGAGTTGGGATGGAGCCAGGGAGAAGAAAAGAAGAGTTGTATTGTGGATAATAAATTTTAAAACATGGAAATATTACAAAATATCGTCTAAATTCTAAAATGTATAAAAATATTCAAAAATATTGAAACTTTTCGATGAATCGGAAAAGTACAAAATATGAAAAAGTGACGAAAATATAATATTTACGAAACATCGATAATTCTCGACGGTATCGATCAAGGGTCAAATATATCAAAAGGTAAAATCCGAAAATATAAAATAATAACCAAATATCTCACACTATCAAAATTTTCGAGCGTACAAAAATATCAGAATACTAAAAAAGTCCGAAGACCTTAAAGAACGAGATGTTTCTAAAGCTTGCTAAAACAGTAGACTCTCGACTATTCGGGGCCGCACTAAACGGGTCGTGGGTTAACCGTGACAGTAAAATTTGCATTTTTTTTTATTCGTCTACATAATATAATACATACCAGAAAATTTAACTCGCTATATTAGTAATATCTAACAGTTAATAAAACTGGAAAAATTCCTAACAAGTCGTCGACCAGAAATTCTAGTAGTAGATTCAGAATTAAATTCTGATGCAAGCGGGCAGGCGCATCACATCAAATCGCTGTTGGGCCTGTGTCATTCGAGGGGAGCAGCACAGCACAGGGTTTGAACTGACGACTTTCCAAACGGAAGTCTAATTCTTGAAGGCGTGGCCATGCTCCTCACATTTTACTGAAACATCCATTACATCTATGCATTTAATTCTGATATCTTTATTCTGCGTTATTTTTCTTTCGTTGAAGAAAAGTTTACACATCGTATAAAGAACCAATGGATGATATGTTCTCTCTGCCTTCTCCAAAAAGGTTATGATGTGATGATTTAATTCAAATAACAAGTGGGAGCAATGAACTAGCATTGATCTTTTATTTATTTTTCTGAAAAGAATTGAATGAAATAAAAACGGTGTTCATGTAACCGTAATACATTATACTGGTTGAGAAATTCAGGATAAAGGACGAGATATGTTCGAGAAGATGTTTGTCCACGACAAGACTGGTGCGTGACGCTGCCTCACGACTGTGTGTCCAAGGTGTTAGCACCCACTGCTCGCGGCGACCGAAGGCAAACATTCACGGCACGACCCAACTGAGGAAGACTGCCTACTTCTATGGTAGACGAATGCGCTGTTTTGTTCTCGTTTTAGGTATCAGCACGTAATTCTTAATATGTTGTTCTAATTTTATTTCTAACTCTTTTCAACAGAATATTCATGGAACTTCTGTTATATTAGCCATCTCCATACCACAAAATATCAATTAATAATTATAATTCAGAGGTGCATGGCCGCGCGGTAACGCACTGGATTTACATGCGGAAGGTCATCGGTTCGAACCCTGCGCTATGTTTCTCAAATATATATAATTATAGGACAGTTTATACATCGCCGTTTAGGTAAAAACTCTCCGCAAGGGTGCTCTAACCTGGAACTCGTACCTACGTTTAAAAACTGACGGTTTAAAAATTTTACAAAACAAATATATATGTAAGTTGAGTGTAAGGATATGAAGGAAGTAGCTGCCCCCATTAGACTAAGTACTTTTTCGCATCTGCATATGTTAAAAAAAACGTATTTGGTAAGAAAACCGCAGAAAACTTACCAAGGGAAGACGGATGGCAAAGAAACCTTTGTAGATCTTCCGATGTGTAACAGTAACACGTTCGGCTTAGATGTAGTGTAGTGTGTGTGTGTGTGTAATGTTTATATATTTAATCAGAAATTTTGATGAGATCTACCAAAAAGGGTTGCCTTCAAGCGATTTCTAAAGCTGCACACATCACCCATATCTAATACTAAGAGGTAGACAGTTTCACGCCCGAGGACAAGAAACGGCAAAAGTTCCATCATATAATATCCATATATTGATCGATTTGTAAAAATTATTTTATTAGACGAAGACGAAATCAACATCAAAGCTCTTCTCCTCTCCAAAGGAACATCTCTTAATCCTTACAGGCACAGGTAAACTTCACTTATTTTTACTCAGGCTGCACAAAAAATAAAAAGTCAAGTTTCTCATTTTTTTAATATGTTTGAAAAATGATACATACAAATGCTAAATTAACATATTTCCACTTCCTCGGTAGGTCAAGGAACTCCTGGTGAGGTGGTACAGCTTATGTACCACTAGTTCATATTTCCACTGGTACTTCTAATGTACCACAAAATAATGCCGAAATACATCCAAGTAAAATTAATTTTTAACCTAAATATAAATTTACCACAATTACTGAAGTCAATTTTATCACAACATAACTATTTTTATTAAAATTTATTACAAATATATAACGTTTTCTTTTATAGTACAAGTCGGCACACCAAGAACAACAACTAAATGTCAATAATATTAGAAGCTAAATGAATTTGAACAGGACCAGACCTGTAGCTGTGCGGATATGAGTCATAAGTATTATATTATACGTAGTGGTACATAATCTGAGCGTTCGTGCAGCCTTAGAGAGAGGTTTAATAAGTGGTACATTGCAGAGAGGTTTAATAAGTGGTACGTTTAATAAGTGGTACATTTAAAAGGTGGTACATAACGTGGACCACTAAGCCTGTAAGAGTTAAACACATATTTAAAATATATAATGGAAACATCCCATTAAGGGATTTGAACTCAAAGAAATGAAATTTGAAATCGATCCGTTCACAACACTGGAGACAGTGTTACGTTTTTAGAAGCGGACTTAGACAATGTTTATAACTACCACGTATAAGCCTGGCAGCTGAAATCAAAACATACTTTAGTCGAGAAATTTGCGAATAAGGCAAACTAGAATAAAGTATGCCACTTGTTTTCAACAGAGATCGTCCTATCAACAGAGATCGCCCTATCAACAGAGATCGCCTTATCAACAGAGATCGCCCTATCATTCGCAATAAATCAGGTATTGCCCAGAGCATGTACAAGCAGTACAAATGTTTGGACAAACTAGCATATTTTGTGAGTCCTGTATATCCCCACGTTGAATATATCACGAATATATCATTGTTTATATTTTATTCCTAATTATTACACCTTCTGCACATGTCAGCATCTTTCTTTCAGTAATTCCGGTCTTGTATAATTTGCTCAGATCTTGTATAATTGGCCTTTGGTTTAAATATGCACCCTTTTATCGCACATACATCCTACGGGGGATTTTAATTTGCCCATGTTGCAACGATTCTGTGCTTTACGTCATATTCTATTTCGCAATCTTCCGTAATGCTAAATTTTGCTTCTGTTCTTGCGTAGTTATATAATTATTAAACATCTGTAGGATGACAGTCTACAACAGTATTTTAGTACAAACTTAAATGCATGGAAGGGAAAAATGGACGTGGAAAAATAGCTAAAAAAGTTAAAAAAAGTACACAGAAATGTGTACAATTCAAAGGATATTTGAGGTGAAAATGTATGACAGAATATGGAATGAAGTGATTAGGAATCAATGTGGGCTTAAAGATGATGCACTGAGTAAGACGAAGAAGAACACTTTGAGACGATTTGGGTACGTGGAACGAACGAATGACAAACTACTAACGAAATAAACATATACAGTGCAACTATGAGTGGAAGGTTTGTAAGAGTAAGATCAAAGAAAATTTGGAAAGAAGGAAAAATAAGAACGAAGACAAATCGTAGGAGCTGGATGAGAAGGTATATGAATATGAAAGCTGCTATTCTAGTAAGGAAGCGACATGACGTTATGCATGTATAAATTTTAATAATATTTACAATATATTATTGTATATTTATCCAACATTTATAAATAACGAATCTACTGGTTTCAACGGCGATTGAATTTCCTTTTCAGGCATTGTTTTTATTACACATGATGCAATAAAATTTTAATAACACATAAGTATGTTATTCACTTTGCTTTTAACACTAAGAGTCCAATTCATTTTTTGTAATTTGTTTTATCAAACACTGTTTATTCCACTTTTTGTAACGGTATAACTCTACCGGTTTCAAGGCTTTCACCTCATCATCAGGGGAGCACAAACCAGACTGAATTATGTTACAACTGGTACCGACATACACATCTCTAACGGTTAACATTCGGGCTGGGGACTGTGGGTAAGGGAGGGAGGAGATAACCTTAGCGAGCAGCGGTGAGATTTTTGAAAGATATGCCCTTGCCAGATGTTCACCCTGATGCACTGACTTAGAAATTTCAAGGACCTCTAATCTGAGCCTTAACAAATCCTCTAATGTATTCTAAAATGGATAATCAAATTCTTACATATCGGAAACAAATTGAAGAGATTAGATACCCTAGAAACTTTTAAGTGCATCGGAGTGAACATCTGGCAAACACATATATTCGAAGAATCTCGCCGCTGCTCGCTGAGGTTGTCTCCTCCCTCCCTTCACCCTCAGTCCCCAACCCAAATGTTTACCGTTAGAAGCGTGTATGTCGATACCAGTTCGAACAGAATTCAGTCTTATTTGCACTCCCCTGATGATGAAGTGAAAGCCTTGAAACCGGTAGGGTTATACCGTTACAAAAAGTGGAATAAACAGTGTTTGATAAAACAAATTACAATGTCTTTAAACGTGCACAATGTTTATGCCTTAACTATAAATAATATAATAAATTTGTTTTGTCAAAGACCTCATAAACTAAAAATTTGTATGTCTTGTTGGACATATTTTGTACGGCATTCTTAAGATAGATGTTTTGAGTCCGGATTTTTTTGAAATCCTTAAAAATGATGAATGTTCCAATATTGAAGCTAATGAAACCGAAAAACATACCCGAAGAAGCTTGGAAATACTACAATCCTTAACTATGAAGGTTCCAGCACACCATAAATTATTAATGATATTACAATGACAATTTGTATAGTGCCGTTTAGAGAGCAGACTGTCCTCAAGTGCGCTCCAGCTCGGTATTCGAACTCACAACTATTGTCAGATCAAAAATATTACAAAAAAAAATATATATAGTGTAAGAATAGGAATGTAGGGCTTGCGGATAGGTATTCGATAAGGGACTTATCTGCTAGGGGCGCAGAACTCACTTATGGTGGAGAAAGTACAAAAGAAATATCTACGATATTTCTATAAGTGAGAGTTCGGTGTCTATCCATGGCTTTATCCTACTCAGTTTCTGCTGGACATGTTCGGGTATAACTCCTTGAGCGTAAGAAGAGATCTGCGTCTCCTGGTATACGTTGTCAAACTCGTTCGAGGAGTTGTGAGCTGTCCAGCATTACTACAAAGATTAGCGTTAAATGTTCCTAATAATTACGCTAGACTGCGCCGGCAAGAACTGTTCTCAATAACATACGCAAGAACGGGTCTTCCAGCCACTATGCCTGTTGGAAAGGTCTTAACTCTTCTGAACGGGACTGCTTCGGATATTGACATATTTCATATCACATTACCAAAAGCAAAAGTAAAATTTCTTCTTAGATTGAGCGCGTTAGAAAGCACCCATCAACATACTTAAGTCACTGTGAATGTGTATCATATGTTTGTGTGTATATACTCGTACGTATGCATATGCATAATTTTTTATTTTATATAATTAAAAAAAAAATATTTCTTTGTAATTTTTCTTCTTTTTTAATGTCTTGTATTTTTCAAAGTAATTGGGCTAAGCCTGTTTTGAAAAAATAAATAAATAAATATGTTAAGAAAAATATATTTGGTAAGAAAACAACAGAAAACTTACCAATATAGTAGAAAACGAACTACAAATATATATTTGTAGACCTTCCGATAAGTGATAGTTACACAATCGACGTTACTTGTAATACTCGTATAGTGTATGTGGTTCATATATTGTATATTATTATAAATTTTATAATTAAATAACCGCGCTATATTATTTTTTAACATTTCAGAATATAACGAAACAATACTTCGGCTCTATTTGATATACTACTAAATGTAGAGAGGTATCAAAGTTCAGCTATAATAACGTTTGATCATACCGTGGACGTGACCGGTATGATATTTTCCATACCGCACTTACTTGATTAGAGCTTAGTGGTTATAAACATTTTTTATGCAATTTTAGTTAATACAGCTATACATATAACATTTTCTATAACTTGAATTAGGTTTAAACTTCCTCCTGACAACGTGTCTTTAAAATAATTGATGAGATTTGAATATCTGAGTATTAATCTGCTCAGTCATTACAATCCATAGAATGCAATCAAGGATTATGTACATATACCTACTACAACCTCAGATTATCTAAAATGCAGAGCATCAAAAAATAAATGCAAGATAACAGTCTAAGTTAGTACAGCCAAAACATGTTTATAACCCAGTATAATTAATCGAATCATAATTTTAATCAACATAATAAAAATTGACAGCATGATTTTGCTTTCAATTAAAGTGGATCAAAATTCGAGCCCTGGGGAACCCCGGTTTTAACTTCAACAATATAATAGTTCAAAAAGGGTAACAAGTCCAGGCGATATGAAAAGTACTTTTAAATTTCGAACTGAAATGTTAAAAATATGTTTTCTATGTCAGAAAATATCAAAGATAGACTAACGAAATCGCATAGACGAATATGATAAACAGAGAAGAAAACGTGGTCAAAGTAGAGCATCATTTTCGTTACGTTAACCTTTTAACAACTTAACAGCGAGCACATGCATTGAATAAAACAACGAGCACATGTATTGAATAAAACGGCGAGCACATGTATTGAATAAAACAACGAACACATGTATTGAATAAAACTCAAAAGAAATACAAACACATACATATCATCACGTTATTTCCCTGTTGGGGTTGGCGAAGCCGACAGGATACCAAACTCCACACACATCCGTCACCTCTTCTACATCCAAACACCTTCATATAAAACTTCTATGATCGATCTGACTTTTTACATTTTCTTCTTTTAAAATATCATTCTCTTGACCCAAAAATACTTTTCTTGGTTTTACTTTACCACGCCTTATACTTGCATTTGCACTATACATTTGTTTTGTTAGTCTTTCTCCGATCATTCATTTTACATGCCCAAATCATCTCTGAGTGATTTTTTCCATTTTACTCAACAAATCAAAAGATATAAAGTGAATAAAATACTAGTTATATAGTCGGTGTCATGTTATTCAAGTACACGTTGACACAACTTATTAAAAATGTCATTCTGCTAGTATACTCGTATTTATAATATAATAGTATATCAATATTTTTACCCTAACTTGTATACTTTTCGAAATTATCCGTTCTCCACTTGGCATGGTCTCCCCTAGTATAGTTTTTTTTCTTGTTCGCAAAACAAGATAATATATTTTTGTTAGCTTTTTGATTGTAATTAATTTTATATTAATGTACTATCAAAGGACCGAGAGTTGAGTCTTGGGTGACTCCATTTTAAAAATTAAATTTTATGGAGCTCAATTAATGGAAATGTTTAAATTAATGTTTATAGAAAATTCAAACGTAGGGATCGATTTTTTTTGTTTGAAGGTGTTGTTTATTTATTTATTTGTGGGATTCTTTTATTTGTATGCAATAGCGTTTGGTGCTGAGTTACGAAATTAAGAGGCTAGGAATAAATATGAATATAAGGATGATGTGTTAAGTAATAAAGTAGATTACTCTGAGATGGTTTGTATCTGTAGAATAATTGGATAAAGAATGATAAACAAAACAAATATACAGTGTGCATTTCAGCGAAATTTGTCGTTAACCCTTCCCTTATGGTGCTAAAATTGAAACGCGCGCTCCGGCGTTGGGTAGCGAGTACGCGATAAAAAATTAGCGATTTTAAATCGGAAAAATAAGAACATTCATAGATAATCCCCTTAATTAATTATAATTGAAGTTAAAAATTATAATAATTGAGATTTATTTGCTGAAAACATTAAAACCCCATCTGGCAACGCTCACGGAACGGGCGTAGGTCTAATCTATTTGCAAGCTCAGAAGCTACTGCGGCGCGGAGCGGTAGTGGCTTACTCCCGGCGTGGCTTACGCTTGCGACGATTGGGACAATTGAGCTCCTCGCAATTCAGTGGAGTATGCAAGAGTGAGATGCGAATATAGTGTCGCACTTCCCACATACTCTTCACCTATCGTCAAGACACAAGGTCGATACACTCACATAGTTTAAATGCGAATTTGTTTCCGATCTTCACAAAATACCCACGATGTAGTCGATAAATTCTGATTATTATTAATATTATTTTTTAAATCAATGCGTAAATATATTATGGAGGAATACCTAAAATCTTAACCTTGTATTTATTATATTTATAGAGATATTGATGGTTATTAGAAGCAACGTGTAGAAGATACCCAACACAGGGAAGGAAAAGTTAAAGAAGACCAACGAAAGTATTTTTGAGCCAAGGGAATTTTTAAAGAAGAACGAACTAAAAATCGTAGGATTCGTATAAGAAAGGGTTTGAATAAAAACAAGGCAAATAATGTGGGACGAGATTGGAAAATCTATCGGACTGTCATTTCCTTTACCCCGACAGGGAAATGGCGTGATAATATGTTTATATGGATGTATTATACATATATAATATGGTATAATACAGACGTGGGCAAATGCGGCTCCGAGAGCCGCATGCGGCTCTTCGTTGGGTTAAGTGCGGCTCCCAATGTCTCTTGTAAAAATATAGATACTTTCTTTCCCCATTATACTTGTATTTTCGCGATTTTCTTTTCTAAATGTTGTAAGTGACAAGATGCGCATGTATGAATGCAACTTTCAAATACGCAAGTATTGGTGTGTACGTGTGAGCTGTGATTTCAATGTGTAGGGTGCGCACGCATCTCCTGCCTCTTTATTTTCGCAAACCACGCAAACCGTATTCTGCGCTATTTTTATATTTTCTTATATGTGTATTTTTATACTTTATATAGCATTTAAGATTTGTATAGAATATGTAATAAATTTGAATTAGTCTATTAAATACTACGTGACTATGGGGTGTGGCTCTTTATATATATGAAAATCCAGAATGTGTATCTCGTTGGCCTTATGTATGCCCACCCTTGGTATAGTACATACATATAAACTTTTATATGGTATGTTAGTATGTATGTACTGTACATAAATAATATGGTATAGTCATACGTACACACTTTTATATGATATATTTGTATGTATGTACTATAAACATAAAATATGGTATAGTACATACATACATAAATATAGAATATGGTATAGAACATACATACAAGCAAAAAATACGTTTCAGTTGTTCTCAAATATTTTTGATTCTTTGTAATCTCTTTCGTTCCCCTTGAGGAAGCTCTCTCATACAACCGGTTGAATAACTCTGAATTAAACAACACGTAATAATGCTTACCACCAATCGCGTTGGCCACAGCGCTGAGGTTGTTGAGCATGGCGGTGGGCGCGCCGTGGCGCAGCCCGAACTGGGACAGAATCTTGATGCCTTCGCCTCACTGCGCACCCCGATAAAGCACTGGCCCTCGGCCTTCGCGCGCTACACACACTACCGATTCACCACTTAACCCGCGCGAGTCCATGTCAAGATCTTGACTCTGTTTCACTGCACAATTGACAAGAATACACATTCAGATGGTCCATTTTGTGTGATTCACAGATTATAACGTTGGTTTAGACATTTGTTGTAGGTTTATTCTTTTCCAAACCTGAGAATAATAAGTTTTTAATAATATCCATTCATAATTTGTTTTAAGGCTTTCGCAGATCTTCGTATCAGTTGTATAAGGTTTTTCAGAATGTTGCATAAAGTGGTTTTGCTAATGATGTCAACGTTTCGAAAAAAATACAGTTTTCATCTTCATGGTTTGTTTGTAATCAACTTCACCATATCTTTATGTGCGCTGGATCAACACTGTAACGCGCACTTGTTCTTCCGTGGTGTGACAAACCCGTGCAATCAATCACGTTATGACGGAGACTTCGTTAACTTACGGCAAAGTTGATAACAAACAAAGCCTTAAGATGAAAAACATAATAATAAAACGACCATTTACATAGCTCCGTTTAGAAAGCAGACTCTCTTCAAGGGCGCTCTAATTCGAGATTCGAACCCGCTATTATTGAGAGATTCAAAATATTACACAAATAATATATATAATTAAGCGTAAAAATAGGAAGAAGGTGGCCATTAAATGAAGTACTTTCCCGCTTCGGGATGTATTTAGAAAAATATATTTGGTGAGAAAACCGCAGAAAATCTATCGTATTGTATTATACTACCTTGATAAAAAAGTTTTAGAACTTTATTCATAAAATCGAAAATACAAGTTTATTTATCAAAATCGATATGGTCCTCTTCAAAGTACTCCCCACCGATTGCAACGCACTTACGCCAGCGTTTGATCCAATCCTCGAAACACCGCTGGTACTCAATTTTCGGTATGTCCATCAGAGCCGTGTTCGATTTTTTCATGACATTCTTTCGGGTGATGTAACGCGTTCCGCGAAGCGGTTTTTTAAGTCGGTTGAACAGGAAAAAGTCGCAGGGAGCCAGATCAGGTGAATTCAAAGGCTGCTGAATAGTATTCGTGTTGTTTTTGGTCAAAAACTCATGGAAATCATGTCTTTCGCGATTTCCTTTTTTGCATGAAATTGATGTATTTCGGCACCAGTTTTGCAGCGACACGTCTGAGGCCCAAATCACTAACCAAAATGTCTTGAGCGGATCCATAAGCGATGTTCAAGTCCTCTGCTAGCTCTCTGATGGTCAATTTGCGGTTTTCGGCCAACATTTCTTTGATTTTATCGATGTTTTCATCAGTTTTCGACTGCCACTACGTTCGTCATTCTCGACCGACTCACGACCACTTCTGAAGCGTTCGTGCCACCGAAAAACACTTCAACATTAAGGTCTGCGGACCGTTAAATCCGTTTTTCACACAAAATTTAATGCAAACTCGTTGGTGCACAGTTGATGCAATTTTCAAACTTGTAAAAAATCGAAAACACGCACAAAGGTAGATGTACTCAGTACAGCGTAACTTTTACAAATGTCAAGCTATGACGCTGAAGTGTCAATGATAGATGTGGTAACCTAACAAAAAAAAAAGAATTCCAATCGGGTGACTGACAGCGCCACACGGTGGCCGGTCCTAAAACTTTTTGATCAAGGTAGTACTTTCGTTGTATACAATACAGCTTGGCGGGATTATTGCCATGTGGTAATCTCTTTCAATCAACTACAAAGATGTTAAAAAGGTCATAAGTGAAAAACACTCTTTAAAATAAATCTGGGTTCCAGCGCAACCTCCGGGTTGGGAGACAAGAGTCTTACGGAGGTCAAACTTACTAAGACAAAACGAACTATAAATAAACTTTTGAAGATTTGTCTATATGTTATAGTAATATTATATATTTGGCTTTATGTGTAGTGTAGTGTACATGTGTAGTGTTCATATATGTAAAATCATACATTATGATGCGATCTCACAAAAATGGTTGTCTTTAAGTGCTTCCTAAAGCTGCACACGCCACTCATATCTCTAACACTTAGAGGTAGACCATTCCACGCCACATGGTCAGCAACGACCAAGCCCTATCTAATACTACGCCCTATTGGATCGATTTGGAACAATTCATTTATTAGATGTAGAGGAAATTGGCCTAAAAGAACATCTATCAGACATATATTCGAAAGGTACAACAGATACATTTCAAACAGGAACTTGAATACAAAGAAACAAAGTGTTCTCCCGTGATAGAACACTTCGTTTCTTTGTATTGTATTCCGCTCACATTGCGGTTGAGACTACGCTATAGGCCGAGCGATATCCTACGTACACGTAGCATTCAACGACGCAGCTGGGGTAAAAATGACACCCATAAACAATATGAAGTGAAGACAATTACTCAAACACTTCCTCAAAGTATACATAGATAAACACTACACACACACGACAGTGGAAAAGGTAATCATTAACAAAAAACGAACGAACCACGTGGGTTACTTTTACTTTGAATATAAATCTTAGAAATATGTTGCTTGCTTGCTACATCTTACTAGTACTTATTGGGAAGTTGATAACAAGTAAGCTATGTAGATGAAAACTGCAGCGTTTTCGAAACGTCGGTATGATAAACCCAACGACGTGGTACAAGACAAAGATCAAGCAATAATAAGTTTTTGAAACGACATCAAACTATTTTCATAATTCGTTAAGAAATAACAACCCTTCCTTGCAGAGTCGGAAATGCACATCAAATTATGAAATATAATTGCTGAACGATGTTGGATGCGATAAAACTAAGGGGGTGGTTTTGTCAAAGAAAACGTAGACCATAAGACTTTTTTTTCAGTTTTTTTTAAGAATATATATGACCAAAGTCATAGGTATCCTTATACCCTCGAACACTAGGCAGAAAAAGCGCCTATGTCGTTCGAGGGAAATAGGACAGCGCGAGGTTCGAACCGACGATCTTCCGCACGGACGTCCAGTGCGTTACCGCGCGGGTATGCAACTCACTGCTTATGGCTGAAATAGTGAGATGCATAGCCGAATATGACTGAAAAGTTTACATACTAGTATCTTGGAAGTGTTTAAGTACAAATGATAGTTGAGATTTAATTTGATATACAGAAACACGTATGTTTACTTGCAATTTAATATACAGAAGCACGCATGTTTACTTGTAATTTTATATAAGAATAGAAGCACGTATGTTTACTTGTAATTTTATACACAGAAGCACGTATGTTTACTTGTAATTTTATATACAGAAGCACGTATGTTTACTTGTAATTTTATATACAGAAGCACGTATGTTTATTTGTAATTTTAATTTATTCTTACATTTTTTATATATTGTATTACATTTTTGCTGTATATAGTACAACTGTGAATTTATTCAGAAAGAAAGATAAATAAGCTGTCAGTGAAAACCTGACTGGAAGCTTTTTTATAAAAATTGGATAGCAAAGGGAATCGAACCCGCAACCCCTTAGGGTGTATTATCGGAATTTGTCTGTCAGTGTTTAACCTAAAAATATTGTCACCTTACAATCAGCAATTGGTACAGACTGTGTGACTCATGTCTGGTTGGTTGAAAGATTATATATACAAGTCAAAGTGTCAAGTAAATTTAAAAAAAAGTTTTAATCAAAAGTCTTAGATAACAATGATTTTGGTATACTGAATATTTATGTGTTTGTTTTCACCAGTTTGCGTGTTTGTTTTCCTTAAAATGAAGTCTTTGAACACCTGTTTTACAGATAATGGAGTTAAATTGAATGTACAAAAATTATTCAGAATTAAATCGTCATGCTTTTTAAGGAAAAATTAAAAATATATAACGATTAAATGCTGTTCCTTAGGGAGTGTCCTTTCACTCAATGATTAATTTAAACGTCGCACGACTAAATTAATCAAATTCTGAAAGGGAGAAAAATAAAAAGTATTTATGAAAGGACAACGAGGTGTATGAACTTTGCAGATAAGAAGAATGTGTGCCAGCATACGAGTACCATAGAATGAAATTGAGATCTGTTCCACCTGACTACCCAAATAGCTACACGGTGTGATGCTGATTTATTTATTTTATCATTTTGTGTATTGTCCTCTGCATCTGCGTGGAAATAATTTTTTTACTTCTGACCATGCATTGTCCCTCCAATCTGGTGACAACAGAATCCTTTGTATACCAACGCATCACACTTCATAATTTACAGTTCACTCGGTTAGACTTTAGAACAATCTTCCTGGTTCAAACAGATTTGCTACATCCTTATCAATTTTCTTCCTGGCACTGTCCCATCTCATTGCCTTGGTAGGCTGTTGGGGTCGGCTCTTCTCGTTCTCAGGCCGTATGTTCTTCGGTTCTGGGTGTCGCTTTCATCTAGACCGTTTCTCTGCAGGATTTTGGAGCATTGAGTTATCCAGGAGTTCTTTGGTCTTCCTCTGGACGGGTGTCGAGGAAGACCCATATGCATTACTTGATTAACCGTATGGTCTGGTGGTCTCCGTTTTATCCTTATCAATATTTATGAATAAAATAAAAAAATCATTATTATCTCAAATCTATACGCCGTCGTCGACGTTACTGGACCTCGTAGTCGAGAATTTTCTTCGCCACTCCAACATCAATCTTGATCTGCTCTTCCACGTCGATCATGTGATCCTCTGCGAGAAAACAGTCCGATCCTAGAGGCGCACTACCTCCTGCAGATGTCACAGATATGTTAATCCTGCTGAGTCGCCTCGCAATGTTGAAACAATTTCGGAGCGCGCTGACTCTTTCTCATACGTCTAGCTGTTGAAACGCCATCAGCCCCAGAACAAATGACTTTCCACCACTTACTGTCCCGAGCCTCCCGTTCCCAGTCCTCAGGCGCCCCACACAAAGTCAGTAACTCTCGCAAACTGTCCTTATACCACTTTCTCTGCCCACCAACCTTTCGCTTGCCCACTACTTCCGCATACAAGACGCGTTTTGGGAGTCTATGATCACCTGTGCATATCACATATCCGGTCAATCGCAATTTCACCTTTAAAACCATAGCAGCTTCTTCAAAACGTTTAATTTCCTTTGTAACAAAGATTTTAATTGAGTGTTTCTACATATTCTTTGTACTTCTCCTTGGTCTTGAAGTCAGGGCACCACAAAGAAGCTAGAAACTTTTGAAATGTCACGATATTGAAGAATACTGAAAGTCGCATGGATTGTCAAAATCGGTAATAATGGCACCAGGAAACGGGTGAATAAAGATAGGGAACTGTAACATCAAAAGGAGAAAGTTACATCACTTTGGACATTAATGGTTGTCAGCGGATGTAGTATGATGATACGCATTCATGCTAATCAAGTAAGCACCCCTGGTTCGATTCCTGGTGGATTTACTTCCAGACTAGTTTTACTTTTAGGTAATTTTACAACTTAATCTATGTTTATCTGTAGCTTATATACTAGATAATCGGATTACGCTCTTATTGCTACATTTGTGTCACTCTACCTGCTTTATTTTATATTTAACCAATTAGATAAAAAATATTGTGAGGATAAAAAATAATTGTGGGTGTAAAAAATAATTTTGAGGATACACAATTTTTTTGAGGATAAAAAATTATCTTAAGGATACAAAATAATTGTGAGAAAAAGTCACGGCAGAAGAAGTCCGGGAAGAAGCCAGATCTCCTGGTTGAAGAACTTTTGGGTGTGGTTTCATTGTGTTACCATGTACGCGCATTTCTTCAGAGCTACTGCCTCAAAGGTCAAGATAGGCATGACGATCGCCAAGCTCCGAATAGGAGAGAAACTTTGTAAAATAAGAATTTAGGTACTTAGGAAGAATAAAGATTGTTTATTAAACAAAAACATGTACGAGTTGTCTTAATGATATACATCGGGTAAAAATCCTGGACTTGCTATGGTAATTTCCAGTTAGTCTTAAAACATTATTTTAATGTGCTTCTTCAATTATTTGACTTGCCATGAAGATTGAGATGAACCTTGAATCGTCTTAGGCGTGGCCACTGTTAAAATACACACGCCTTACATATGTTAGGTGGAGTTTTATTGATTCTCTGTTGTATTAGGTGTTAACATAAGTTGTGTCCGTTTTTTTCCAAATTAAAAATGAGCACCAAAAGCAAAACAAAATGGTAAAGGTTACACGTCATTCGAAAGAAAATTTTCTGCTCTACAAGATATTGTGTTTGCTTTTACGTTACATATATTATTTTATTTGATTACAACCCCTCAAAATGGAATGTCAAGTAGACGAAAGTGAACATTTTCGACAATTCCTTCTGTTAGCGTTAAATTGTCGAACGTTGATTTTTGTTGGTTTCACTCAAAACACGTGGAACCCAAGCGCCAAACTTCTGGACTTTTCCCATTGATTTAAGATAGCGGTATACAGTCATGTGACTACAATTCATCTGCTCAGCCAATTCTACGGTGGTTTGAAGGGGATCTTCATGAATAATATGGTTTAAGCGGTCCTCATCGAAGTCCACTGGTCGTCCGGAACGCTCCATGTCTTTCAGGTTGAAATTACCGTCTTTGAAACGCAAAAACCACCGACGAGCTGTCCTTATATTCATAGCATTATTACCATATACTTCGCAGATATCGCGAGCAGCTTTGACAGCTTTATTCCCTTGATTGAACGCGAACAGAAGGAGGTGTCGAAAATACTCACTTTCGTCTACTTGACATTCCATTTTGAAGGCTTGTAATCAAATAAAATAATATATGTAACGTAAAATCAAACACAATATCTTGTAGCGCAGAATTTTTTTTTTCGTATGACGTATGACCTTTACCGTTTTGTTTTACTTTTGGTGCTCATTTTTAATTTGAAAAAAAAAACGGACACAACTTATGTTAACACCCAATACTTACGTTGCGTGGTCCAGACAAGCTGATCCCACTAATTTTCACTGGCAGACACTGGTTAAATTTTATAGACCCCCAATTTATATAAATTTAATATACTCGTATAATATAATATTTTAATTTGTCAATTGGGTTTTAAAAATTGAAGAAAAAATAGGAGAATACATTTTTTAAATTTCATATGTTAAAAAGACTTAGAATAAATGAAATACATACCATCACATTTCACTGTCGGGGTAGATAGAGAGGACAGCCCACCAGACTTTTCTATCTCGATACATACATCCTTCAACTTTATATAGGTACCATCTCATACAATTCATTTTCTGACATTTAAAATTTCTTCTTTCAAAATAAAATTCACTTGATCCAAGCATATTTTCTTAGTCTTCCTCTACAACGCCTCCCATTAACATTTACGTTCTATATTTATTTTGTTAGTTTATCTTTATTAATTTGTTCTACACGCCCAAACCATCTCAAAGATATAACTTACGAAATAAATTTACATTATTTTATTGCATCTTAATGCGAAGGGTGCTTTTTATTATCAAATCTTTGATGTCGGGAGCAGTGTTTAAAAGTTATATCTTCATATATTATTTATAATTAAGAGTAGAGTGCACTGTAGAGGTTTAAAGCCATTGTAATTAATTTAGTCAAACACTATTCATACCACTTTACATAATAATATGACCCTACCGGTTTCAACATTTTCACCTCATCATCATGTTTTTGCTTCTCTTGTCTTGTTTGTGCTCCCCGGGTGAATACCTTGAAACCGGTAGTGTGATACAGTTATATAAAATGTAATAAACAGTGTTGAACTAAATAAATAACAATTGTTTTTTCTATGAAATCTAAATATATGTTGTACTTTGACGTAAGCCTACTTGACTGACTTTCAAATGTATTTTGTAAAATAGGTAAAGGGTCTTTCAAATTGAGCGGGTTTTTTAATTCTTGGATAAAACACAGATGGCGTCGCGAACTTGCTTGGGTCTTGTGACGTTTGAGAAGTGTAACATAATGTATGACATTTATAAAAATGGAATCGTATACAATACAGCAAGACGTTCAAATTGTTGAATTATTTTATGTATTGTAATCTCCGGAAACGGTGATGTTAATTGGCCACCAAAATCATGTGATCTGACACCGTTGAACTATTTTTTCTGGGGTTACTTGAAAAGCCAGGTCTATAAGAATGACCCCCGATTAATTCCTGAGCTGAAGGACGAAATTATTGGCGTTATTGGTGAGTTAGAACCGTAATTATGCCAAAATGTCATCGAAATTTTTGACAAAAGAGTGGACATCTGTGGAGCTGCAAGATGGGGACATTTGGCGAATATTGTTTTTTGTGTTTAAATGTCATATATTATAACATACTTCAATGTTTTATTCAAGAATTAAAAAAATTGAATTAAAAAAAACGCTCAATTTGAAAGACCTTTACTTATACCTGGTGGCCAGGGCTCTCTACAGTGCTTATGACGCTCAACATAAATTTATTTTATTTTGTAGAGCTCCATTATCAATGTTAGCAGATGGAAAAACATCAATAAAGTTTATTAAAGCTATTTATAGTTAAGGTATTAACACTGTGCAGGTTTAAAAACATTGTAATTTGTTTAATCAAACATTGTTTATTCCACTTCATATAACGGTATACCCCTACTGATTTCAAGGTTTTCATCTCATCATCAGGGGAGCACAAACAAGACTCATGTTTGTGCTCATCTAATGAGGCGAAAATCTTGAAACCAGTAGGGTTACACCGTTATATAAAGTGGAATAAACAATGTTTGACTAAACAAATTTCAATGTTAAATCCTTAGATATGACTCCAGTTTATATACAACCAGTTTATATATCATAGGTATTTACTTATCTTATAGACGACGGTTGAAAATCTTTTTTAGCATATATAAATAGTAATAAAAGGCTTTTAAAGATGTGGTCGCTATATCTGAAAATTCTCTGTTTGAAATGAGCCTTAATGTAAGTTGTACAAAGAACTGTCGCGGACCCCCTGAGATTCCCTCGCGGAAACTAGTTTGGGAAGTTGTGTAATTTGATTGGTTTCCGAAAAATTAGAAAAAAATATCACATTATTGAGAGGAGGGGCGTTTTTAAATGGGTGACCCAAATGAAAAAATACCTCGTTACGGATCTGATCATCGATGAGAAACTTGAACATCCGAGAAAGAAACCTTATGAGAGAAGAAGAAAAATAAGCTACTAAAAAAGTTGAAAAAAATCTGTAAAACAGACCAAATATAAAGAAACTATTTCAGACTACAATATACCATAAAAGGAAATATTAACACAAAAAATATGTAGTACAAATGTAAGTGGAAGGCGACGTTGAGGAAGACCAAGGAAAGTATTGTTGGATCAATTAAATTATATTTTAAAAGAAAAAAAAAATTATATTCTTTTAATTTTTCTTTCTATTATTCTATATTATTTTTGTACATAATCACACTATTCCTTTGTTGAGATAGGCAGAAAGGACAAAGCGCCAGATTTTCTTATCTAAATACACATTCTTCCTCTCTTCTGCATCCATAACCCTTCTCATACAACTCCTACTTTCGAGTCCCGAGTAAAAGTGCCCTAGAGAAGAGTTTGTTCCATAAACGGCGCTTTATAAATAGTCATTTTATTATTATTTAATCTGTGAATAATAGTGGATTTTAGTCCCAAGTTGGAGCACCCTTGAGGAGAGTTTGTTCTCTAAAAGGCGCTGCATAAATTGTCATTTTTTAATTATTATTATTCTACAATTTATCTGGGTTTGTACTTGTACGTTTCCTTATTTTAAAATATCATTCACTTGATCTAACCATACTGTAATTGGTCCTCCTCTACCACGCCTTCTTCTCACGTTTGAACTCTATATTTGTTTTGTAAGGGCTTTTTTTTATTAACTTTTTGAAGATTGCTTCATAAGTCAAATATGTTTATGCCATGCATAGTTAGCTTAAAAGATGAGCCGCGTTTCGAAAGCATTGCATTCTTAATTTTCAAGGCAATGTCACAAATATTACTAGAAACAGTTGAAAAAGAAATATTTTTTCATCAATATTTAATATTGTGAGTGAAAGGGGTTGGCAAAGAAACATCAAGAAAATTATATTTAGATTAACTAAATAATATTTTGCCAGATGCACAGATGATAGATGGACCCAGAGAGTGCTGGAGTGGCGCCCAAGACAGGGAAGAAGATGTGTGGACCGTCCTCTGACACGGTGGTCAGACTGCATTAGAAGAGTGGCCGGGAGCAACTGGAAACGATGTGCCCAGGAAAGAGAGGAATGTAGGAGAGGGGAGGCCTATGTTCAACTTTGGACGGAGACGGGGTGATGATGTTGATGAAATTATATTTTGAAAGAAAACATTAAAAGATAAATAACTTTTAAAGATAGCTTCGTAAAAAATCACAATCAAGGTGACCAAATAAGTTTATACTCTGTTTAATTGTTCGAAAAGCTGACCCGCGTTTCGATGGCGTTGGATAATTCATTTTCAAGGCAATTTCGTTAATGTTACGAGAAACTGTTTATAGAATTTAATTTTAATCAATTTCTACTGGCGTAAGTAGATAAAGAACAAGGAGAATATGACTGGATTAAATTAATGATATTTTGAAAAAAAAAAAAGCAAATGTTTAAAGTCAGAGTTGTATGAGAAAGTGTATATATGGAGAAGAGGCGAAATATGTGTGTTGAGATAGGAAAGTTTGGCATTCTGTGTCTACCCTGATAGGGAAAAGGTGTGATGGAATTTATGTAAAATTTAAAAAAAATATATTTTTTAAAATCAAATAAAAATCAAGCGGCCATACCTTTGTTAACACAATAAAACATTTTTTAAATCCATAAATAATCAAACGAACTGAGTTCGTTTCGTCTTATCACTGAAAATATCGTTAACTGTAATCAACATCACAGCGAAACTGTTTCAATTCCAACGTTTGTGTTTCGACCTCACGAAAAAAATATTATTTTCACTTCACTGATACAATAAATGTTTTAATAAATAAATAATATCACTAGAAATTTAATAGTTTGTGTTAATTAAATTATATTATTGCTAAAATGATGACAAATTTAGGTGACATTTGTCCTTTTTATAATGAATTCTTGATAAAGACTGATTCAAAGCTGGTTCAAATCTACCCCTCTCTGTTTCGTCGTCAAATTAAACGATATGATAAATGTGCAACAGTATACAATTGTTTTGCATCTCTTTCGTATGCCTTACATCGTCATCGTTACAAAAGAGATAGATATAATTTTCTCATCAAATCAAAAGTTGCATTCTGACTCATTCTATCTTTGTTTATCACGTTCGAAATAACAAGTTAAAACGAGATACAAATATACACCTGCTGAAAATTTAAAATGAAACACAGTTTCTTACTCTTTCTTACTCGTAATAAATATATCATTATGTCTCTTTCTAAGTCACAAAAGTAAAGTTGCATTGTATTTTCTGTCCTTGTTACATTTGTATAATTTGTATATGTTTGTCTCATACGTTTCGATGATGGAATGTCTCATTGTTTGAACGAGCCAATAGGAGGACAGATAAATCAATTGGAGATTTGAAATGGAGGCGTGGCTTAAGTGGGGCGTGGTCCTTTTTATTGGAACAAAGGCTGATATTGCACAGTGGAGTGGTCTATATGAAATGTTTTGAAAATGGAATTTGGAAAATTTTCTCTTTGCGATAAATTTTCCCAGTCAGCACTATCCAATCTCCTACATATAACCTGATATAAAAACACTGTGTATATATCTTTGCTCTTTCCTCTTTAACAAAATCAAATGACTAAAACGAGATGTCCTTTGCACATTTCAGTGAATTGTTAATATTGAATATTTGTTTCAAGTGCGGGGAATGGGATAGTTCTGTCGTACAGATGAGGTATTCTGGAGAGGGGGCGGTGAGCTATGGCTCTTATGAAATTTTTATATTATTATTATGCCATAGAGAAAGTTGGATTTTTTTAAATGGACAGAGTTGAATTAAAATTTAAAACGAATAGATTTAAAAAAATATATACACCAACTGTAATTTTCCAATTACGATAATGAAAGCGTTATATACACGAAATGAATATCATCAAAATTTGCTAATATATTATAATTGAATTGCATTACTGTTAAGTCTAATTGAGTGTCACTGTCAGGTTGATGAGAATGTGCAACGGGGTTTTATATAATCAAAAATCGGAAAGAAGTATCGATTTATTTTTTCATGCTATATGTCCTCAGTGAGATACAGGCAAAAGCCCAGTTTACCGGGGACACGACAAATGAAAGGCAACAAACCCAGATCCATTAAAACTGTATGTCCAAATTAAATTACCTGTTTTTTTTATCGCAAATTATGTATATTTTTTGTCATTTGTAAAATAAATAAAATAAATAAATCAACGACAATCGAGCCCGCAGCCTCCGGGCTGAGAGACAATAGTTTTACTAACATGGTCACGGAGCTCGTCATACATGATCATCAAGTCAACAATATTTTAGTACCAACTTTAATGAATAATAGTGAAACGTATATGTGAAAAAAAATTGTAGTTTTGTAGTTTTTCGAATGAAAAGTATGAAATTTCCGTCCATTATTAAGAAATGTTCATACAAATTTCGCAGATTGAGTGGTTTTGGATCATAATTATCGTCAATGCGTTTCAATCACACATTTATCTTGATTCATTGATAATTCTAGCATTTTTGTACGAAAAACTGGTTTTTCGTTGTCAAAATTCATTCAAACTGAAAAATCTTGACGAAAAAGATTGAATATCTCAAAATTAGAGGTTTAGGACCAAAAACACGAAAACACGTTGAACAAATAATATTTCTGTCGTGATTTTGTACATATATTCGTATTTTTATTCGTCAATGGTAGTTTTTCGAGTGAAAGAAAGATGGTTAACAAACGCTATAGAAATTTTCGAGTGAAAGAAAGAGGGTCAACAAATGCTTTAGAAATTCGTACACTGAGAAGAATAAATAGGGTGACAGTTTATTTATTTACATATGACAAGAACTTTTGCTAAAACATAATTCTTAAAAAAACAACAGTCAATTAAAGTGGACACATATTTTTCATGGATCTGGGTTTGTTTCCTTTCATTTGTCGTGTCTCTAGTAAACTAGGTTATGCCTGTATCTTACTGAGTAAATATAACGTGGAAACATTAGTTGATATTCTTTCCGATTATTGATTTCCGATTATAAAAAAACCCGTTGCAAACTTTCATCAACTTGATATGTATGTATCACGTCAATTATAGGTATATAACATATATATCAAACTTATCAAATCCCGCGTAATTTATCATTCCAGATGGACCAAATAGTTCATCCCACAATGTTCCACAAATAATCACCTAAAACACACCACACTCAAGAGTTCACATACACATTTGCTATAAGTCATACCTCATCCCTCCTGCAAACCCAAGCACTAAAAGTCATATCGCAATAATAACCACGCTCCGATCCAATGACTACATTTTTCGCAATGTATGTTATCTTATAACAGAAAACGTAATGAAGTGGTTAGAACGAATGTGAACTTAAAGTATTAAGTAAGATGAAGAATATCACAATGAGATTGTTTGGTCATGTAAAACGAATGAATGAAAAAAAGGCTAACAAAACAAATATGAGGAGATAATATTAAAAAAATAACATGTCTACCAAATCAGAATGTTGGGAAATCGCAAAAAAAAATGTTGGCATTAAAAATATATGACATAATAATTTATTGTAAAAATATCTGAAATCCTTAAAATCGCTTAAGGTGACTTGATTTGTTATTTAAAATCGAATCATAATAATTAAAATAGTTATTCTAGTTTAAAATATGGACATGATCCTTTTTGAGTGAACCATTCAACTTTAATTTTTTTTATTGAACAGGTCTGGGACATGATGTTTTTTGTTACATTTAAAAATATTATACAGGTGTTAAACAAAAAAATAATTGGTTGGAGTAATTTATTTTTGTTTTAATCAAATATAATAAGTAAAGTGTTACAAAATAATAAGAAGTATTACTATAAAACTATAAATATATGTAGGTAGATACAGCTGTTTAATGACATTACACTGCACGTACGATTTAAAACTGACAGTTGCTGGTGAACTGGTATGAAGTTAGACACAATCGGAAAGCTATGATTGGTCAATTCGGACATGATCTCTTTTGATTGGTTTGAAGCCTGGACAAGATTCTTTTTGAAAAAATACTGGTTTTTTATTATGATTTTAAAATGTTTTATGTGCTTTTTTCATTGAAATGAAAATGTTAAACGGCTCTGTACCATCGATAAGAAAAAATCTGCTTTATCAACTCATTTTTTCGATCCGATGAACATGATAATTATTTTTAATGTTACGTCCTCATATAGGTATAGTGCAAATGTGAGGATGTTGTGGCAGAGGAGAGTCAAGGAACATATGCGTATATTTGAATCAAGTTAATAATATTTTGACAGATATAAATATATTGAAGGTGTTCATTTCAAGCCTTTTTAATGTCTCTATGGATGGTTTTAAGAGTTGATAAACAGGTTGCACTGTATATGATGAAAGTGTTTTATAGTTATTAATAAAAAAAGTAAATAATATAAATAATAAGAATATAAGTGAGATATTATTAATCAATAGAAGGAATAAGAGGTGTCGGAGAGGAGAAGCTAACGTAGAATGAAACACGACATTAAGATTTTGGGTTGGTCTTAAAATCTGACGAGGTCGTTGCTATATGGTCTTTCAATCAACTAGAAAATATGTTAAAAAAGTCTTAAGTAAATATTAAACTATTGCCAGGAGATTCCAACGGGAACTGAACCCGCAACTCCCGGCTTTCAAGACAGGCGTCTTATCAATTGGACCACAGAGGATATCAAAATTAAACTCAAATAAATACAAACATCTTTCAGACAAATATATACGAGTACAGTACCTGGCGGTAAGTAATACACATCGGGCTTAAAAAAGAGACCGTCGGCCATAATCGGCTAACTTCGGTTTTGTGGAGCGTCGTCTGTAGAGCGTGTAGGTGCTGTACTTGAATATTTTTTTAAAGTAACTTAGGTTATTGGTGTATAAATTTAATGCTAGAAAGGAGAAAATATTGACCAAAAACTGGGATGGATTCAACAATAATTGTTTTTTTTACTTAGATTCTAAAATATATAACATAAATGGTAAATAAAAAAATATATATACAAGACAATGTATCATAAAGTACGGAATTTAGGGATAAGGGATGAACTTAAGGCTAATGTGTTGTCGACGGTTAAGGCTTGTAGAACAAATTAATGAACAAATACTATGAATATAGTGCAAATATGTGTGGAAGGTGAGGTAGATAACTTGCAAGGAAAGTGTAGTTAGTTAAAGATAGTGATATTTAGAAAGAAGAAAATGTAAATAAGTCAGGGAAATCGTAACATGATGAAACATACGTATTTAGATCCTGCTAATGTTAAAAGTTTTAAGTGCTTTGTGCGTACACATATGATTGTTCATAATTATTATAATTTAATTTCTTCTTCTTCTTCTTAAACTTTCTAAAGACTCAAGAGTCTGTTACTGCAGGATTGTCCTCCTGTGATGCTGAGCTCCAGCTATCTCTCCATCGTTTCGGGAGTCTCCCTTGTGGACGCCGTCCATCCGGCACTCCATGCAGAGCTATGTATGGAATTCTTGTGGAATTCATTCTCTGTACATGTTGGTACCAGTATCGTCGACGCTGTCGTCCCCATCTGACCACATCTTGGACCTCACAGACCTCTCGGATTGTGGTGTTCCTTACACGATCACGCAAAGTCTTCCCAGCAATAGCGCGTCGAGTTCTCATTTCCGTTGTCCTTAGCATACTTTTTATCCTGACAGTGTCCGCCCTCGCTTCGATGCCATATGTGAGGATAGGTCGCACACAGCTCTTATAAATGCGTACCTTGCTATCCGTTCTCATACCTTTATTCCTCCATATGACATCTCTCAAATAGCCCGCCACAACTGCAGCTTTATCTACCTCAGGCCTTACTTCTCTGGGGAGGTCATGAGAGCTGAGCAGTTCACTGCCAAGATATCTGAACTGGGTTGCTTGTTCAATTGGCTGGCTACGTACTGAAATTCTGCACTCTAGTGGGTCTTTGAAGAATGTCATACACTTGGTTTTTGCTACGGAGATTAATTTCAATCTAATTAATTTACATCGATTATTTTACATTTCATTTTTTTTTAAATTAAACAATATTTAAGTATATTCTTAACATATAATTTGTTTTATCAAACACTGTTTATTCCAGTTTTTGTAACGGTATAACCCTACCGGTTTCAAGGCTTTCACCTCATCATCAGGGAGCACAAACCAGACTGAATTATGTTCGAATTGGTACCGACATACACACCTCTAACGGTTAACATTCGGGTTGGGGACTGTGGGTGAAGGGAGGGAGGAGACAACCTTAGCGAGCAGCGGTGAGATTCTTGGAATATATGCCCTTGCCAGATGTTCACCCTGATGCACTGACTTAGAAATCTGGGCCTTAACAAATCATCTAATGTATTGTATTCTGAAATAGATAATCATTCTCACCGTGAAAACCATACATTTTCTATCGGTGACACCAAATTCTTACATATCAGTAGTAATGGAAATAAATTGAAGAGATTAGAGACCCTAGAAACTTTTAAGTGCATCGGAGTGAATATCTGGCAAACACATATATTCGAAGAATCTCGCCGCTGCTCGCTGAGACTGTCTCCTCCCTCCCTTCACCCACAGTTCCCAACCCAAATGTTTACCGTTAGAAGCGTGTATGTCGATACCAGTTCGAACATAATTCAGTCTTATTTGTGCTCCCCTGATGATGAAGTGAAAGCCTTGAAACCGGTAAGGTTATACCGTTACAAAAAGTGGAATAAACAGTGTTTGATAAAACAAATTACAATGTCTTTAAACCTCCACAATGTTAATGCCTTAACTATAAATAATATTATGTTGATAACATATTTAACACACGGTCAACGAAAAGTCGTGCTGTTCTTGACTTTTTTATACTCTTGGGCATTTTATACCAGAAATAAAAATTGTGACTTTAGTAGTAGGTATTTATTAGTTATTTTAACTTTTTGCCATTTTAGTTTTTGGGTGCCAAAATTCAACGCTACTTCTCATGGGGTAATTATGAGCCTCCTTATTATTACACATCACACTTTTTGGCTAACTTAAAAACTTAAAAATATTGACGGGAACATTAAAAACTAACTTAAAAATATTGACGGGAACATTACAAACTAACTTAAAAATATTGACAAGAACATTAAAAACTAACTTAAAAATATTGACGGGAACATTAAAAACTAACTTAAAAATATTGATGGGAACATTAAAAACTATCTTAAAAATATTGACGGGAACATTAAAAACTAACTTAAAAATATTGACGGGAACATTAAAAATTGTGGATTTTTTACCATCTATAGTACATGTATAGTTTATAAAGCATTTTTTATTTATTTATTCAACACTTTATTGTAAAAAAACAATCTGACGGGCTTATTGCCAGGTGGAAATCTCTTCCAACCAACCAGACAAAATTAAACAAAGGAAGTTACATGGCCGCAAACAATATTCAAATGATTATTCATCTTTATATAATTTATAAACCATATACATAGTAAAAGTGAGAAATCATCAATCAAAGGGAAAGAAAGTGATGGTGGAGAGGAAAGAAAAGTAAAAAAGATAGGTACCTACACGTTATATTACTGACTTGAAATTAAGAGTTTTTCGTCGCTTCTTAAAACATGCCCAAGACAGAGCGAATCTAACATTGGTGTGTAATTGATTCCGAAGTCTAACGACATGGACAGTCAAGTACGCCGTAAAAAAGAAGAGTTGTGAACTAGGAAAGCCAATAAACAATATATATATATATATATATATATATATATATATATATATATATATATATATATATATATATATATATATATATATATATATATATATATATATATATATATATATATATATATATATATATATATATATATATATATATATATATATATATATATATATATATATATATATATATATATATATATATATATATATATATATATAATATATATATATATATATATATATATATATATATATATATATATATATATATATATATATATATATATATATATATATATATATATATATATATATATATATATATATATATATATATATATATATATATATATATATATATATATATATATATATATATATATATATATATATATATATATATATATATATATATATTTGAGTGTAGCGCATGATTGGAAAGACGCTGAATATTTTCGGCGAGATAAGATGGGACAGCGGGACAGTTAATGATATTATATAATACAATAGTGAAAGTATGTTAATTTTGCGTCTATTTTTCACGTTCAACCAGTTCAGCTCCTTTTGGTATGCTATGATGTGATCGTACTATCTCAGGTTAAAAATAAATCTTAGACAAACATTTTGAAGACGCTGTAATATGTCCAGCTGTTCCTCTATAATATCCAAATAACAGACGTCCGCATAGTCCAAAATTGGAATGAGCATATCCTTAATTCTAGTGTATTGACTTAATTTTTAAATAGTCCTCATTGCTTTATTGTCATTTTCAAGTTTCCTTAATTAAATTTCATTGCTCAGAAAAATAACACAACAACAATATTTTTATATGGTGCTGTAATTGTATTATATGACAACTTGTAGAATTTTGGAATAATTAATTTTCTAATTTTATTATACTAAGAAATCCTACCTTTTTATATTCATTTATTTATAAGTTCATTTTTATAATTAAATTTGAAACGTTTATTAAAGATGCAACGCAAAAACAAGCTATGAGTATTCCACCAAGTTGGCTAGGGTGTGCAATGGGAAACAAGCTATGAGTATTCCACCAAGTTGGCTAGGGTGTGCAATGGAAAACAAGCTATGAGTATTCCACCAAGTTGGCTAGGGTGTGCAATGGAAAACAAACTATGAGTATTCCACCATGTTGGCTAGGGTGTGCAATGGAAAACAAACTATGAGTATTCCACCAAGTTGGCTAGGGTGTGCAATGGAAAACAAGCTATGAGTATTCCATCAAGTTGGCTAGGGTGTGCAATGGAAAACAAGCTATGAGTATTCCACCAAGTTGGCTAGGGTGTGCAATGGAAAACAAGCTTTGAGTATATATAAAAATGAATATGAAATAAAGACGACTTTATAAATTTATATTAAAAAAAATCAAATCAAATTCAATTTTTTTAAATAAAATAAAAACAAATATTTATTCTAATCTGGCTATTCATCAGTGGCGCAGCATAAATTATTGATTTGCAATAACTCTAATTAACGAGTTGTCAGTTCGCATTATACGCTCATATAATCTTCATGTGTGTATCAAAGCCTGACAGACGACCCCGAGTAAACACATCTGAAGCATTTCAATATATTGACAATCAAATATGATAAAGTAAGTATGTATTATTATAATTTACTTTATTTCTTTTTAATCTTTGGATATGTTTACTTGACTACAATGGCATGCAATATAACTAAAAATATAACCAAAAGTTTGCTAAAGTACAATGACAAGTATGATTAACAGTTCGCTAAAGTACAGTGACATGCAATATGACTAAAAGTTCGCTCGAGTACAATGATATGCAATATGACCAAAATTTCGCTTGTGTACATGCAATATGAGTGAAAATATGATCGAAAGGTCGCTTGAGTACAATGACATGAAATACGACTATAAGTTTGCTTCAGTATAGTGACATGCAATATGGTCAAAGGTTCGACAAAGTACAATGTCATGAAATATTACTAAAAGTTCGTTTGAGTACAGTGACATACGAGTACAGTATGACAAAAAGTTTGCTTAAGTACGAGTACAATGATGTGAAATATTACTAAAAGTTTGTTTAAGTACAGTGACATGCAATATGATTAAAAATTCACTAAAATACTCGTGCAATGTCATGAAATATGACAGAACATATGACGGAAAGTTCGCTTGAGTACAGTAACGTGACGTATGTTATGATCCTAAGGTCACTTCAATACAATGACATGCAACATGACTGAAGTAGTTGTTTCTTTATTCCAACATATTCTTTATTACATCCATTATAAATTTTATTATTCTCTTCAGTTCCTGAATAAAATATTATATATTTAAATAAGTTAAAACTATATAATAAAATTAAATATTTATTAAATCCCTGAGTGCGGGTCTGTAATTTTTTCTCGTTGATTCGAAAAACCAGCGCAGATAGAAATTCTGGGCCTATTTTTACATTTATTGTTTTGCGAAATGTTTTCAAATTACTTTTCGGAATTTTTTTAATATCTGCGAAGCAGCGGGTCATTTTTCCCTGCGCTCAAAAACGCCCTGGCAACCTACCTATCTACCTACTCGCATATTGGTTATCTACGAATTGTTTTTTCTTTTCTAGGCAATATTTCTGCTTACTTTATTATGAAGATAACCAAACGATTAAATTTAGTAGAAATAATAGAAAATAAAGTTAAAAACTAATGTGAATTACCGACAAACCACAGCTCCTTTTACACATTTTCATTCGTCCAGTCGATGCGACTGTAGAACGAATTAATAAGAGTTAACAGATGTGCACTATCTTTTCTCACGTTTAAGACAAAATTGAGCAAATATTGTATTACTCAAAATATCCTTTCATTCTAATTTTCCTTTATCTCACTTCCTCGATCGCATTCATTTCCTCTAGTCCTAACATAACTGCTTAGAGATTTATATTTCTTTACCTGATTTTAAAAAAAAATCATGAATTAAAATAAGCTGGTTGGTTGGAAAAAATCTATATTGCAATAAGTTCGTCATATTTATATGAAATAATAAATTAATGTGTTAAGTAGGGTTCAAAGAGCATGTTGGAAGAGGTTTGCACACGTTGAACGGATGGGAAAGTTTGACAATAAATTATATAGGTACGATTGCGAGGTGCATGGCCGCGCGGTAACGCGCTGGACTTCCGTGCGGAAGATCATCGGTTCGAACCCCGCGCTGTGCTACTTCCCTCGAACGACACAGTCACTTATTCCGCCTAGTGTTCGAGGGTATAAGGATACCTATGACTTTGGTCATATCTATTCTTTTAAGAAAAAAAAAATTAAAGTGTAATAGTAAAAACACTTGTATATGTCTATACAAGTAAGATTAATGCTATGAATATGCTCACGCTAAGTAAAATTCGTGGAGTGACAATGTATGAAAAAAAGGCGGAATGAAGACATCAGAAATGAATGCATGGATAAAATTGATGTTTTCAGTAAAATTAAGAAAGGAGGATTTAAGATGGTTTGGAAATGTGGAGAGAATGATATCGTAAGAATTATTAAGCCAGTATACAAATCAGAAGTGCAAGGTGTTCGTGGAACAGACATACTGAGGGAAACATGGTTGGATAAAGTGAACGAGATTTTTAAAGAATGTAAAGTTTAAGTATGACTAGTAAAATTGTGTGCGTGATGAGATGTATAAATGTGGAGGAAGCGAAAGCTGTGTAAGGGACATGACGTGATATGTATGCATGCATATACTAAGCAGTTATCTATCATTAATTCAAAAAGTGCAATAGACTTTATAAAATAAATCACTGTCCTTCATTGAATATTCTGTCATTGAATATTTTTCATTGAGTATTCTGAAATCACTGTCCTTCATTGATTATCAATGTCTTTCGACTCGAATTAACTTTCATATATTTATTAGTTGCCATTTCAAAATGTGTGGTAATGATTTCGGTTGGTAGGAAATAACGACACATGATAATAAACCCGTCATCTGTAAGATCTACAAAGGTTTCTTTATAGTTCGTCGTACCTTGGTAAGTTTTCTGCGGTATTCTTACCAAACATGTTTTACTAAACATTTGCAAAAACAGAAAGTACCTACTTTATCTAATGACCCCAGCCACCACCTTTCAATCGTTACACAAAATTTTTAAGTATTTATTTTGTAATAATATTTTAATCTGTTAATAAAAGTGAGTTTGAATTCAGAGTCAAAGCACCCTTGAGGAGAGTCTGGTCACTAAACAGCGCTATAAAAATAAAAATAACGAGAACTGAGAAAACACTTAGTGTGACAATTTATGACAGAATTATTAAGTAAGATGAAGAACAGCACTCTTAAGTTAGTGTGTGTCGCGATAGAAAAGTCTGGCACTCTCTCTTATCTGCCTACTTTGATAGAAAAACGGTGTGATGGTGCACATGAATTTTCTTGCTTCCAATGATAAATTCTATCTCATTTTTATTGTTGTTTATTTTTTTGTGAACTGTGTACAAATTAAGAATGATTTGAATAATATTTGTGACCACTCAACTTCCGTTATTTACATTTGTCTGGTTGGCTGCAAGAGAATTGCCACCTGGCAATAAGCCACCTAGATTGTAATTTAATGGAGTATTTATAAATAAATTTTTACGATGTTATTTAGCCACAACACATAGAGGATTAATATTTTACACGTAAAGAATTGATCTATTCTTTTTCAATATTTTACACATAAAGAATTGATCTATGCTTTTTCAATATTTCAAATAAATTAAAAATATGTGTGTTGTATTTTGTAGGACCTAAATAACATAGCTAAAATTGCTTCAAAAGGACTGAAATATTTTATCTCCCTTTAATGACAAACCATGTCTTTTCCTATTTTCTATTCTATTTTTCTTTCCCTGTCTTTCTCGCCCCTTCTTCAAAAAATGTAGAAATGTTGTGGATTGGGTCCATGTTTCAAAATAATATCTTTACCTCCCATGACTTAAGAAGCTTGCTTTAAAAGACTATTTAAAAATCATTATAACATATCTCTCTCTTCCATGACATAACATGTCTTTCCCTATTCCTTATTCTATTTTTCTTTCCCTAACTCTTCTCTCTCCAAGTCATTGGGAATGTTGAAAAATATTGTTTTGTGCATTTTCTTTTCATTTGTACTTTGAATTTATAATTTCATTCTCAATTTTGTAAATGATTTTTTCTGTAACCTTTCAACCAGTTGTTGGCACATATGACAATTGATCTTCCGAATGTACCGTGGTACAATGAAGTATTAAATAAACAAATATATTTGACTCCACAACAGAGACAGGAGTTACAAAGCAACTCATTGGACGGTCTGGTGAAACATCCAACGAGAGACCTTTGTTAACAAAATCGGTCATTGAAAGTAAATAAATTATTAACTTAACATCTCTTTTTCCAAATCTGGCGGGCTTATTGCCAGGCGGCAATCTCATCCAATCAACGAGACAAAAGAAAATCAAGCTATTTACATGGTCGAAAAAACATTCAAATGATTATCCATCCCCACGAAATCCATTAACATATTGTATATGTACGTGAGCATACGCCCATAAAATTATTTTTCAAATCTCATTCCCTTGATTTTACCATACTTTCCTCGCTTTTCTGCTACACAATTTCCAGATATTTTTGCCTTCCTGATAACATTTTCCAAAAATATATATTTATCCAGAATTCTAAAGACTGGAAGTTTGTTCAAACCCCGAGGAAATAAGCGAGCCACAGTTTTGGAAATTATTTTCTACGTGACTTTTCACTTAGCATCCATCACTAAGTTGCTTCTTCCATTTAAGCGATTCTTTTACTTCTCAGATGCACCGCGCGCTTCTCAAACTTTTATTTTGTAACAAATTTTACTGCTCATCGATCAAAATACTACGACAGTCGAATTGAACGTCAGACTCTACCAGAGTCTGATCAAGGTATGGGCTGATTAGGCAACCATTCAAGGACCGTCTTTTTGGGGGGCTTAACAACTGGAGTGTCAAATCACGAAAAAAAATTCACGCTCAGTGCTGACAACGCATATAGGCATTCATATATTACGGGAGCGCGGTTACTACCCGTGGCTCTATCCTACAAGATTATTTCTTGGTATGTTGATATAGTATACTACCTTCTTAGCGTGAGAAGGGATGTGAGAGTCTCTTCTTATATTTTTAGGTTGCTGACGGGAGCTACATCTAATCCTACTATGTTGGAAAAGATAAAGTTTTATGTTCCTGATCACTATTCGAGGTATATATATATATATTGTATCACGGTCTATCCCTTCTAAATAAAACCGCGGATATTGACATCTTCAACATTTCCGGTAATGTTCTTTAAAGAAAGCATAATGAGCTTTCTTAGCAATGAAAGTTAGTTGCTTAGACCAAACTTCAATTTAATTCACCTTTCTTTTAAAGCTTCACAAGGGAGCATTGGGAGGCCACCAGTCTTCTCCATTCAAAGCGTTTTTGGGCGATGTTGGTAATCTCCCTCCGCGACATTCCTAACGCTCTGACTTCCTTATCATAGGAACGGTATACCGTGAGATAGGGTCTTCCAGACCGTCGGGACCCTAATGGACAGAAAAACAGTGCTCTCCTCGGCCAACTATCATCGGGGATTCTCAGAACATGTCCCAGCCAGGACCATCGCCTCTCCCGAATTACAGACCCCTGCCGAGTGCGCCGGTGTACAGCGTCATTTGTTATGTGGTCATACCACCTGATTCCCAATATCCTCCTGAGACACCTGTTTTCAAAATTAAGTATCGACCAAACTTATAACTATTTAAGACCAAACTAATAACATTTACTTTATATTTTTGCCGCTGTCTATAATTAATTTATGATATGTTAAAGCTTTTTATGTAAATAGTATTATTTATGTAAATAGTATTATTTTGTTGCTGTGTATAATTTATGTTATGTTAAACCTTTTTATGTAAATAGTATTATTTATGTAAATAGTATGATTTTGCTGCTGTGTATAGTTTATGTTATGTTAAAGCTTTTTATGTAAATAGTATTGTTTATTCTTATTGTACGTAACTTCTTCTTTCAAGCTTTGTAGGTAATTGGGTTTAAGCAGTATGAGAAGAAACCTGGCTGATATTCTTCCTAACGAATAAGCTAAAGCTAGAAGCAGACCCTCTTTGTGTAACAAGAGAAATCCGTGCAAAGTGGTTAAAAAAAAAAAAAAACAAGTAGACCTTATATGTTCAGTATTCAAAAAACGAAGGAATTTCATGACTTTTGCTGTGGTCATCCTTACATCAATATTTGCATTTCAATTTAAGACAGTGGTATCCATACCATCACCTCCCTTTGGGGGTAGGCAGAGAGAAAAGATCTTCACGCATTTCTATTTACATAAGGATCTTTCGTCTCTTCCACGTAAATAAATCTAGTCATACATGCTCTTCTGTGTCTCATAAATTTCTCTAACAATCTCATTTTAAATTTTACCTTAGTCTATCTCCTCCTAATTGATCTAAATAACCATTCATATATTTAAAAATCCAATCAGCTTTTGTGTGAGTTTAAAACTAACCATAAAAACAAGTCTTAAATATTCCATTTCGTAATATCTCCTAACGAATCTGCCATATTTAAGGGTTATCCAAATATCTTAAAACAAAATTATATGGTTTGAATTTATTTTCCATCCACAGGTCCTTATAACATCAATAAAAGGGGTTTCATATTCCAATTTATTGGATATGTATAACCATCATATAATTTTATTGGATATGTATAACCATCATATAATTTTATTGGATATGTATAACCATCATATAATTTTAGGATGAATGTGAAGTTAGGGCTAATGTTTTAAGTAAGATGAAGAAGAACCTTCTGAGATGGTTTGGCTACGTATAATGAATGCATAAAGAAAGACTAACAAAATGAATATATAGTGCAAATGTCAGTGTAAGGCGTGGTAGAGGAATATCATGAAAAGTATGGTTGGATCGAGTGAATGATATTTTGAACGAATGTAATAGTTAAAGGAATTATAAGTTGTTTAGAAGGGTTAAATGTCTGTAGAAGAGGCGAAAAACATGTGTTGTGATAGGAAAGTCGGGCACTCTCTCCACTTTGCGATACTCGAACAGAAAAACGTCATTATGGTATACTCGTATATGTAATTGAATTGTAAATTCAATAATTTTCGTGAAATTTCACGCCACACAGATTGATACAAAGATTTGACAAAGTGACTGCGAGCGAGATAGAGGGATCCTGTCGCTATATTCTCCCCCTGCGGTATTGCGTAACTGTTGTTCAGGACTCCCCTCCACCCTCCCTTATCCAGAGCCGATACCGATATTATGAGATATTATTGACAATAATGCCAATATTGCGAAAAAAAATGTGTATTACACTTTCATTATGTACAGTATAACCTGGCGGATTTTTTGCCATATTGGAATCTCTTCCAACAGCTAAAAAGATAAACAAACTTTAAGTGGAAACCAGACATAAACCTTTTTTTAATAAATAAGGGTAGGTACCAACGACAGTCGAAACCGCAACCACTTGACGGCGAGATAGGTCTTATCAGCTAAGCAACGGAGGTCTTCATTATTTTTCAATTTGATAGAACACACATAGGAAATTAATTAATAATTCCACAACAGACCAGATCACCTTTTAAAAATACCAGCAACCAAAATCCCAATTACCTGTGTTCATCTCATGCACAATTCAGTGATATTATAATTATTTAGATGGAGAAAAAACATTCATTCTTTCTTTGGTTCAACCACCCTCATGTTAAAATAGAGCTGTCCAATAAACGGGCCACAATCTGGCCAGACTGTTATTTTATGTAACATTGACTGTTTAACTTTATAACACTTTGAGATCTGGGCTATATGATAGATGTATTAATTACTCGTATAAGCTTTTGGTGAGTCATACGTTAGATGCCAGAATCCCTATTTGGTGATTTTCAATATGTACGCATTCATCACCTTAATACGTCGCTCTAGTGTTACCATGATATACGGGTACATGGTATATTAAAGACACGTTGTTTCCGAACCTATGTACGATATATCAATAAGCTCTTTTGCAAATATTATTATTCGGAAAAGCATAAATATGTGAATTATTATTTTCAATTATCAAAGTTGTTAAATCAAAGACTACAACATCCTTAACAGATGAACATCTCATAAGCATCCTTCAAATTGCAACATCAAACATAAATGCGGATATTAATTATTTGTGCGAAACGAAAAAACTCAAATACCGGATTAATTTTATTTGACTAGACAATTCACACAAACTAGAATGATTTGTGCCACCTAATTAAAGCCACTTTGCAATTTAGAATGTGCAACGGGGTTTTATATAATAAAAAATCAGAAAGAAGTATCGATTTAGTTTTTAATGCTATGTTATATGTCCTCAGTGAGATACAGGCAAAAGCCTAGTTTACTGGGGGACACGACAATTTAAAGGCAACAAACCCAGAATCATTAAAATTGTGTGTCCGAATTAAATTCTTCGTCTTCATCTTATTTTAGGTCTGTTGGCCTGTTATGGTCCTGCATCATTGTTTGCCTCTTGTGACGTCGACTGCCAGTTGTCTTTCCATCTTTTGGGAGGTCGTCCTGGAGATCTGCTTGCTTGGGGGATACTGTTCCTGGTCATTCTTACGGCTCTTGGTTCCGCCATTCTGGATACGTGTTCGTTCCAGAGCCTTCTTCTCTGTCGTCCCCATCTGACAATATCTTCAACTTCGCACGTACTTCGGATTTCTGTGTTTCGTATTCTATCACGAAGGGTTTTGCCAGCGATACTCCTGAGTACCTTCATTTCGCTGGTTCGAAGGAGATTTTTGGTTCTGACAGCGTCGGCTCTGGACTCTATGCTGTATGTCATTATGGGGCGGACACAAGTCTTGTATATCCTCACCTTGCTTTGGATGTTCATATGCTTGTTTTTCCAGATAGTGTTCTTTAAACATCTGGAAATAACTTACCAGTTGTTTTTTTCACAAATGATGTATATTTCTTGTAATGTGTAAAATAAAATAAAATTATATGAGTCAATGTAATAAAGCTAATTTAAAAAATGTCAATTCTAGACCACTTAAAGTTTTAACTGATTGAGTTAGAATTTAACAATCGATCTATAAGTGGGAAAGTTCCACGAAGAAAGAAGAAACGCAACATTCATTGGACGCGGTAAAAATATTGATTTTAGTAAATCAAATCTGTTTTGCAAAGTACAACCGAAAAATACATGGTCCATAGTGTGAATATCCAGACCACACTCGCAGCCGGGACTCTCCACAATACCCATTCTGATAATGAGACTAGCTATCACGCAGTGGCCCTTCTGTAAATGACACATGTTAGACAGTTCCATCTTGTTCATTTTTATTATATTAAACCACGGTTTCAAAGGAATAAATTGTTGGATCGATCTATATCTAGAGTCCAAAGTTATTAATACTTATAAATAAATACTATACTATCATGTTTTCAATTTTTGGAGTATTTTTTTGTTAAAAATTAAATAAAAGTGCTTACTCACGATATTTCAGAATATTTTTTCAGTGGACTTACTTATTTAACACTTCATTGTAAAAACAATCTAGTGTATTTATAGCCAGGTGGCAATTTCTTCTAACCAACCAGAGAAAAGTAAATAAAGCATGTTACGTGGTTGCTAAAAAATAGTCCATTAATTGTTCATCTTAATGTAATTTATGAACTTATACAAAATAAAAGTTAAAATGAGATATCATCAATCAAAGGAAAAGGAAGGGATGGTGGAGAGGAAAAAAATCAAGAATGAAACACGTTATATTACTGACTAGAAATCAAGAGTATTTTCAGTCGTTTCTTAAAACATGCCAAGTCTAACATTGGTTTGTAACTGGTTCCAGAGTCCTCACTGCATAGATAGTAAAGGATTATAATATATATGAAGAAGAACTATGAACTGGGAAAGCCAATAAACAATAAACGTTAGGACTTAGCGCCAGTCCATGATTGGAAAAATGCTGAACATTTTCGGCGAGATAAGATGGGGGTAGCGGGACAGTTAAATACAGTATACAAGAAAGATAGTATGTGAATTTGATATCTATTTCTCATGTTCAACTAGTTTAGCTTCTTCTGGAATGAAATTATGTGAACGTACTTTCTCAAATTAAAAATAAATCTTAGACAAATATTTGGAAGATTTTTCCAACTGTTCCTTTGTAATATCCAAATAACAGACGACCGCTCCAGGTCCTACGTAATATCGAAATTACAGACGTCCATTCTAGGCCCTCCGAAATATACTAATTATTGAAGTCCGTTCCAGGTCTTCCGTAATATCGAAATTGGGGACGTTCGCTCCAGGTCCTCCGTAATATCCAAATAACAGACGTCCACTCCAGATCCTCCGTAATGTACAAATAACAGAAGCCCGCTCCAGGTCCTCCATAATATCCAAATTACAGACGTCAGCTCCAGGTCCTTTGTAGTATTAAAAAAAAAATTGGCATTGAAAAATTTATAGTACTCGTATATAGTAGGTGCTGAGGTATATACTCGTATATTGAAAAATATTTTTTTATCCTTTAGCCAGAAACATAGTTTATATTACCACGTACGAGAATACATTCTGAATTGTTAGAATGTAAACTTGGTGTCTAATTGGCATGTTCAACCAGATCAGCTCCATCTGGTATGAAGTGACGTGACCGTACTTTCTCAGATCAAAAATAAATCTTAGACAAACATTTTGAAGACACCTACAACGACGACGTATCAATTAATAAATAAATAAATAATTTTTCAAGGTGGTTTGAAGAGATTTTCACATAGCAATAAACCCGCCAGGTTGTATTGTATATAACGAAAAAATAATACTATTTATTGAAAATTGTTTTTGGAATATACAGGCCGCGTGCACAGCACATAATGCACATTCACTCGTACTGGTCCCGTTACCATCCCCCCTTTCCTTTGTGGATGTATCCGAGAAATGGTGGGTGTAGGGGCTGGGGTCGAGCGGGCGATGCGGATTGCGGAGAGGGGAGGGTTAAGGTGGAGGGGATAGATATTAATTTCAATCAAAACGTCAAGTGGCACAGGGAACAAAGCGAGAATCCAAACATCGAGACTCTAGGAGGCGAGGAGTTCGCTGGGTGCCGCCTCCATTGCGATGGATACGTTAGGAGATGGATGATCGAACTTTTGAGAGGATTCTTATATTTACATTTTTTATACATCATCATCATCAGTACCATCCGACCTCCGTGACGTAGATGATAAGACGAGGTGCATGGCTGCGCGGTAACGCACTGGACTCGGTCAGAAAGTCGTCGATTTGAACTGGAAGTCCGCGCTGTGGTACTCCTCTCGAATGACACACATTTTTTTCCGACAAGTATTCGGAGGTATGAGGATACCTATGACTTCGGTCATATATATTCTTTCAAAAAGAGAAAAAAAACATGCCTGTGTACTCCGATCGTCTCACTTCTGCGTGCCATCGGATCCAATACAGCGATGTGGCCGGTGAGTTTCCTGGTGTGCAACGACACACTTAAAAAAATTACTCCACGGCACAGCTTCGCTTTCCGAGTGACCGTTGGAAAAGCGAGGGGATCCTCGACTACGAGGCCCAGCAACAACGACGTGGACGACTATTCTGAGAGATAACTAGATAGCAATTCTTACAACTAATTAGTTAGCAAGAACAAGTCTACTCGTTCAGGCTACTTGTATTCCATCACTTTCACTCAAACCTTGGTCCTCCCAGCTAATACTGTAGTTAATTATCTGTTTTGTTAGAATTTTAACTCTTATTTTATTTTCTCTTATTACGTATACTAAGGCGTGGACTGAACAATATCTGATGTCCTCTCGGCCGAGCTCGCCCTCTATTGGTGGGGATGTATCTCAACTAGGGGAATGTTTTAATGTTTTAAGATGAGCTAAGGCGCCTTGATAGCTTCTCTCTTATTTTTTTTATTGCCTTTAAATACATGTATACGTGTAATTTCTGGATATATGGTATACGAACATAGGTATACTATGTTGGTATAGTAATTTGTTCCATCAAACATTAAACTTCTTTATTAAACTTTATGTAACGGTATTACCCTACTGATTTCAAGGTTTTTACCTCATCATCAGGGGAACACGTGTTTGTGCTCCCCTGATAGTGAGGTGAAAACCTTTAAACCGGTAGGGTTAACATACGAGTATACCGTTACATATCATAAAGTGGAATAAACAATGTTTGATACAACAAATTACAATGTACTATATTTAACCTCCATAATGTTGATGCCTTAACTATATATAATATGTTGCTATCAATAAACCTACGTATATTTTAAATATATTTTTTTATCCATTTCAGCATCTTCTTCATCCCTTATTCTTTCATACATAATTTTTCCACATATTCTACGCGATGGTATATTTTTAATCCATGTTAAATAAAATTAAAGCGCTTTTGGTACCCAAACTATTTTTAATTTGACAATATTACCGTGCAAGGGGTAAAAAAGGGCTTAATTTTCAAATTGCTAATTTAACATGGTGAATAAAACACTACAATTATTTGACTAAGAAAATCAAATATCATTTTCTATCACAAGTCTAAATTGGACGTCAAATGACTTCAGCGTATATTTGGACTGGAATTGAATGAATGTTTTTTGGACTAGAATTGAATGAATGTTTTTTGGACTAGAATTGAATGAATGTTTTTTTTTATAAACAGCAATCATCACATCACCTCTTTAAATAAAGCTGTTGACCGAAATAATTACCGAAAATAAATATATTGGCATAAGTCATAATATTGATAGAAGATTAAATGCTATATTATCGTAAAATATAATTTTCTGATAAATGCCAACAGAACAAGCCGGTTTACGAAATGCAGAGGCAGATGGGAATACATTTTTAACATAAGATAAATTATTGAAAAGAGTCTAGAATTCTAGTCACCATTGATTTTCTGTTTCATTGACTACAAAAAGGCTTTTGATCACGTCAAATATAACTGCTTGTTTTGGAAGAGGTGTGTGGATCGAGGAAGTTGATGGTTGTGACTCACAACCTATATATCTTCATCGTCGTTGCTGGGCCTCGTAGTCGAGGATCCTCTCGCCATTTCAACGTTAACTCAACTGGAAAGCAAAGCTGTGCCGTGGAGTTTTCATTTCTTTCTTATTTTTTTCTCCTTTTTAACCCTTCCTTCCCTATGATGTGTAACTAGTACACATTGCTTCTAAAAAAATTAATATCTCTATAAATATAATAAATACTGGGTTCATATTTTAGGTATTCCTCCGTAATACATTTACGCATTGAATGAAAAAAATAATATTAATAATAATTCGCACTAATCGGCCACATCAGAGATATTTTGTGAAAATCGGGAATAAATTCACCAATACAATCAAACGTGTGCCAGTGTGTGACGTAAGTATATCCATTCTAAAAAACCGCTATGGGGGAGAAAGCGACGCTATTCATGTCTCACTCTCACTCCACTTCGGTATATGGGAACGCAAGAAATAGAATCTCAGTTCGCAAGACCGAGTCTCGTCTCAGTTCTCAGTAGCTCTCGGGCACCCATTTGAGGTGGTCTCTTCACCCGTTTTGTGAACGTCGGCCAATGTTTTTTTTTTTCATGTTTTCAGCAATTAAATTTCAATTAATAGCACTTTTGACTTGAAATTTAATTAATTTAAGCGATTGGCTATGAATATTCTTGTTTTTACGATTTTAAATCGTTCATTTTTACATGTGTATTAATATGTATTGAATACACAGCACCGGAACGCGCGGATTTTTTTTTAGCACAGAAAAGGAAAGGTTAAGTGAGTGAGCTTTTGCACACCACCTACACCGATGTACTGGATCCGATGGCACACCTGAAGTGTGACGATCGGAGCACACCGGCATGTTTTATTCCCTTTCTTTGAAAGAATATATAAAATCGAAGTAGATATCCTTATGCTCCTAATACAAGGCGGAAAAAATAATTGTGTCATTCTAGAGGAGTATCACAGCGCGGGGTTCGAACCAATGACCTTCTACACTGAAGTCCATGAGTTTTCGCGCGGTCATAGACCTCCTAGAATACGGCACATATGAGAGTAGATGAGTTCCTCTAAAAACCATTCTGGATGCAGAAAGGTGTATGTCAAGGCTGCATACTGTGCCTTGATCTTTTCAACATACATGCACATAGAAACTTTATCATGAGAAAAATATTGGAGAGATGGAAAAGTGGTGCTGTAATAGGAGGTCGTAAAACCTCTAATATAAGGATTACACACGATATATCACTGATGGGCAATGATGAATATGAGATGACAGAACTCCTCCATAGAGTTGAAATAGAGTGATTCGGTTTTTAATGTCCACATAATGGTTGAGAATATTACGATATCCCTATGTTTTGAAATTCGCATTCGTGATGAGTCATCGTCCAATCTCCTTTAAAGAGTTCAAATTGAGTCCCTGTCGTGGACCGACCCCAGACTTTGATAATAAATAATTCGTTAAGGGATTAAGTAGAGTTCGAAAAGTGTATTTAACTAGATACTCTCATTTCGAAGAATGTGGGATGTAAAGCAGACCTCTGAAGACGAATTGGAATGGTGAAATCAGTTACGACAAGTGTAATACAAATATATTGAAGATTAACCTGTCTACTCAGAGGAATCAAAATCCATCTGGTTAATTTTTTAGTACTCTCCATAGCACAGCATAAAGAGAAAAATGGTGGACATTAAGAAATAAGTAAATAAACATGATAGATGCCTTTCAGATGTGGAATTGGAGGTGGATGTTTCTTATCCCATGGACCGCGAGTCTCATCAACGTTTCTATTATTCAAGAATTTGAGATTGTCGAAAGGTTTCAAGAGGCTTGATCAAATATTCTTTTGAAGTAGAAATTGTTTGGTGTTTAAAATTGGAGTTGTTTGGTGTTTAGAGTTTGACTGGAGGGTTTAGGTATGGTGGTATGTATCTATCAACATAATATCATTTGTGCAGTGCTCAAACAGGTTTGATTCACAATAGATGTACTTTAAAAATTTATAAAATCACTAATTATATATTATACAAATCATCTTCCGATGGATACGTTAAAGCGTCATAGAACAAGAGGCGATGCACTGAATATTGTTCCGATCCCACCCGTTCATACATAATTTAGAGAAGGAACATACGATTCGTTGTGCCAAGAATTTACAACGCATTCTTGAGAAAAAAAAAACTGGAAAGGGTTGCAAAGTGATACGTTCAAATGTAAAAAGTATGTATGTAACAAGGTGGCTTTTTGACAGGGAGAAAACGAGGAGGGATTAACTTTTGGAGATCTCCACATGGGCATATGAGTTAGTGACTGATGCGATTGTATTGTATTGGGATGCGAAGTATGTTAGTTTGTGTGATATCAAACATCACAAGTTTCAGGGCACGGTCAAATGTTGGACGGGACACTATCACGACATGTCTCTATTGTGGTAGACAGAGAATATATGTCATTTATAGTTAAGGCATTACCATTGTGGAGGTTTAAAGACATTGTAATTTGTTTCATCAAACACTGTTTATTCCACTTTATGCAACGGTATAACCCTACAGGTGTCAAGGCTTGTGCTCCCCTGCCTTGTATGTGCTCCCCTGATGAAAAGGTAAAAACCTTGAAACCGGTAGGGTTATACCGTTACATAAAGTGGAATAAACAGTGTTTGATAAAACAGATTACAAAGAATATATATCAACTTCATTCTATTCTGGCACACGTCTTTCGTTTATACCACATCCATATACATCGTCATTCATTCTGTCCTATTATAAAGGATTTTCACTTTTCCTTTTTTTAAGAATTTAATTTTTAAAAAGAAGGTTTATTGATAGCAACATGGTATGTTATATACATACATAAATGCATTCCAAAATCACACTTATATATCACAAGATAAATAGTAGAATATACATTTAAAAGAGAAGCTATCAAAAGGTTAAAACATCTCCCAGTTGAGATACATCCCACCAATATTGGACGAGTCCGGCCGCGAGGACATCAGATGTTTTCAGCCCACTCCCTTTATTTGACTGTGTCAAGTTTTCCTAGACCTTTTTTTACTATATTTGTATTTAATTTTCATATTGGTGAACAAATTCACCATTCAATTTATTGCCTGCTACACCTCGATATGAACATGCTTCTACAAGTTATTAAAAATATCTTTTAAGGCTGAAACATATCTTAAATGATTCTGAGTTTCAAAACCGTAATTTAGAAATTGAAATATTATCTATTTATCAAAAATATACACTTCTGTCATATTTTTTGAATTTCCACAAAAAAAAACGTAGATTGATATGGGGTGTTTTGAAACTGGACGCTTCATGTAATTTTATTTACAATAGTTTCGATTTTGTATCACAGGGAAATGGCATAATGCTATATTTATCAATACAATATATATAGTATCACATCATCTCCCTGGCGGGATTGGCAGAGAGATAACAGCGCCAGACTTTTCTATCTCGATACAAATCCTTCACCTCTTCTACATCCGTACACCTTCTCATACGTCACATACAGTTTCTCTATCTATTAAAGTTGTCTTCTTTTAAAATATAATTCCCTTGATTCACATACACTTTCTTTGGTCTTCCTCCACCATGCCTTCCATTCGCATTTGCAGCATATATAGTATATGTTTTGTTAGTATGTCTTTATTCATTCGTTCTAAAGCAGTGTTTCCCAACGTTTTTTGTGCTATGCCCCACCTAAGCCTTTCTAAAATTCTTATGCCCCCCCTACGTAACGGTGACGCGACAAAGCGATTAAAATACGACTAAACTCTGAACGAGTCAATTTTCGAATTGCCCCCCTTAAAAATCAAATTGCCCCCCTGTGGGCCCCACGTTGGGAAGCACTGTTCTAAAGGCTCTTTCAAATTGAGCGGTTTTCGTAATTCAATTTTTTTAAAGTCTTGAATAAAATGCACAATGTGCTTTGATTTCAAAAAACTTTTTATCGGTTATTAAAGTACAATGTATGACATTTAAATACAAAAAACAATATCCGCCAAATGTCCACCTCTTGCAGCTCTACAGATGTCCACTATTTTCTCAAAAATTTCGATGAAATTTTGACATAATTGCGGTTCTAACTCACCAATAACATGAATAATTTCGTCCTTCAGCTCAGGAATTGATCGGGGGTCATTCTTATAGACATTCTTTTCAGGCCACTAATTTTGATAGATTAAAAATATTTTTAAAAATTAAGTTTATACGCAGGAAGGCGGTGACTTCGTGTATTGAATTAGGCACTTCCCCACGCCTGCATGTGATTAGAAAAATATATTTGGTAAGAAAACTGCAGAAAATTTACCAAGGGAAAACGAACTACAAAATACCGTTGTAGATATTTTGATATTTGATAGTAACATGGGCTCAACTTATAACATCCTCACAATCGTGACTCACCACGACTAATAGGAAGACTCATATCCTTGTAAACGTTTCTCAGCTAATACCCTTGTAAACGTTTCTCAGCTCATACCCTTGTAAACGTTTCTCAGCTCATACCCTTGTAAACGTTTCTCAGCTCATACCCTTGTAAACGTAAACCACATTACAGTAAGTAAACATTTATTCTGTCGTATTTTTAAAATCATATAACATAGTTAAGGGAACCAATTAAATAATCGCTGTCAACACTACATCTTGTATATTTCTTCCAACTAATATCAATAATTTATAAAAATCTTCAACTTTTAATCTGAGCAACTATATATTAATATAATTATTTATTTTGTTTCCATTTATTATATTTTTCACCGCGATGCGTGTTTCTTCCTCTAATCTCGTGGGTTTTTTTTCCAGGTAATGCTGAAGTCTAACTCATATCATATTACATCGGAAGACTGTGTGATCTATTGATTCAAATGATTTGTTTTAACCCTTCCTTCCCTGTGATGTGTAACTAGTACACATTGCTTCCAAAAAAAACTTTAATATCTCTATAAATATAATAAATACTGGGTTCAGATTTTAGGTATTCCTCCGTAATACATTTACGCATTGAATGAAAAAATAATATTAATAATAATTAGCACTTATCGGCCACATCAGGGAAATTTTGTAAAAATCGGGAATAAATTCACCAATACAATCAAACGTGTGCCAGTGTGTGACATAGTATATTCATTCTAAAAAAACTACTATGGGTGAGGAAGCAACGCCATTCACGTCTCACTCTCACTCTACTTCAGTATATGGGAACGCAAGAAAAATAATCTCAGTTCGCTCGCTTCTCTCGCTTCAGTAGCTCGTGAGCTTTCGTTTGAGGTGATCTCTTTGCCCGTTTTGTGAACGTCGGCCGATGTTTTTTTTCATGTTTTCAGCAATTAAACTTCAATTATTATCACTTTTGACTTCAAATTTAATTTATTTAAGCAATTGGCTATGAATATTCTTATTTTTCCGTTTTTAAATCATTCATTTTTACATGTATATTGAATACACATCACCGGAACGCGCGGATTTTTTTAGCACAGAAATGAAAAGGTTAATGAGAGTGATTTTGTCGCATTCTGTCTTATTTAGGCTTATGCCATTATGTATATCTATTTTTTTAAATGTTTTGTTTAATTTGTGACGCATTTAAGACTGTTACTTTCTTTGAAATTTTCATTTATCTCTGCAATATGGTTTGCAAAGTCGAGACTGATTAAGATGCCATTGAAGAAAGACGACGATACCAAGAAACTCTTAACAATATAGTAAATAGTCATCATTAGATCTTAGAGTAAACCATCGCGAGGTACCCACCTAATTGATGAAGCTTTTGGCAACACTGGAATAGATAGATGCTTCGATTGCCAGAGCTAATCACGGCTCCCGAGTCTCTCCCTTTGACGGGTCGCTTTGACAGTTAGCGACAATATGAGGAATCCGCCCACCCAGCGATGCGTGCATGTCGCGCGCAATCATCCACCATCCATCCCTTGTCTCCGGTGATATTCGGCAGGTGTTTTGCACTTATCTTTTTGGTTCTGTTTTCCGAATATTGCTTTGTAGTAAACAATCGTTAAATACTAGTGAGCTATAGGTATTGATTTTTATAACATTACAAATCATCGATGATTAAGATAGGCTCATTTAAAGAAATAATCTACCCTCCCAAACACCTACTGAATTCCAAGACGACCTCTGTGATCCAATTTATAAGGTACCGATCTTTACGCAATTCATCGCCATCATCAAATTCAACAAACTTCTAAGAACGACTAAGGAATATTTTTTTTTTATTTAGTGTATTTCTTAATTGTGAATTATGCAGTTACGTCTATTAAGGGGCTATTCTACTCTAGAAATTTGAAAAAAATCGTTTTGTTTTCACATTCTTAAAGTTTAACCCTTAAAAAATATGTTCTCAAAAGGAAATTTTAAAATTCTCAATATTTACGAAGTTATAGCTATAAATGAGGCAGCAATTACGCCGCACCGGAATGATTCAGACAATAATCTCCAAACTTTAAACGCGTTTTCCTCGAAACTACTATTTTTGACCCGGTCGACATAAAATCTCAAGTTCTATCCAATTGATTGCCTTCAAATTTGGTATGAAACTTGAGTAAATGTTTTTATATTGTTCCTACTTTGGAAAATTCAAAACTATTTTTTTTTACTATTTTTAAAAAATTAAACATGTTGAAAAAAAGGGTTAAAAATGAGATTTTTTTTCAGACAGCCGTGTATTTACGATTTTTTTTTTTTGGTACCAACTATAACGACATTATTTTTTATTAAAAAACTGTATATGATTTTTGTTTTAAATCTAAGAAAGGGTGCCAATCATGTCGACCAGCTTGCCCTCTTTTTAAACAAGATATATTTAACGTCTGATAACATCTTGAAAATTTTTTTTGTAGATTCTCAAATCATCAATAAACAAACTGTAAAAAATGTATAGGAAATATATATATATTTTTTTTTATTTAGTCTGAAAAAACGCCCGAAATTCACGCATCTGGAGTAGAACACCTCCTTAAATGTATTTTTCATTTCTATTAAGTGATGAAATAAAAGTTAAACAATAAATAAATATGCTATAAATACCTTCGTGGCTTTGTTGGCAATATGCCTGTCTTCCAACCAAGGGTTATAGTTTCGATTTTTGATTAGAATGCCATTGAACGAGGATGACTTTACCAAGGAACGCTTAGCAACAAAGAAAATAGTTTTAAATAATGGATAAACGACAACGTAATACGTAATATCCTTTAGAATAAATTAAAAGGCACGATTTATTATTAACTATGTGACTATTAAGTAATACGTAATATCTATGTGACTATCCTTTAGAATAAATTAAATATTAACTATGTGATTATCCTTTAGAATAAATTAAAGGCACGATTTATTATTAACTATGTGACTATTAAGGAATTTGTTGCTGAGAAAAAAGAAGAAAAAAATTATACGTTGATGGAATAAGCTCGAGTGTCTCACGCTTGCTTCTAAGAAAAATAAGACCTGCATATAGCACCAACAATAGTAAAGGTAAAAACATGCTGCACGTTAAAGATAAGGGAAGAAAAGTACAATACATTAGAGCGGAGTATATTAAATAGAATATGCTTGCAAAGGCATATACGAGTACAATGTATTGAAATAACACTGAGAAACATTGGCGCTAGAATACAAGGAAATTAGTGTTGTATTCCGATTACAAATTTACAGAATTCGGACACCGTATTATAGAGACCAATTATAATTTCAAAGATTGTAGATTAATTTCAGATATGTCACTAAAAATATATATAAAACAAGAGACACACAAATTCATAAGTTAAAATAAAACAGTAATTGATAACCAAGAGATACACAAATTCGTATGTTAAAATAAAACAGTAATTAATAACCAAAATATACAAAAAAGAGATACACTAATTCATAGGTTTTAATTAAACAATAATTAATAACCAAATATATCCAAAATATTCAAAACAAAAGATACACAAATTCATAAGTTAAAATAAAACAGTAATTAATAACCAAATAGATACAAAATATTCAAGATACACAAATTCATTAGATAAAATAAAACAGTAATTAATAACCAAATAGATCCAAAATATACAAAACAAAAGATACACGAATTCATAAGTTAAAATAAAAATTCATTCAGTATACCCTGCACACTCAATCTTTAACAAATTTTGCTATGAATCGTACAACGACTTGATACATAAATGTTGTATATTTTAGACCCGGAAGCACTATTGTGCACCCCTGAGAATTCACAATAAACAGCCTAATTACTGAATAATTGTAGCAATACCAAGCAATATTAGCGCTGTATCTGGTCTATTGAACATTGACAAATTATTCCGCATATTGATTTCGGCACAACGGCTTTTGTTACCTAACTACGTAAATTGACAATCAGTTGAGATATACGGAATACGATAACATCACAACCTGTAGGAAGAGCAGAAAGGTTGGATTAGATTTCGGATATATAATAAATACAATTGTCTTAAATAAATAGTTAGTTACTCAACTACAGAATTAATGTTTGGTAGGCCGAAACAAAGTCCTTAACTATTACGACCGTGTTGTAGATTACATTTAACTACACATCTGCAATTTCTCTGGTGCTTCAACCATATTATCTCTTCGGCCATATTATGTAACTCCTCAATATTCCACGAAACATTCTCCTGTTGGTTCAGGACTAATTCAGAGGTTGCAGGGTGAGGATTGACTGCGGATCAGAATTGTTACTTAGGGAGGTCGACATCGGTTGCCCACATGGGTCCTTCGCTTTGAGTCATCCTCATGGATTAACTATTAAAAAAAAAATCTATTCACAGGTTGTATGATTCAGGCCTACGTGGGTGACTGTCTGGTCAAGATTAGAACCAACTCCAGGGCATCGGCCGAAAGTCTTTCAGTGATCGGCTTGCCTCGGATTGATAAGTGAGAATAGAAGAACAAGTTAAACTTCGACCCGTGAAAAAAAATCTTCGGGGTACTGTTGAAGGGGTCTCTTGCACGCGCTGCTAAATATTTTTTCAGGAACGTTTGTATCGTGCGGGACACAACTAACATAATCTCGGAGTGACAATCGACCGTGGCCTAGGAATGATATCCCACATAAGATCGTCCCTGCTGAGTTCGAGTAAGACGCTTCTAACTATTGCGTGCTTGGTGAAACCCATATGGACCTTGCTGTTCCGTAAGAGCAAACTCTACTATAATGCAGTCTTTTAAGGTATTGTATACTCCGCAGCCAGGTGTTGGGTCCACAGAAGTTGACTGTTAGTTGCCAAAAGGAGGCTTATCGGCGGTCAACGGTGGGCGTTGTAGGCTATTACAAAGGCTTAAAGGACATGCTCGGTGGTTGACTCTGAGTCTAAACGAAGATTGCTCAGTTGGATCTGGAGGTCGCGATTATCCTTCTCGGTAAGGATCGACCCACGTGTATAGGTGTCGTCCGCCTTCACCTCTTGCTGGGGACGATTCCTTGCGCGATTATTAAAGCCCGCCTAGAGACCCAGTTGACGACTTGATAATATTGATTGTTGTCATCCCCCGTGAGAAGACAGAAATTCAATGTTTTTCCTTGCATCAGGGCGCGTCTTGGCTCGTGTATATCAGAGTTGTTGGAGTAAATTATTTCTCTCCAGCCATGATAGCTTTAATGGCGAACTTTTTGGCTTCAATCTTGACTTTTCACTTTGTTTTAATATTTTCGGCCATCTGGTGTGGAAAAGAAGACCAAGAAAGGTATGATTGGATCAAGTAAATGATATTTTGAGAGCTGGAAACGTAGAAAGTCAGAGAAATCGTAGGAGTTGCATTAGAAGGAATATTAATGTAGAAGAAACTATGGATGTGTACCAAGATAAGAAAGTCTAAGGCGTTTTGTCCTATCTATCTACCCCAAGAGGGAAATGGTGCGATGGTATGTATTTAAGTATCGTTTAGTTGTGTCTCTGATCTTATAATTTATTAGTTTCCAGTGGTTTTAAACCCGTATGCTTGATTAATTGTTGTTACTCGATAAATCATACACAATGTTGTCTTTCAGCCACTCTCTTCAATGTAGCTGCATTACCTAAAATCTGTCGCGTCCCCATTTGAGATTTGTTGATGGGTATAACATGACTTCCATACAGCAAATTTGACATTAAAAAATGTTATTTACTATGATAATGTCTTCTTTAAAAAAAAGTTTAATTCTTGACCAAAGGTAGGATAAAATAGCCTCACCCCCCTTTTGAAATTGCGTCGGATTAGGGCTTGTGCCACGTATGAAATTTATTACAGCGACTGCGAAGCAGGGGTATTTCGCCCCGTCCCGCCCGGTAAGTGCATGTATAAAGTAGGCTTTGCTCAAACGCTATATATTAAAACGGGGAAGGAGGGTGGGACTTAGGCTAGTAATTCTACAGTGTTTGATTCGTAAAAGAAAATTGGTTTTCAAGAACGATTTTGACTATGATCTAGCAATTTTTTAATTATTTTTTTTATGAATTGTAAATTTTATATGTAATCCATTGATTGGCTACCGTAATGTCTATTAACTTACATTTTTGTATAAAGATTTTCCATTTTTGTTTATAATTTAACATTTTCCACTGTTTTTTTTATTTAGAATTATTTATTATCTAATAAAAGTTTTAAAGTAAAACATGCCAGTGTACTCCAATCGTATAACTTAGGTGGGTCATCGGATGTGGTACAGTGGTGTGACCGGGGCGTTTTCTGGTGTACAACGGTTCACTCACATAAAATTAACTCCACGGCACAGCTTCATTCTGCAACTGGCGAGGGGACACTCGGCTACGAGGCCCAGTAACGCAACAACGAATAAAAACTTTACAAAGTCAAAGTATAACAAAATTATACCTGAGATCAAAGGGCTGGAATATTATGGAAGAGTTGCGAGAGCTGTCGAAAGGCGTGTAGCGATAGGAAACAAAATCAATGAGGTACTAAAACATATATACTCAAACAGGACAGAATTAAAACAACAGTCAACAACAGTAGTTTAGCACTATTTTGATATATGGGAGTAAAACATTAACATAAAAAAAATAAAAGTAGCCGCCGAATAAATGCTTAAGAAATGCGTGTACTGTGAAGAATACATGGGTTGACAAAATACGGGATGAATACGAACTAAGCACTGATGTGTTGAGGAAGATGAAAAAGAACACCTTAGATAGTTTGGGTATATATAGAACGAATTAATGTAGAAAGTTTATTAAAATAAGTATATTGTACAAATGTGAGTGAAAAGCGTGGTATAAGAAGATCGAGAAAAGTTTGGTTTGTCGTATTGGGCAATCCTTTCAAGATTCCTTTCGTAATTCTATTATGTATAATATTTATCTCTTATTTCTTACCCTATGAAACGTTGTAATACCAGATATTCTATGTAACGCACGCATTTCTACTTCATATACACATTTTAATACACAGGCTTCGCCTCCATATATTCAGGTTGGCATTAATTAGCACAACACCGTACACAATATTTTTTTGAACTCGGCACGATTGATTTATTTGAACAGGTGCATCATTCATCCTATTACCTAAACTAACACACATTTCCATACCTTTCCCTCTCATACCTTTTCTCCAAAATATGTTGTTTCCCAAATAGCGAAATTTCTTGAATTTTTTTAATATTTAATAATTCACCTACACATTGCAATTACTTTTATAAAATCCGTTTTCAACAACCAAAAAATTCCACAGTTTTATAACCGAAAATAAATTATATCACCATAACTTTGAATTTCCCAACATTTATTCTTAGATCTTTCTCTAGGCATCACTCCATACAATTTACTTACCAGAATGTCTATTGTATGTCAATATGTTGAGTATAAATATTTTTCAGCATGTTTCAGTATTTCAGAAATACAGAGTGATCGAAATTAAGGTATAGAAACATGGCGTGTATCGAAAGTAGAAAGTTTAACGGCAGTCGTCTAACGGCGATCAGGGATCATACAAACGGCGCGTTTAACGGCCCCAGTAACGGTCGTTATTACTCGGAATAGCTACCGTAGCCGAAATATATTGAACTGTACGACACCACTCCAGGCGAGGCGTTATTTGCCCGTTATGTCGTTAAGAAGGGGGAAGATAGCGGACAGGGGAGGGGAGAGTAGTGCCTTCTTCCTGAAATGGTACAGGGAGGAGGGAGGCTTTCAAATTTGCAATAAATATATGGTAAGCGAGAAATTTGCAAAGAAAGTCAGACGACGTATCAATAAAAATTATAACACTTGCATAGACGTACATGCAAACTGTCGCGACGTTTTCCTTGTCAGGGTAGTCAGAGAAGACAGAGCGCCAATTTTTCGACTCCATACACTTTTTCATATAACTCATGCAATTTCTTCGTCTTACTGCAATTTCTTCGTCTCTGCAATTCTCATGTAATTTATTCGTCTTATAAAATGTTGTATATGTAACTCTTTCATGAAAATGCATCTTAGATTATCAGACATCAGAAATTAATGCAAAGATTGAATGAATGTTTTAAATAAGACGAAGAAATAAGTTTAAGATATTTTGGACATATGGAAAGAATATTACTCGAGGCTTTAAGCCATTTTATAAGAATTTTTTTACTGTTCTGCAAGCCATTTTCCTTCTCCCGTGGTGTTGGACTTGTGGTCCGTCGTCACTACTATTCTTTTCTCAGGTGTGTCGTTACCGGAGAAAGAGTCCCTTAGGACAGTTCCTTCTTCGTCACTACGTGACATCGGGCTTACAAAAAAAACAGTAAAAAGTTTTTGGGCCAAATACACGTTTTCTATCGTTATCAAACTCACGCATGAGACGGTGTGCGTTACATTTCATATTTTGTAGGCCTTGGTGCCACCAGGTATTTTTAAAGTCAGCTAGTGGTTGCTTCCAGCCTATATTTCTCTCAGCGCAACAAACAATGGCAGCGCTGACCGTAGTGTCAAATGTCTTCACGGGTAGATTTTGTCGAGCAATAGAGTCACCAAAATCGACATCGAATTCACACCATTTCGCGATATTTTTTATTGAAATAATAAGGCAGAATAGAAGATCTCAAGTTAGAGTATCGAGTGAAGATGCTGCGTCTCGAACACAATTGGTCCGTGACCGCCACAGGATTCCCCCTCACGAACATCTCATCCATGAAGCGAGTCGTCAAGATAATAATTGTGCATGGTAACATGTACGAGTACATAGGTCTGTAAGTATGAAACCGGAATTGTTTTATAGAAAATACACATTTATTGTATGAAAATTGTAAAAAATATTTTATTCAAAGTATTGCCCATCGCTAGCCACACATTTTTCACACCTCTCTGGCAATTTGTGGATGCCACGCCAAAAAAACTGTTGCTCTTTTGAGGCAAACCAATCATCGAGCCATTTTCGTAAGAAGTGAAGCGCTGCTCAGCAAGTGCGTGTCCCATCGATGCAAATAAGTAGTAATCGGATCGAGCCAAGTCTGGTGAGTAGGCCGCATGCAAAAGTATTTGCCAACTAAACGCCTCAATCGTTTCCTTGACCGGTTTTGTTGTGTGCGATGGTGCATTATCATGAAGCAAAATCACTTTGCGTTGCCTCTTTTGATATTCTGGTCGTTTTTCACGCAATGCTTATTTCAAATCCATAATTTGCTGTCTGTAGCGTTCAGTATTAACGGTTTCGCCAGGTTTTAGCAGCTCATAATAGATAACACCCTTCTGATCCCACCAAACACAGAGCATTGTCTTCCGTCCATAGCGATTTGGCATTGTAGTCGATGTCGCTGGTTGGCTTGAAGTAACCCATGATCTTTTACGCTTAGGATTCTCGAAATATATCCATTTTTCATCGCCAGTCACAATTTGATGGAGAAATGACTTTCTGGTATATGGCTGGATCCCTGAAAAGCGGAAAAAGTAGGTAAGCTTTCAGGGTCATTCATCACATATAAATCATGTCAGGCAATAAAAGCATACACCAGTTTCTCCCTACTTAACTTCAAGCTGAAGCCAACCATAAGTAGATATCGAAAGATCTACAAAGGTTATCTACGTGGATCTACAAATAGAAGGTAGATATCAAAGATCTACAAAGGTTATCTACGTAAATCTACAAATATAAGGTAGATATCAAAGATCTACAAAGGTTATCTACGTGGATCTACAAATAGAAGGTAGATGTCAAAGATCTACAAAGGTTATCTACGTGGATCTACAAATAGAAGGTAGATATAAAAGATCTACAAAGGTTATTTACGTAAATCTACAAATAGAAGGTTGATATCAAAAGATCTTGAAAAATTATCTACGTGGATCTACAAATAGAAGGTAGGTATCGAAAGATCTACAAAGGTTATCTACGTAAATCTACAAATAGAAGGTAGATATCAAAGATTTACAAAGGTTATCTACGTAAATCTACAAATAGAAGGTAGATATCAAAGATCTACAAAGGTTATCTACGTGGATCTACAAATAGAAGGTAGATATCAAAGATCTACAAAGGTTATCTACGTGGATCTACAAATAGAAGGTAGATATCAAAAGATCTACAAAGGTTATCTACGTGGATCTACAAATAGAAGGTAGATATAAAAGATCTACAAAGGTTATTTACGTAAATCTACAAATAGAAGGTTGATATCAAAAAATCTTGAAAAATTATCTACGTGGATCTACAAATAGAAGGTAGGTATCGAAAGATCTACAAAGGTTATCTACGTAAATCTACAAATAGAAGGTAGATATCAAAGATTTACAAAGGTTATCTACGTAAATCTACAAATAGAAGGTAGATATCAAAGATCTACAAAGGTTATCTACGTGGATCTACAAATAGAAGGTAGATGTCCAAGATCTACAAAGGTTATATACGTGGATCTACAAATAGAAGGTAGATATCAAAAGATCTACAAAGGTTATCTACGTGGATCTACAAATAGAAGGTAGATATAAAAGATCTACAAAGGTTATTTACGTAAATCTACAAATAGAAGGTTGATATCAAAAGATCTTGAAAAATTATCTACGTGGATCTACAAATAGAAGGTAGGTATCGAAAGATCTACAAAGTTTATCTACGTAAATCTACAAATAGAAGGTAGATATCAAAGATTTACAAAGGTTATCTACGTAAATCTACAAATAGAAGGTAGATATCAAAGATCTACAAAGGTTATCTACGTGGATCTACAAATAGAAGGTAGATATAAAAGATCTACAAAGGTTATTTACGTAAATCTACAAATAGAAGGTTGATATCAAAAGATCTTGAAAAATTATCTACGTGGATCTACAAATAGAAGGTAACATAGATATCGAAAGATCTACAAAGGTTTTTTTGTTATTCCTCTTTTCTTGGTAAGGTTTCTATGGTTTTCTTATCAAATATATTTTCTGAACACATGCTGATGCGAGAAAGTTCCTCATTGGTTTCACTCAACTTATATAACATATGTTTGTTTTTTTTTAATGTTTTTAATCTGACAATAATAGTGGGTTCGAATCCAGAGTTCGAGGGCCCTTGGGGAGAGCTTATTCTCTTAATGATTATTATCATTGAAGAATCTCTACTTAGGCTAGTTTAAGATTTGAGATACGCCGAGCGAAGCTGGCAAATAATATCCATTCAACCCGTGCTCACACGGACATTAAATAATGTTTGACGGTATGAAAGAGGGATTTAACGGACTAATAGGCGAAAGCATCTCCCAGAATTGCAATATCATCCATCTGTCAGGTTCGGTTAGTGTTCGCAACATGATTTAATATCGCAGCAAGCGTGGCAGCACCGCCGTGTTCCGGGCGTAATGTTAATTTATTGTGAAATTGCATACGCTGTCAACTTAGGGAGTGTACCTGGTGACCAGGGCTCTCTGCAGTGCTTATGACGCCCAACATAAATTTTCTATGTTTTGTAGAACTCCATTATCAATGTTGGCAGATGGAAAAATATCGAAACAGTTTATCATAAGTTATTTATACATAGTGAAGACGTTAACATTTAACATAACTTATACATAGTTAAGACGTTAACATTTAACATAAGTTTTTTATACATAGTTAAGACGTTAACATTTAACATAAGTTATTTGTACATAGTTAAGACGTTAACATTTAACATAAGTTATTTGTACATAGTTAAGACGTTAACATTTCTTCTTCTTCTTCTAAGTGCCCTGTCGGGTCCCCCCAACGTTGGCGATCACTTCGGCGAATCCGTCTCGGTCCTGAGCCGCCCGGAACAGTTCCTCTGCACTCCGGATGCCGGTCCACTCCCTCACATTCCGCAGCCAGGACATCTGTCTTCTTCCGGGCCCCCGGTGTCCCTCGATTTTCCCCTTCAATATAAGCTGGAGCAAGTGGTACTTCTCTCCACGCAGCACGTGACCCAGATATGAAATCTTTCTAACTTTTATAGTGGACAACAACTCCCTGTCAGCTCTAGCTCGCCTCAGGACTTCGGTATTTGTCACCATGTCTGTCCAGGGAATTTTGAGCATTCGACGATGCAACCACATTTCAAATGCTTCCAGTCTGTTCATTGCCTGGACTAGGTGTGGTACAATAGGTGTGGTCATAGAACATTTAACATAAGTTATTTATACATAGTTAAGACGTTAACATTTAACATAAGTTATTTTTACATAGTTAAGACGTTAACATTTAACATAAGTTATTTATACATAGTTAAGACGTTAACATTTAACATAAGTTATTTATATATAGTTAAGACGGAGGTCTAAAGATATTGTAATTTGTTTAATTAAAGACTATTTATTCTACTTTATAAACCGGTACTGCCCTACCGGTTTTAAGGTTTTTACCTCATCATCAGGGGAGCACAAATTAGAGTGAATTATGTTCAAACTACTACCGACATACACGTTTCTAACGGTAAAAGTCGTGTCGGTGCATGATGGTGTTCCAATACTTAAGTATAATTTTTGACCTACAAAGTGACACGTGGACATGGAAAAAAACTAAGAAAAGTTAAATAAATGTAGAAAAGTGTGCACTTAAAAGAATACATGGGGAGACAATGTATGACAGAATACTGAATGAAGTGATAAGAAATTAATGTAAACTTAAGGCTGATGTGTTCAGGCACGTGGAACTTATGAATGAAGAAGGCTAATAAAATAAATATACAGTGCAAATGTGAGTGGAAGGAAAGCATGATTGGATCAAGTGGATGATATTAAAAAAAAGGAAAATAAGATGTTAGAGAAATCGTAGACGCTGTATGACAAGGTGTATGGATGTGGTAGATGCGATATATTTACGTTGCGATAGAAAAGTTTGACCCTCTATCCTCTCTGCCTTCCTCAGCATGGATATGGCATGATGGTGTTTATATATGTAAATAAAACTCATTTTAAAAACACTAAATTTTTTGCACTCCTAAAAGATGCACTTTTTTTCGTTTTAAGTCACCCCTGTTGTTTTTATTTCTTATTTGTTTTTTCAATAAACCCACCTTTGTGCATCACAGCGGGGTTTGGGCCAATCACAGTGCGGCACGCGCGTCCCACGTGACCTCACCTGGGCCACGTGGCGAGCACGTGACTTGCAGTGTGCACCAATTTTTATTGGGAGGGGTTGCGCTTAATGGGTTAGAACAGTTGTTATACAGGGTGTTAACGTGTTACTTAGGGTTGCACAACGTATAGGCATTAAATAATATTTGTTCAATTGATTTTATAATGTGTTTATTCTTCAGATCAAACATTTTTAATCACTTCGCTATTTTAGAATATTTTTCTAATATTTAATATGGACGCCAGTAGAGGGTTACGTATTCGTTCATTCACGCTAGAGAAATGTAAAAAAATATTTTTCCATTATCTTTACATCAAACAATATAAAATCGCGTGTACTTACGTACGCGTGGTACAATAGGTGTGGTCATAGTTCTGGTTTAATAGTTATTATTTAATTAACGACATGGTGAGAACAGTTTTATTTTTCAAATATGATTTGATAACTGTCCCTTTTTGATATGATTATAAGACTTAAAATAACAATGGTAAGTAATGTTTTACTTCAAGCTGAAGAAGTTCAGAAAAAAAATTCTCCTAAGACAACGTGAGAGATTTTCAATTATTTGCATAGTACTCCACATGAGATATTTTCAATTATTTGCATAGTACTCCACATGAGATATTTTCATTTCTTTGCATAGTACTCCACATGAGATATTTTCATTTCTTTGCATAGTACTCCACATGAGATATTTTCATTTCTTTGTGTAGTACTCTACATGAGAGATTTTCATTTCTCATCATAGTACTCCACATGAGATATTTTCATTTATTTGTATAGTACTCTACATGAGATATTTATACATGAGAGATTTTCAATTCTTTGCATAGTACTCCACATGAGATATTTGCATAGTACTCCACATGAGAGATTTTCATTTCTTTGTATACTCCACATGAGATATTTTCAAATCTTTGTATAGTACTCCACATGAGAGATTTTCATTTCTTTGTATAGTACTCCACAAGAGATATTTCTACATGAGAGATTATCACTTTTTTGTATAGTACTCTACATGAGATATTTCTACATGAGAGATTTTCATTTCTTTGTACAGTACTCCACACGAGAGATTTTCCTTTCTTTACATAGTACTCCACATGAGAGACTTTCATTTCTTTGTATACTCCACATAAGATATTTTCAAATCTTTGTATAGTATTCCACATGAGAGATTTTCATTTCTTTGTATAGTACTCCACAAGAGATATTTCTACATGAGAGATTATCATTTTTTTGTATAGTACTCTACACGATATATTTCTACATGAGAGATTTTCATTTCTTTGTACAGTAATCCACATAAGAGATTTTCATTTCTTTGTATAGTACTCCACATGAGATATTTTCATTTCTTTGCATAGTACTCCACATGAGATATTTTCATTTCTTTGCATAGTACTCCACATGAGATATTACTACATGAGAGATTATCATTTTTTTTTGTATAGTACTTTACATGAGATATTTCTACATGAGAGATTTTCATTTCTTTGTACAGTACTCCACATGAGAGATTTTCATTTCTTTGTATAGTACTCTACATAAGAGATTTTCATTTCTTTGTATAGTACTCCACATGAGATATTTCTACATGAGAGATTTTCATTTTTTTGTACAGTACTCCACACGAGAGATTTTCATTTCTTTGTAGGGTACTCCACATGAGAAATTTTCTTTTCTTTGTATAGTACTCCACATGAAAGATTTTCTTTTCCTTGCATAGTGCTCCACATGAGAGATTTTCATTTATTTGTATAGTTCTCCACAATTAGCAATGCAAATGTGTTGAAGAGCGTGGTATTTTTTGAAGTTTGCATCGATGATGCATCAAATAAAGTAAGTGTGTTGTATTCCGACCAACGAGAAAGATGCTTAAAGGTACTCCAGATTGGAAATTTTTGTAATCAACCAACCCCCGGATAGGAAGTCAAACGTCTTACTAACTAGGCCACGAAGTTAGTCTATTTGTTAATTAAATTTAAAATTTATTTATCTTATAAAAGTACCAGTCTGGTTTTGACTTACTATAAGGCCCCTTTAATATATTTTCGGTTAGTTGGGAGACATTAAAAGATGACAATAAATAAACTCTCCATGTTATATTGTATTACATCTTATGTTGTATTACACTTTTATTGTACAATATGCAATAAAAGTGTAATAAAATATGAAATAAAATTGCTTGGCTTTTTACAAAGTCAATTTATTACAAAATAAGGAGATTAAAACAGAAATACATTTTGAAACTTGAACTTAATGAATTGTCAATAATAACAGATTCGAATCCCGAGTTAGAGCGCCCTTGAGGAACGTCTGCTGTCTAAATGGCACTATATAAATGATCTTTTTTTTAATATCATTATTTATATAGATAACAATTTAAGTACCCTTCAGAATACAGACATTTCCCCATTCGAGATGCACTGATATGGATCACGAATAATTTCAATAAATCGAGAACGACATAATCTGTAATATACTCGTACATCAAAGCGCGTCCTTACCTGTCGACATGAATCAAGTCCAGTAGATTGGTTTGTTCTCATTGGAGATAAAGAGGGAGGGGATTCAAACATAAAAGAGTAATGTAGCACTTGCAGAAGTCAAATAAAATACAATAAAAGCAATTACAAATAATCACAATAACAAATAATCACAATAACTTGAAAAATAATCTAGCGAACTATGTAAAGAATTGGTAGTTACTCATTTGGTAATGTTTGGACGACGTATACTTAGACAGGCGTTTTACAAACTAGACCACTGTTTGCAAGGAAATTGTATGATAATATAATACAATAAGATAGACAAACGTCACAGATGGAAAACATTTAAGTGAGAAATAGGTGATAAGTATGAGGAAATAGAAGAATATGTGTGACGAGATTTCTGGATGTGATTGAGTCTGAAATTGTATGCGTGGCTAGAAAAGCTCTTCGTCTTCTATTCTGACCACAACAGATACATGGTATGATGGTATTGTGGGGAACCACGGTCGTCGCATACATACCGTCAATGACCGATGAAACGACCTTCGGATCCCTCGATAAATTATAGTAAACAGTCCAAAGGTCACATTCCGGCCATTGACGCCGGCCGAGCTCTCGCACCTCACGCCAGAGAAAGAGAACGCACCACGGCTATCTCACCAGTTCCGTATTTAGATGAATACCCACATACGACAATAAACCATTTCTGCATTCACAGAAGCGAGACAGAAGCATATTGCGAGCGCACTCTCGTGCACATTCCAAAAACATATAAATACCTACGTTACTATAAAAATAAACACTCTCTCTTTCCGCATTGCGATTTAACGAGTTATTTTATTTACCAACAACTATCATCATCTCTTCCTTAACGGCCGATTCCCTAAAGTATGTACCAAATAAAACATGTTAAAACGTGTTACCATAAAATGTGATTTCTTACCTATTTACCTACCTCAGGTGTCCATACAATTCTTGTAGAGTTTTAGCCTACCAGATGATATTCCTTCCAGTCACCTTTTTTCTAAGTTTTCTATAGAATTAAAACTTTCTGTGAATTGTAGGTCCTGGTGCGGTCTTAGACCATTATTCACTAATACAAATCTCAGAGCTTACGTTGGACTGGGCATTTAAAAATAATGGAGGTTACAAGAACACTGAGAGGTAGACGGAGGAAAAGGTTGATAGATGAAATTGTGAACGACTGTGGGCCACTCGGAGTTGGAAACTGGAAGAGGCTGGGATAGGAGAGGGACCGATGTAGAGATGTTGTCAATCAGATGAAAACGTATGAGGGGCTGTAGTGCCATGAGATATAATTAATTTTTCGTATATAAATGAATTATATATCATAGTTAAATTAAAAAATGTAATCTACATTCTATCAGTTTTTGATATAACATATTTAAATAAAAATGCAACTGTCTTCATTGCCCTCCGTAGTCTAATTAGTGAGACATTTGACTTCCACCTGGGGATTTCGGGTTCGATTCCCGATGGTACCCAAAAATTTAAAAATTAGTCTGGTAAAATAATTCGTCAGGTAACAACATACGAGAAATTTACCGACTGTTGTCTATTCGTGTTCGGTAGTGTTACCAATACGTGTAATTACGATTAGCGAGTTACGTGCCAAGTTCAGTGGTTTTATACTAAATGCTCGATTACTGAGGTCGAAGACAATATTATCTCCCGGCCACGCTCTTCAATAATTCGTATGCAAAGACTTGGAAACGAGTTTTGCAACTATTTAGATATTTTTAATATAAGTATATATAGTAGATATTCGCCAGAATATCCCAACAATATTTAGAAATAGCCACTAACTTTGTCCTCTCCTTTATTAATATAAATAACGTAATATAAACAAAACATTAAGGATAATAATTTGCCTCTGGAGTTGAGTAGCCCTGCATCAACATGTATGAAGCTTTTAATTCTGCAAAGCAACTTGCATCTCTTTCTACTAATGAGGCCATGTGTTTTCTATATCTCAATATCTATCAATAAAATTCTCAAAGATTATTAAATAATTTTAAAACGATGACTGTAATTTATTATTACTACTGCTTTTTGTATCTTCGTGTTAGTTTACGATAAATTTGTATTAATTGTCAATAATTTTAAGTACTTTATAATCTGTCACGTGTTTATTTGTATATAAAGACACTGTGGTGTTGTTAATTAAATAAATAAATAAATATGCCCGAATGGCTAATTTGGATTCTTGATGCATACCATACGAAGGGAAATGCAACCATCTAGCATCAACGAGGGTTTTCAAGACTGTTATTATGTACGAGCTTACGTGTATCATGTACCAGCTGTATTTCTTACAGGTATTCTTTTTAATAAAAAAAATTACCAACGGGAATCGAGCCCTCGGGTCAGAAGTTAAGCTTTTTACCAACTGGGTCACAAAGTTCGTAATTTCTATTAACAAAAATAATTCCTGTCTTGTTTTCACCTAAAGTCAATAAAATATTCTCTTGTTGGTTGGAAAAGATGTTACATGACATAAGTTGATGCGAAAACAAGAAGAAGCAGCATAGTATTTGGCCACGTTATCGAAAAGGTGAAAAATAAAAAAAATAGAAGCTTTAAAGGAGAAAAGGCTGTCATTAGGGAATGAATACTTTATGCTGAAAGGTATGAACCTTTTAATACATTCTTTCTGAAAGCCCGAGCAGCTTTCCTCGGGAAAACTTAGTGCGGTGACCATACTTTACAACACAAAAGCTTTTAAACAATCTGGCTTTCATTCCTTTTTTTGCCAAATTAATTTTTAAGAAAAAAATTTGATTTTTATTTCCTGTTTTTTTATATATATTTCTGGGGAATCATAATTAATATTATATCTTAAACATTTCACTAGCAGCACAAGGCTGTAATAAATGTCAATTATTTTTTAAATATGTAAACCCCCATTTACCTGCTTGATATAATTGCACATTATTATTATTTTTTTTTTTTTTTTTTCATATTTTAAATAAACCAAATATTCATTATAAATAAATCATATAATTAAGGTCCAAAAGTTTCCAGTCTGATCAAATTCATCGTCGTTGCTGGGCCTCATAGTCGAAGGTCTCTTCGTTATTTCATCGTCAATTCAGTTGAAAAAGTTGTGCTGTGGAGTAAGTTTTTAAGTGAGTGAGTTGTTGCACACCAGAAAACTCACATACAACACCGATGTACTGGATCCGATGGCACACTGAAGGGAGACGATCTGAGCACACCGGCATGTTTTCTCTCTTTTTTTATTTTAAAAAAGAATTGATATGACCGAAGTCATAGATATCCTAAGAACCTCGAATACTAGGTGTGAAAAGTAAGAAAAAAATGTCTGTTCCATTCGAGAGGAATAGCACAGCGTGGGGTTTGATCCAGCGATCTTTCGCATAGAAGCCCAGCGCGTTAACGTTTGACCATGTACCACGCCCATTGCATAGTAAGGTGAAGTTACTGTTGAAATTTGGTACCTCTTCTCCCTATTATATGTCAACTATAAACCAATATAAGACATGTTGTTTCATAATGTACTCAAATGTTAAACAAATAATATAGCGCGGTTATCAAAACATCTTTTAAAATAAAGTAACACCGTCAGTAATTAAACAATGTTCAGCTGCTCACATTGCCTTTGGACAGCACTTAAGAGTTTTGGCGTCCATTTTTAGTTTTGGCGTTCACCTTATTCATACCAAGATCGTGCAGAATTCGAAGTACTCCAAATTTTGGAAGTCCACACGTTGTTGTTATTTTTTTACATTTAAATTTTCTATCGTGTAACGCTTGCTCTTGCACCTTTAGAACTACATATTTCTAGAGCGATGACTTCTACTGGTCTGTCTTGACGAGGGCCATCTTCAACAGTTCCCCTGCCTAAGTAAAACGACAAATCTTTCGCTTGTGGAATATAACGGAGAAGATTCTCCGTAGACAGCATCTAAATGTTGTGTAATTTCTGTCGGGAGATTCCCTTCTTTTGAAAGAGACTTGATAACCTCACATTCAGAATGTAACGAAATATCACGTTTTGTACTCTAGTTGACATATTGTATTATAACTGGGGGTACAGGCTTCAATTTTTAACTGTAACATCGTCTGACCATCAAATAGACGTGGGTGGTATTTGTAACATCGTCTGACCATAAGATAGACGTGGCTGGTATTTGTTTAAGCACATTCTTACTTGTTCAAGAAACATTTGGACCTTTGTAGTACCTGCAAGCTCAGCATTAATTAATCTTAATTAACAACGTACATTTTGAAGATACTCGACTTATGGTATATAATTATATTTATTTTGTTACATTTTTATTCTGTCTATAATAATGGGTTCAAATCCCAAGTTAGAGTGTCTTTGCTCTATTAATGGTGCTATATAAATGATCGTTATATGGTTTGGGTACATGAAACGAATGACTGAAGAAAAACTTGCAAAATAAATATACAATGCACATATGAGGGAAAGGCGTAGAAGAGGAAGACATAGGAAAGTGTGGTTGGATCAAGTGTATATAATTTTGAAAAAAGGAAAAGTAAATTCAGGAGAAGAATCGTAGGAGATATATGAGAAGATGTAATATATATATGTAAAAAAATGTTAGAAGAATATATATAACCGAAGTCATAGGTATCCTTAATACCCTTGAACACTAGGTGAAAAAAGTGCCTGTGTCATTCGAGGGAAGTAGCACAGCGCGGGGTTCGAACCGACGACCTTCCGCACAGAAATCCTTTGTGTCGAGATAAATTTTCATTTTTTATCATTTCATCAAAATTTTTTGTGTCGAGATAGGTAATTCAGGAGCTCTCTCCTTTTTGCTTACACTGATAAGGAGACGGCGAGATGGTATGTATAATTGACGACCTCCGCAGCTGAATTGGTAAGACTCCTGTCTTCAGAACTGGAGATGATGGGTTCGATTCCTGCTGGAATCCAAATATAAAATAAAACAATTATTATCAGTCTGGCTTTCACTACAGGCTTCATAAACATCTTTCTAATTGATTGGTAGAAATTGAAAACCATCGAAGAGCTGTCCTTTCATTCATAGCATCTTCACCGTACACTTCGCAAATATCGCGAGCAGCTTTGTCAGCTTTATTCCCTCGATTGAACGCGAACAGAAGGAGGTGTCGAAAATGCTCATTTTCGTCTGCTTGCCATTCCATTTTGAAGGCTTGTAATCAAATAAAATAATATGTGTAACGTAAAAGCAAACACAATATCTTGTAGAGCAGAAAATTTTCTTTCGAATGACGTATAATCTTTACCATTTTGTTTTACTTTTGGTGCTCATTTTTAAATTTGGATAAAACTGACACAACTTATGTTAACATCCAATACAATGCAATGTTTTATTTTTTGTAACAAGATTTTTTTTATTCAGCGACCGTTTATTGTACAAATAAATAAATCTGTCCCATTCAATATTGATGGTTGGTCAACTAAATAGTGGAGAAGAGGACGCATACATCCGCCATGTTCTCTCGAGGGAGGGTAGAGCCGTAGTGCAGTTTCGTGTCCGCATTATTCTTCATTTTCCCTCCTCCTTGACGTGCACACACAGCCGGCACGGGAACGGGTAGCCGGCTCCAGGACACGCCACCAGACAGACAGACAAACAGACACACAGCCGCGCAGCTAAGAGGAGAGAGAGAAAACGAGCCGGAGAACGAACGGGTATTGGAGGTAATACAGTAGTATAGGGTGGTTTGGATCTTTCTTGCAATAAGGGTGAATTAAATACGGGTTACATTTTGCTAGTATTGTATTGAACAATATTACAGTACAACCTGGCTGGTTGATCGCGTTATATTATGTTCCACGTTCATTGTATACAGTACAACCTGTCGGAATACTGTCATGAATTTTGTTTATTTATTTATTTATTTAGCATAAAAAATCATTATTGAGTATTAAATTGATAGGTGGTGCTTGCAGTCATTAATTTTACATAAATTCAATAAAAATACAGCACTGCCTTTGAAAGATAATTGAAACTGACTGAAAGTCACTTCAAGAGTGCTCCAGTTTCATTGTATCGTATTAAACTTTTGTTATATAACATACAGTACAATTTGGCGGGCTTATTGCCATTCGGTTCGATCCCTGCTGGAACCAAGATTTAAAAAAAAGGGACTGCAGTCTGGTTTTCACTTAGGGCCCATTAAAAACATCTTATGGTTGGTTGTAAGAGATTTCCACATGGCAATAAGCTCGCCAGGAAAAAAAATTATAAAGAAGCCTTAATTGAAAAACAGACTGGATCCTTAAAAAAAAATTCCAACGGAAATCGAACTCAAAATTCCCGGTTTGGGGACAAGCGTTAAACCAACGTAGGTTTTCATCATAGTATTACATTGTAACATGCATTGAAAACAAATATTTTGAATTTTTTAAAGTTACAAATTTTCAGGCTTTCTACGTTCCAGAAAAAGTATATTTCATGCCATAAGGCTCGACCATTCCGAAAACGTAAAGAAATGAAGTCATCATAAATACAATCACGCCATGTCCCTATTGATGTAGAAAGATATAAATAATCTCCTTTGCATTCAATCTTTATATTCATCTCTCGCTTCTGGCACGTTCGTACAGCTTGCCATACACACTCTCTTAGTTTAAACAATCAATCTGGGTTTCATTAAACTTTTTTTACCTTCTATACTACTACACGAATGTTTTTTTTTCAATCAAATTTATAAATTCCGAAATTTAATTGAATAATAATTTTAATAATATAATATTGTAATAAGATCAAAAAGTGGACGTGGGATTAAAATAAAGGGGCTGAATAAATGTTGTAGAAATGTGTTCACTAAGAAAAATATGTGAAGTGACGATGTATGACAGAACATTTATTTATCAAATACTTTATGCAAAACCATCTGGTAGGCTTATTACCATGCGGCAATCTCTTCCAGCCAACCAGACATTAAGTAAATAAAGAAAGTTACATACATGGTCGCAGAAATACTGAAATTATAATTCATCTTTATGAAATATATGAACACATACGTAACAAAATTAAAAGTGAGATATCATCAATTAAATGAAAAGGAAGGGATGCTGGAGAAGTAAGAAAAATCAGGAATGAAACGCGTTATATTATTAACTAGAAATTTTAAAAAAAATCAGTCGCTTCTTAAAGCATCCCAAGGACTTAGCGAGTCTAACATTGGTTTGTAACTATTTCACAGTTTCACTGCATGGACAGTAAAGGGTACAGAATGAGGTTGTTTTTTTTTTATAAAAATGTTATACTTTTTAATTTTTACAATGTAATATACAAAACACTCCCCTAAGTAACTAGGCGTATAACCCTTAAACAGGTAGGTTAATTAAGCAATCCAAAGTATAAAAAATCTCATTATAATCACATTACACTAAAAACGAGAATTAAATTGATAAACTTTCACAAAGAATCATTCACTAATTTTTATAGACACAATATTGCACTAAAAATTCATAAAAATCATAGAAATGACAAAAATCAATGAACTAACTGCACATGGAATACTTCTCCATTGGTAAGTGGTGAATATTAACTAGGGACTAATGTTATAATCAGAATGAATAACATTTTAAGGTAGCCCTGATCTCCGTGGCCAAATCGGTGAGATGCCTGTCTCCCAACCTGGAGATTGTGGATTCGAATTCCGCTGAAACTCAGATTTTTTCAAAAAGGATTCCAGTCAGGTTTTTACTTAAAGACTCTACCATATTTCTGGTTGTTTGGAAGAGATTGACACATGGCAATAAGCGCGTCAGGTTGTATTGTATACAACAAAAGTGTAATACAATGCAATCTTGTATTACACTTTCGTCGAACACAATACTTTAATTGCAAGCGGGCAATACCTTCCAACCAACCAGAGTGGTGTAAAAAAAGCCTCCCTTACATTAAAACTCTTTTTGTTAAAAAAACAGCAGCTGAGACTCCTTTTCTTTGAATTGGTTGATAGACATCCATAAATCCTATGAGAATGTATGTAGAAAAAATGAGACATCAATTTTTTTTGTAAAAAGTAGCGACGTTTTGAAACTGTTGCAGCTTTGATATTCACAAGCCCGGAATATGGGAGCAGCAACGTTCTTGAAACGTCATCACTTTGAGCTGAAAAAATGCGGATTATATTAATTACCGCAAAAACCTACGAATCTATTTAAAAGTTGTACTGTCAACAAAATTCAAAATAAAATCTTACGCCTACCCTGGATGTGATACCGAAATCGTAGCCGAGTTTGCCCGACACCACAAGAGATTTCCCTTAAGCTCCGTATATTGAAACACAGTGCCGGCGCGTGATGGATTTGTGCTCGCGTTGCTTATCTCCTATATTTGGGGACGACAGGGGAAGATGAATAAATTGGGCGAAATGTCTTGTTTCTGTAATAAATTTTATCAAATTCTGTTGATACTTGGTCAAGTGATTAGCATGCTTACTAAGCAAGACAAAATCGAGGCAAATAATGATGTCACGCATATTTTTCGTCAATATGTTATTTTGAAGGAATTCATGTTTTTTTGAAGTGCCATAAATTTAAAGAATTGTATATATTTTCCTTTTTGTGTCAAAGGTATTCTTTTATACTTCTTCCGCCACCTTGAAATCATTTGACGTTTCACGAATCAAGCCCTCTTCGGTGCTAGACACTGGGTTCCTCAGACACTTCAGCTCGTATCGCAGTAAGTGCTCCTCAACGCAGATACAGAAAGTCGATCCATGACGCCACATTCCTCATTTTGGTTTGTTGTACTTGGTTCTCCCAATCCCTGCACGGAACCTGCTGAGATACCTTCAGGATCTCCATGGTAGTTCAGAGCCAGGTGGAGTTCTTTTACAAACAAAATACACCCGCAGGGGGTATATGTTCCTCTCCACTCGTTTATCCTAGCAATATTACAAACGAGTAGGCAGTTGTTTCAGGGACTTATTGGCGGTAATGAAGCTATGTCTGGATTTCAACCTTGAGGCTTGTGGTTATGCAAAGGATTTCTATGGTCATTTAATTAGTTGGATCTCTCAACACAGCCTTAAATGATTTTTAGGGGTAGCATCCCAAGGCAACGACGTGCATCTTAAAAAGTGTGGCTCGTAATCAGACGGCATACCTAACCAGCGTTACTAGATTTAGTCCAGTCAAGGCAGATATATTCACCTGCCGGCACAAGGCTTTCCTGGAATATAATGCAACGTACTGACAAACAATTTAAAGAACCAGAAAAAGTTTGGAAGGTTTATATTTAAACTAGCGTAAGACAATTGTTATGGGTACCTTCGAAAATTACATCCAAAACGCCTGAGTAAAAGACAAGCGCTCTACCAACTAGAAGGTCAGTTGTTTTCATCTTGTTTAGGTAACGTCTTTTCTATGTTCACTTTTTATGTAATTAATTCTTATGTTAACCCACAATAATAACATAATAGTAATAATACATATATGTTGTTTTTTTCTCATTTGTATGGTATTCTTCAATATCTCCGAACTGGTGATTCGGACATATTGGGAAGAGCGTGGCTGGTAGACGACATTGTCTTTGCTCGCATTAACATTAGAGCTTACGCATTTAGAACAATTGAAGTAGACCCAGAACACGCGGTTCGTTACAACACATATTGGCAATATTATCACGTAACATTTCGTGATCTACTTGGTAAGACACTTGGTTTTCAACCTGAAAGTTGCAAGCTCAATTTCCGTTGCTAGTTATATTTTTACAAAATAATTCCAGTCCATGAGTCGTCAAGATGACTTTTGGCTTCCAAAAATCAAAATAGTTTTTTGACAGTTTTTAATTACAGAAATATTTTTTTTTTAAATGTCCAAAAATATTAACTTAGCTAATCGATCTCTTCATTGTCTATGTATTTAATATGTTAAAGATTTAAGAATTGTTTAAACGAAAATAAAATGTATACGAGTATTTAAGTTCTTCGACGTAAAATGATAGATGTTAAGTTATTTAGTTAAAGTTAGTAAATAATATTTTTTTTAAATTAAAAAAAAATGATGAAGGAAAAATATTAGTTTTAAGATTTTTTTTTAAATACATTTAAAAAAAACATGTTCCTATTGTCCATTAGTTCCCCTCTGTTTTCCGTGAGCGGAATAGGGAAATATAAAGGGGAAGCGCTGAATACTGGCGATATGGGCCAAATAAAATGTTGTGAATTTAATGCCAAAGGGATTTAAACTAACTTTTAATCCAGAGTCCGCCCCTGGTCTTACTTGAGAGGGCAGTGTCATATAAAGACTTGGTTTTCTCGACATTAATTTTATTTGTAACTAGTTGTATAACGTTTATGTGGAACCGGAAAAAGTCTGAAAGGAGCCGAATAGATGTTGTAGATATGCGCGCACTGAGAAGAATGCGTAGGGTAACTATGTATGACAGAATATTGTATTTAATAGTACTTTCGTTGTATACAGTACAACCTGGAGGGATTATCGTCATGTGGTAATATCTTCCAAGCAACCAAAAATATGTTAAAGAGGCCTTTAGACAAAATCAGACTGGAATTTTTTTTTTATCAAGGGTTCCAACGGGAATTGAATCCCTATCCCCGAGTTGGGAGACAAGCGTCTTACCAACTAGACCAGGGAGGTCGTCAAAATAAAAAATGAAGTGATAAGGAATAAATTAGAAATTAAAACTGATGTGTTGAGTAACATGAAGAAGATAATGCTGAGATGGTTTGGGCACGTAGAATGAATATTTGACAAAAATCTATCAAAAATAAATATGCAGTGCAAATGTGAGTGGAATGCGTGATTGAGGAAGACCTTAGAAAGCATGGTTGGATCAAGTGTGTTTGTGTCTTCCTCTGGTTGTCATTCGAGGAAGATCCATGGAGATTGCCTGGTTCACAATGTGATCGGGTGCTCTGCGTCCAACGTGCCCATACCATCTCAATCGCCTCTCCTCCATCTTACTGTTGATGTATGTAACACCTAAGCTTCCACGAATGCGTGAGCTTTTTATTTTGTCTCTTAGGGACACACCAGCTGACCATCTTAGCATGCGCATTTCAGCAGTTTCTAGTTGCCTAGAGTAAGAGGTATACATCGTCCAGCATTCGGAGCCATAGAGGAGTGCGGGTCTGACAATCGTTTGGTATACTTTTCATTTTGACTTTACTGGCATTTTCGGATCACATAGAACTCCCGTCATTGATCTAAACTTCATCCATCCCACACTAATTATATGTGTTACATCTGCTGCACATCCTCCATCGATATGGATGAGTGACCCAAGATACTTAAAGGAGTCACAATTTGGTAATGTTTCTCCATCCATTTGCATTACGGGAGTGACAGCATTTGTGTTCTCGAATGGTAGGTACAGATACTCTGTATTCTTTCTGCTCAGTCTCAATCCATTGTCCTCCAAGATTCTTCTCCACCTTTCCAGACTATTTTGCAGGTCTTCATGTTTTTCACTTATTAATACGATATCGTCTGCAAATAGTAGGATCTTTAGGAGACTGTTCATTTCCTGGTAAGTTAAATAGTCCATGACTAAGATGAATAGTAGCGGACTGAGTACCGATCCTTGATATACCCCCACGTCTACAGGAAATAATGGTGAAGTTCCCGAAGTGCACCTCACTTGCGTTGTCACACTATCGTACATGTCCTGGATGGCACGAGTATTCTTCAATATATCCGAATTACTGTTTTGGGCATATTAAAGAGCTTAGCCGGGCGATAATATTGTTTTCGACCCTTGTAAACGAACTTTCGGGTTCAGAACCTCTGGATTATGCACGGAATTCGCGGTTTGTCATTAAACGTGATGACAACACTATCGCTCGACGCGTGTGAGTATTATTACCAGATGGACGCTTTTACCAGACTGAAACATTATTTTTGGAACTATTTGGAATTGAGCCCGAAACTTCCGAGTGAAATTTAAGAATCTTACCACAAGGTCGTCAGTGTTATATCCTCGGGAATAATACCCTTTCATCGGGCATGGCATGATAGGATGGAATGGAAACATGAACGACAAGAAAGATGGAAAGAGATATATTGACGTGTAGGTGGAAACTGCTGCATCTTCCATGGATTGCAAGGCGCACCAATGTCTCCATCATCCAAGAATTAGCGGTTACCGAAAGACTTACGACAAGATGTCCGATCTTCAATCTGAAAACAACAAAATCTTTATTATAGAACAAATTACACATCTTTCTACACGTCATGTTTTGCGGTTCATTCGGTTTAACTTTGTTCTGGCTCAAAAACAAAAGTATTATATTTTATTTTGTTAATACAGGTTACCTATCTTTTTCTTCTGGTAACATCGATACCCTGTATCGCATTTATACCCGATGATATACGAACTTTTGCGGGATACAAGGTATTCGAAGTGGTTCGAGGGTGTATGGTATACGAGGTATTTTTTTAGTAAGAGCATTATACTCCTGTTAATTTGTTGAATTGTTTAACTCTGTGGTAAAATTTGTGTTGTCAACATGTGTCATAACGATAAAAAGAGTTCCGTACCTACTCCAGTTGTGTTAATTTGTTGAATCTGTTTAACTCTGTGGTAAAATTTGTGTTGTCAACATGTGTCATAACGATAAAAAGAGTTCCGTACCTACTCCAGTTGTGTTAATTTGTTGAATCTGTTTAACTCTGTGGTAAAATTTGTGTTGTCAACATGTGTCATAACGATAAAAAGAGTTCCTTACCTACTCCAGTTGTGTTAATTTGTTGAATCTGTTTAACTCTGTGGTAAAATTTGTGTTGTCAACATGTGTCATAACGATAAAAAGAGTTCCGTACCTACTCCAGTTGTGTTAATTTGTTGAATCTGTTTAACTCTGTGGTAAAATTTGTGTTGTCAACATGTGTCATAACGATAAAAAGAGTTCCGTACCTACTCCAGTTGTGTTAATTTGTTGAATCTGTTTAACTCTGTGGTAAAATTTGTGTTGTCAACATGTGTCATAACGATAAAAAGAGTTCCTTACCTACTCCAGTTGTGTTAATTTGTTGAATCTGTTTAACTCTGTGGTAAAATTTGTGTTGTCAACATGTGTCATAACGATAAAAAGAGTTCCGTACCTACTCCAGTTGTGTTAATTTGTTGAATCTGTTTAACTCTGTGGTAAAATTTGTGTTGTCAACGTGTGTCATAACGATAAAACAGTTCCGTACGCACTCCAGTTGTGTTAATTTGTTGAATCTGTTTATCTCTGTGGTAAAATTCGTGTTATCAACATGTGTCATAACGATAAAAAAGTTCCGTACCTACTCCAGTTGTGTTAATTTGTTGAATCTGTTTAACTCTGTGGTAAAATTTGTGTTGTCAACGTGTGTCATAACGATAAAAAAGTTCCGTATCTACAACAGCTGTTTCAAACACGAAGATTCGATCGATTACTGGGGCAAAATACTATAATGTCTCCCGGGTACGCTCTTCAATATGTCCGAATCACCATATCGGATATGTCGGTACCATATGAAAATAATAATAATAATAGGTTAATGCCATGAGTGTGATGATCATTATAAATAATTCCGATTAAAATCGAAAAAAGCTCAGCTCTCGTACAAAATGTCAACGTCCTTGTTTCGTTATGAGTGTTCCTGTCATGAGCGTTATACTCCTGTTAATTTATTGAATCTATTTAACTCTGTGGTAAAATTTGTGTTGTCAACATGTGTCATAACGATAAACGAGTTCCGTACCTACTCCGGTTGTTTCAAACACGAAGACTCGATTACAGGGGCTAAAGACTATAATGTCTCCCGGCCACGCTCTTCAATATATCAGAATCACCATATCGGATATGTCAGTACCATATGAAAATAATAGGTTAATTGCATGATTGTGATGATCATTATAAATAATTCCGATTAACCCTGAGAGCGCTATGAGAAAAAAATATAATTGGATATCTAGTGCTGAGATATATTTACGATTCGGACGTTCGTGATAAATATTTATTTTAAACAACAAAAAAACAAAAAAAATATATTTTTACAACATAAATATATTTTAGAATATGTACCCTTGTATTCTAAATGAATATCATTCATTTAGGTGGAACAAATTTCTTCCACTGATATAGCAGTGCGCCGATCTCTCAGGGTTAAAATAAAAAAAATCTCAGCTCTCGTACAAAATGTCAACGTCCTTGTTCCGTAACCAGGAGAATATAAAGCAGCAAGAGGCGGATGGTGGAAAGAGAGGTTATTCTTGAATAATTGTTTCCCATCCACCGAAAAGTACTTGTGCTAATGTTAATATTAAACAATATCGGTTTTTCTCACACTCGGTGCTGGCTACTGGAGTTACGTACTACATATATTCATAACAAAGGGGCTCTCAACTACGAGTATAAAGCTATTCAGTACGTATGTTTTATTCAAAATTTTTGATGCTTAACAAACATATAAAATCAGATTTCACAAAAATTAAACTATCGTGCTTTTAAAGGGTCTTTCAAATAAAGCTTCTTTTTTAATTCTTTGATAAAACACAGATGGCGTCGCGAACTTGCCTGGGTCTTGTGACATTTGAGAAGTGTAATGTATGACATTTATAAAAATTGAGTAGTGTACAATATACAACAACGCGTTCAAATTGAGAATTATTTTATGTTTTGTAGTCTCCAGAAACGGTGATGTTAATTGGCCACCAAGATCATGTGATCTGACAATGTTGGACTATTTTCTCTTGGGTTACGTAAAAAGCCAGATTTATAAGAATAACCCCCTGATCTGAAGGATGAAATTATTCGCGTTATTGGTAAGTTAGAACTGCAATTATGCCAAAAATTCATGGAAAATTTTGACAAAAGAGTGGACATCTGTGGAGCTGCAAGAAGTAGACATTTGGTGGATATTGTTTTTTGTGTTTAAATGTCATACATTACACTTCAATGACCAATAAAAAGTTTTTTGAAATCAAATCAAATTGTGTGTTTTATTCAAGAGTTGAAAATTAGTATTAAAAAAACCGCTCAATTTCAAAGACCCTTTATTATGCGACCTGTCAATAGCAATCGACGATTAAGCTGGAAGACAAGCGTATTACTGATAAGGCCATAATATTCTTGCGTAATATTTAATATATAATACATATTTGACCAAATATTGAATGAAGTGATGATGGATGAATGTGAAATTCAGGGTGATTTGTTGAGTTAGATAAAGAAGACTACTCTGAGATGGATTGGGTACGTAGAACGAATGAATGAAGAAAGACTAATACAATATGGAATGAAGTGATAAGGGATGAAGGTGAACTGAAGTGTTGAGTAAGATGAAGAAGAGCACGCTATGACGGTGTGAGTATATGTAACGAATGACTGAAAAAATGCAAAGAAAACGCAAATGTGAGTAGAAGGCGTGAGAAAGTAAGACCATGGAAAGTATGGTTGATCAAGTGAATGATGTGTTGAATGAAAGGAAACGTTGAAAATTAGACAAATCGTAGAAATTGTATAAGAATGTATATGGATGTAGAAGAAGCAAAATAAATTCTGACGTTCTGTCCTCTCTGCCTACCCCGACAAGGAAATGGCGTGATGATGTGTATGTATGGAAAACAAATTCTTGATATAATTACTCTTTTTACGATTCGATTTAACATATTTATTAAAAAGTAATTCTTACAACCCGCTGCTAAAAAAAGTTGACGTTCCATGTCCACGTTTGCCTCCATTAAAGAGTCGCTAATTGATTGTGCAAGTCGGCCGACATTTAATCTGTAGTCCAAACATAATGCAACCCAGGACTGTCTTGTACCAACGTACTGTGGTTCGAATTTCCGCGTGACCGCACGCTCCTAAAATATTTGCCATTGCGAAATACATTTTTAATTCACACGTTCGTAGTACCAGAGACTTAATTAAAAATAATATTTTGCTACAATTTATACAACCTAACAACACTGGAATACGACTCGGTGACCTAGTGGTAAAAAAGATCGTCTTGCAACTCTAATTTTTGGTTCGATCCGCAATAACGATAAAAAAATAAGTGTTCTTTTGTTACGTGGTATGTTTCGCCATATACGTAAGTAAAAAAAAAGTTTTCTATAGATTTATGCTCGCATTCATCGTTCGTTGTTGGTCCTCGTATTCGAGGATCCCCTCGCCATCCCAATGTCAATTCAATTAGAAAGCAAAGCTTAACCGCGGAGTTTTTTTTTAAATTAAATGAGTCGTTGTACACTAACAAACTCACCGGTCACACCGCTGTGTTAAATCCGTTAAACGATCGGAGCACATCGGCATGTTTTTTTTTCCTCTTTTTGAAATAATAAATATGGCCGAATAATTATACTTCACCAATACAAGGTGGAAACAATACCTGTATCATTTTCGAGGGGAGTAGCACAGCGCGGGCTAGAATCGACGACCTTTCGCACGGAAGTCCAGTGCGTTACCGCGCGGCCATGCACCTCAACTCGCATACATACATACTCGTATATCCCTTTCTACCCTCTAAAAACTTTAATATCTCTTTAAATATAATAAAAACTGGGTTCCGATTTTAGATATTCCTCCGTAATACATTTACGCATTGAATGAAAAAAATAATATTAATAATAATTAGCACTTATCGGCCACATCAGAGATATTTTGTGAAAATCGGGAATAAATTCACCAACGCAATCAAACGTGTGCCAGTGTGTGACGAAGGTATATGAATTCTAAAAAACCACTATGGGTGAGGAAGCGACGCTATTCACGTCTCACTCTCACTCTACTTCGGTATATGGGAACGCAAGAAATATAATCTTAGTTAGCTAGCTTCTCTTGCTTCAGTAGCTCGCGGGCATCCATTTGAGGTGGTCTCTTCGCCCGTTTTGTGAACGTCGGCCGATGTTTTTTTCTTGTTTTTAGCAATTAAATTTCAATTATTATCACTTTTGACTTGAAATTTAATTAATTTAAGCGATTAGCTATGAATATTCTTATTTTTTCGATATTAAATCGCTCATTTTTACATGTGTATTGAATAGACAGCACCGGAACGCGCGGATTTTTTTTAGCACAGGAAGGAAAAGGTTAAATTGGTTAGTCGACGTCGTCTTAATCCACCGATTAAACAATGTGCAATAACGTGTCAAATTAATAAAATACGACAATTCGTTCGTCGCTTTTCAGTCATTTCCACGTCCATGTTTTACGATAAGAACATACAATTATAAAATCTAATGATAAATTGTTTTTTTATTCCACTAGGTAAATAGAGTGCTTAATGTTATATACAACAACCGCCCAATACCAACAGTAGCAAAAAGGATGATACGTAATAGTGTGTTGGTTCACCGTAATGTATGGATATGAAACATGGACTCGGCAGAAGAAAGATTATATAAATATTAATGCTGTGGAAATGCGTCCATTAAGAAACATTGGTTGTGTGTCAATATTTGAAAGAAGGCAGAACGAAGACATCAGAATGAATGTATGGATAAAATTGATATTTTAAGTAAGATCAAGAAAGAAGCTTTAAGACGGTTTGGACATGTGGAGAGAATGAATGATGAAAGAATGACTAAGTGAATTTACAAGTCAGAAGTAAAAGGTGTTCGTGGAAGATGTATACCGATGATACGTCGAAAGATTTTGAAAAAAAAATTGTGAAGTATGAATTTTGTGTGAAGGAAAGATGTGTTCTTGGATAGAAGAATTTAGAAGTCCTATCCCGTAAGGGATCATTCTTTATTTATCTTGGATAGAAGAAGTCTTAGATTCTTTATTTATCTTGGATAGAAGAATTCTTAGATTCTACATTTATCTTAAATAGAAAAATTCTTAGATTCTACACTTATCTTGTATAGAAGAATTCTTAGATTCTACATTTAATTTGTATAGAAGAATTTTTAGATTCTACATTTATCTTGGATAAAAGAATTCTTAGATTCAACATTTATCTTGGAAAGAAGAATTCTTATCAAATACATATCATTATGACGTGTCCCTATCCCCCAAGGGACAAGTCATAATGATATGTATGTATGTTGTTCCACAAATTACATTAATTCCACTGTCAAGTATTTCTACCTTCTATTTCGAGGCGCTCTTCAGGCGAAATAAACTTACGAGTAAATATAAAAATAATATGTTTTGATAAATGTATTGTGAGGTGGGGTTTGAGATTTTCTTTTTTCTAAATTAAGCAGTACACCAAGGGTTGTAAAAGTCGAGTTTTATAAGGTTGATGAGATTTTATGATAAAGCAATTGAATAATAACAAAAAAAGTCGGTAAAAAGCATCAACCTATTTTTTCATCTTCATTTGTCCTCAGTAAGATACAGGCGAAGCCTAGTTTACTGAGGACACGACAAATAATAGGCAACAAACCCGGATCCATATAATTTGCGGATGTCCACTTTAAATTACTTATCTTTGTTTGTCGTGTTTTTCATATAATACGAATATGAAATAATAATCAAAGGTCAATTTATATAGTGCCGTTTAGAGAGCAGTCTCTCCTCAAGTGTACTTTAATTCACTTTTATTAAAAGATTAAAAATAAATAAATATATAAGTAAATTGTATGTTAAAGATAGGAAAGTGGTAGTTGCGGGCGTTATATTTAGTACTTCACCACATCTGCATATGTTTTTAAATCATATTTGGTAAGAAAACCGTAGAAAACTTACTAAGGGATGACATACTACAAATAAACCTTTGTATATCGTCCGATGCGTGACAGAAACACTATCAGTTAAACCTTTCCCTTCCTGTGCTAAAAAAATCTGCATGTTCCGGTGTTGTATATTCAATACACATGTAAAAATGAGCGATTTAAAATCGGAAAAATAAGAATATTCATAGCCAATCGCTTAAATTAATTAAATTTGAAGTCAAAAGTGATCATAATTGAAATTTAATTACCGAAAACATGAAAAAAACATCGGCCAACGTTCACAAAACTGGCGAAGAGACCACCTTAAACGAATGCTCGCGAGCTACTGAAGCGAGAGAAGCGAGCGAACTGAGATTCTATTTCTTGCGTTCCCATATACTGAAGTAGAGTGAGAGTGAAACGTGAATAGCGTCGCTTCCTCACCCGTTGCGGTTTTTTAGAATGAATATACCTACGTCATACACTGGCACATGTTTGATTGTATTGGTGAATTTATTCCCGATTTTCACAAAATATTTCTGATGTGGCCGATTAGTGCTAATTATAATTAATATTATTTTTTTCATTCAATGCGTAAATGTATTACGGAGGAATACCTAAAATCTGAACCCAGTATTTATTATGTTTATAGAGATTTTAAAGTTTTTAGAAGCAATGTGTACTAGTTACACATCACAGGGAAGGAAGGGTTAAGGCGTAATACAGTTTATGTATACAGTGTTCATACATAATCATCAGGCTCCCAAAAAAGGTTTCTCGAGTGTTTCCTAAATCTGCACTCGCCACCGCCATGCACTCGTATGAACAATATATAATCATGATTTATCAAAGCACCTTACAAAAAGGGGTATACATATTATAGAAACTACTCATGTAAATAAATAAAATAATTAAATAAACTGGATTAATTTATTTGATAAATAAATAATTGTTTTTATTTCGATTTACGAAAAATAGAAAAAAACTTACTAAATCCAAATCCCTCTTCACCCCTTTGTATTTGCTACCCTCTAATATCTGTTGATACTCACCTTCCTCACCCAGTCTCAGGGGAGTTGACGTCCCTAGGACACGAGATGACCATTAGTAGGGATGCTGGGTGGACCGAGATTGGAGGGATCCACACCATTTGGATATCAGATACGTTCTTAGCAATACCGCGTTGTCACCCTTTTTGATTCTTTGGTCAAATAAATATCTATAGTATCCAATGGTATGCTATTGATTTACGAGTACATTTATGGCTGTTTGACATAATTCAAAATTTATAATTCATGCAATTTTAGAAATAATATGTTATGTCCATTTTTTTGGACCATTCGATAATATTTTATATTTCTGCGACACTTTTACTGTAAAAAGTATGATTTTTTTCCTTGTTATTTAATGTGATTTGGTTAAATCTATAGCATATTAAAAATAAATTAATTACAAATAAATAAATATTCACTTATTTATCATATTTCAACCACTCTTCAATGACAAAGTACGTTTATCAGCGAACCTCATTTTATTGTCCTTTTCCATCACCCTTTCGGTACCTAAAAAATAAAAAATGTGTCCTAGTCTCGCTATAGCTTGTCTGGTAGCTTTACTTATACGCGCTAGACGTGGGTGATTGTTGTTGCCTCTTCACATGCAATATTATTTCCAATACTAACGATTTCGAACGTGAGTTACATACATACGTATCATTACGTCGTGTCCTTTGCGGGGAAAACCAGATAACAAATCTTCAAACTTTTCTATTTAAACACACAACTTGCACTTTCTCAACATTCATGTATCTCGTCACGCACATTCTTCTATTAATCATACTTCTCACTTAACCTTCCTTTAAAATCTGGTATATTTGATTCAGTCAAGTTTTCTTTAAGCTAGGTGCACATTTACAATTCTGACTTATATACTGACGTTATTCATTCTTTCCACATGCCCTAACAATATTTAAGCTCCTTTCTTAATCTTACTTTACACGTCTATTTCATCTATGTATAAATTTCTGATGCCCTATTCCGTCTTTTTTCATACATTGACACTACAATTTTTTTCTTAGTGCACACATCTTTACAGCATTAATCTTACTTTTACCCTTTTTCTGTCAAGTCTTAGTTTCACTTCCATACGTCAAGGTAGGCACCAACACAATATTCTTCTTCCTGACTCCATCCCAACTCACTGTCTGCGAAGACTGTTGGGGTCAGCTCTCTTCGTCTTCAAGTTGTATTGTCTTCTGTCCCGGACTACGTCCCCCAGGCCGTGCCTCTGCATCAGGTTATCTTTTTGCACCACCCATGAATTCTTTGGTCTTCCTCTGGTTGTTATTCGAGGAAGATCCATGGAGATTGCCTGGTTCACAATGTGATCGTGTGCTCTGCGTCCAACGTGCCCATACAATCTCAATCGCCTCTCCTCCATCTTACTGTTACACCTGTAACACTTAGGCTTCCACGAATGCGTGAGCTTTTTATTTTGTCTCTTAGGGACACACCAGCTGACCATCTTAGCATGCGCATTTCAGCAGTTTCTAGTTGCCTAGAGTAAGAGTTATACATCGTCCAGCATTCGGAGCCATAGAGGAGGCACCAACACAATATTGTATATTGTAATTTGTGCCACTTTTAATAAAGTTCGGTTATTGTATGTTACATTGAGTGCTCCGTTTACCTTGTTCCCAATCAATACCTTTCTTTCAATGTCCCTTTCAGCTCGCCCATCATACATGAATATACTGCCCAGATAACAGAACTCATCACTCAGACTCTGGAATCAATTACTCTCTCACCCTCGTTGGCTTGGTTCAAACAGCGGCTTAAAATATTGCATATCTCTTTAGTGACTATTTCCTATTTCCTTTCCTTTTCCATCTTCCTTCGTTTTTCCCAATCTTAGATGACAAATGCAAATATTTTGTTATTTCTTTGTTTTTTAATGTTTTGAATATGTTTAAGATTTTTTCACTTTAATGAGAAAAGGAAGATAAAGGGAAGTATAGTTGGTTCAAGTGAATTATATTTTAAAAGAAGGAAATGTAAAAAGTCAGAGAAATTGTATGAGTTGTAAGAGAAGGTGTATAGATGTAAAAGAGGCGAAATATATGTGCCACGATAGGAAAGTCTGCCGCTGTGTTATCTACCTTCCCTTATTGGAGGAAGGCAGATAACAGAGCTCCAAACTTCCCCTAGAACAGAGCGACAGTTTGGTGCTCTCTACCTTCCCCAACAGTTTGGCGCTCTGTACTATTTGCCTTCACTAACAACTCTGTTATCTCTACCTCTCATATTACCAACTAGATTACCTCCGTGACCTAGTTGGTGAGACACCTGTCTTTCAGCCCGGAGGTTGCGGGTTCAAATCCCGCTGCAACTCAGATTTGTTAAAAAGGATTCCAGTCTGGTTTTCACTTAAGGCCTCTTGAAAATCGTTATGGTTGGTTGGAAGATGTTGCAACATGGCAATAAACCCACCAGGTTGTACAGTAAACAACGAAAGTGTAATACAACACAGGGAATTGGTATGATGGTATGTATGTAGATTTTTCTTTTTAAATAACGTAATATTTCAACGAGCATTTGGTACTAATCTGTGTAACTATTATCTGGGAAACGAAAATATTTTAGAGCAATCCTTATTTGAAAAAATACTTTGAAATAAATATTCAAGCTGAGTATTTCAGTGCGAAATTCAAAACGGGAATTGAACGACGTGTAGCAGCAGGCAATATAATGAATGGTGGATTATACAATGTGTTTACCGACCGGACCACATCAAGAAGGCTCAGCTCACTGCTCATTAAAATATCTTCGTCCTAACATTAATATATGCAAGCGGTACTTGGACGTAGCTAACAAGTGTTTGAAGTAAGATAAATAAAGAGAACATAAGAGCGTTGCGTAAAATGAATTAAAAAGCAATGTATGACAGATTAAGGAATAAGGACATTAGAAAATAATGCAGATTGGAAGAACACGCAGTGCTTAGGATAAATAAACTAGAAAATGATGTTTTTTTTCTGTATGCACATACATATAAACGCGTGTGATATTTAATAATTGTGATATATATCACATATATTAATATATAACGTATATGTATATTTATAACATTAATATATGTAAAATTCTATCCTTTCCTCTCTACAACCATGTTTTTCTCCTCACAACCCCAGTAAAATCTCCATCAAATATCCCACGTCCGTTTCATGAGTCCAATGGAGTAAGGTGTCCTTAAATCGGACCGATACTCTGAGAACAAACCATTAACAACAGGGGAAGACGTTTCCTAGGAAAATAAATGATGAAAGATTTACATAAATAATCTATACAAGTAGTACTGAAGATATGAGAAGTTTAAGATGATGTAGGAAAACGTGGCAAGACCAAATTAATGAAATTAAAAAGAAAAAGCCTTTAATAGACGTTGCAAAAACGAAATATATGTGCCAGAAAATAATGAAGTGGAGACCTGTTCTCTCAGCTTACCCTTATAGGGGCATGGTGATGGTATATTCGAAATGACGGCAGAGAAATTTGACAGCAATCAATCGTATTCATCAGACTGTAACCGGAACAAAGGTGGACACACAATTCACTGATTAAACAGTAAAAACAAGTGTTTGGCTTAATGGGAATTGCTTTGCAGTTTGACTTAATGTTTGATATGGTGTGGTGATGATTTCTCATTCAAGTGACCTTTTGCACATAGGTTCAGGCCGTCAACCACACGACCTAGCACCTCGCTAATATATTACCTTTCCGAATATCAGACTTTAATGAAGTGTAAACAAAATAAACCGTTGACACGCATCGCCGCGATATGTCGCCGCTTATTAAGCGCGCCCCCACCTTAGCCTGGAATCCCCGCTAGTCCCGGCGAATCCTGAGCTCCCAACATCTTGATTTATGGTCGGGCCACGGGGATGGGGATGGGGGTGGGGCACCCGCGTTATTAACGCCATCCATTTGTGGAGCATTACACCACACCCAGGCGTTATACGCCACTGTGATAGATGGGAACTAGGGAGATGGCAGGGTTGTCAGTTAGACAAACTTAAAAGGAAAATTTATGCATAATAATAATCATCACATAAATGAATATAGGGATACCGCAAAATATCTCAAACCAGGTCGGTTCATAGCCCGGTACTTCAGAATCAGAAGCTTTACCCGAACCAGTTCTGAAGTCATTTATATTGTATTACACTTGTGTTGTAATGGTGAATACCATCTTTGTGGATTAGTTACCAAAACACTTTTATCCGGGGATTTAATATTCGATTCTTGATGGTATCATCGTAGGCAGTTACCACAAAGGCTGTCTTATAGTTCGGAAATTCTAGGATGAGTCCTGTGACAGCTCAAAAATTTTCCCCAATACAACCTTGTAACGATGTTCAGCAATTTTAATTATCTTATTAACTTTAATATAAGCCTCAATTCTAGTAAATAGCAAGTTATTTATGTAAATACATTACATAAGGTTGTATTGGCGCAAATTTGTGAGCTGTCACAGGACTCATCCTAAAATTTCCGAACTATACTAAATAGATTTGGCTTAAAAATATGGAAGATTTCAAGGAAGGGCTGAAGGAGAAAAAAAACGTTGAGTCTCTAGAAACGGGAGGAATGCAGATGGAGTGGGAAAGGCATAAGGGTAGATATATGGTAAGGGACAGATAGAAAGGGATGAGGGGGGAGAGAGGAAGATATTGCAACCCTTTCATTATATGCCAATGATACCTAAAATATCCAGGTCGTATTCTACATTTTTTTAGATATTTGAGGAAACATAACTACACGTTGTATGAAATTCATCTTTAAGGGGTATTAAACGTCGAAAGACACATTTTACTGGTTTGTTATTATTAAACAAAAATCATATCCAAATTAGTGATTTAAACATATTAAAGAGGGTGGCCGGTAGATAATGCATGTCTTCGGCCTCAGTAATCGGGGTAAAAATTAAATATCTAACAGACCGATCGATCGTTGCTCGGCCTCGTAGTCGAGGATACTCTCGCCATTCTAGCGTTGATTCAATTGAAAAACAAATCTGTGCAGTAGTTTATTAAGTATGTAAACCGTTGCACACCAGCAAACTCACCGGTCCCTCAATTGCACTGGATCCGATAGCACACCGATAAGTGAGACAATTGAAGAACTTTTTTTTTCTCCTTTTGAAAGAATAGATATGAACGAAGTCATATGTATCCTTATACCCCCGAATACTAGACGAAAAAAATACCTGTGTTATCGAGGGGAGTAATACAGCGCGGGGTTCGAACCGACGACCTTCCGCACGGAAGCCCGTTGCGTTACCACGCGGCCATTACCTCTTGGCCTCTTACAGAACAATTAGGGCACAGAGACCGTCTTGATATTATTGTCCTTAAGATATTAAGATATTCTCACTTGATATTATTTTTTTTATTTTATTTTATTTTACACATGACAAGAAATGTACTATACATAATTTGCAAAAAAAACAACAGGTAATTTAATTTGGACATACAATTTGAATGGATCTGGATTTGTTGCCTTTCATTTGTCGTGTCCCCAGTAAACTAGGCTTTTGTATGTATCTTACTGAGGATGTATTATATTTCCAATTAACAAAAATAATATAAAGTGTTTTTTTTTTATTTCTTACAAGTATACACGTCCTAAAATACATTTCAAGTTTTATGACGTGTTCTGGGAAACGTTGAATTTGCCATCCCTATTTATGTATCGGTGGTGTTGGTCGACGTTTGGAATCGATTGCTTTGTGTTGCGGGGTTAATGATGTCTATGATTTCCTCAAATAAATGACCATTATTTGTTTAACATAGACAATAAATTACCAAAAAAATTACATCAAATCAATACAACCAATTCTTAATCGATAGTGATCGGATTCTCTGATAAAGAAATTAATTGAGCAAAATAAGATATCACTTAAGGGTATTTTTTTTAAACTTTCATCATAATTTAAAAGCATTCGCTATATGTAGAATGTATGAAAAAAATGTTTAAACGAATAACGAAGGGTGATACTGTCTATCGCCAAGACTTATAGGATGTGCGTATCGGCTGAGGCACTCTTGGTCTTGACTAGGCTTGCTCCATGGGATCTGAAGGTTTTGATATGAAAAAAAACAGTAAAAAATAATTTGTTAGTAGTTGTGTCGGATGTCTGCATTCATTTCATTTTTTCTCTCTCTTACAAGGTTGTAAGACTCGTAACACCCAACAACAGAATATAGCCACTATTAGGATATACAGCTTGAAGTTTATAAAACATAGAAACAGTCGCTTCAAATTTTTACTTTTCACTCTAATTGAGTGACCATAATACAGAAGTGTAATCCGATTGAGTGACCATAATACAGAAGTGTAATCCAATTGAGTGACCATAATATAGAAGTGTAATCCAATTGAGTGACCATAATACAGAAGTGTAATCATTTTTTTTGTAATTTTTCTTAATTGAAAAATTACGAAGTGACACTTTTGTGTAATAAAGAACACAACGTTACATTGTTAAGACTAAAAAAAGTTGGTTTTATCCAATTGGGGCATTAAGACAACAAAGTTGCGTTATAATACTTTGTTTCTTATGAACGACAAACTATTTTTTAAGCTTTTTAGTCATAAGCACCATAAAGTGGCATTTTAGTACCGTAAATATCACACACTGTAATTTTTAACACATTTAAGATCTAAAAGACCACGAACTAGTAATTAATTCACTTTTTAACTTTTGTTCCTGAAATATCACTGTCACTTTTAACACATTAACCTTTCCTTTCCTGTGCTAAAAAAATCCGCGCGTACCGGTGCTGTGTATTTAATACACATGCAAAAATGAGCGATTTAAAATCGGAAAAAATAAGAATATTCATATAGCCTATCGCTTAAATTAATTAAATTTGAAGTCAAAAGGGATAATAATTGAAATTTAATTGCTGAAAACATGAAAAAAACATCGGCTGACGTTCACAAAACGGGTGAAGAGACCACCTCAAATAGATGCCCGCGAGCTACTGAAGCGAGAGAAGCGAGCGATCTGAGATTCTATTTCTTGCATTCCCATATACCGAAGAAAAGTGAGAGTGAGACGCGAATGGGGTCGCTTCCTCACCCATAGCAGTTTTTTTAGAATGAATATACCTTCGTCACACACTGCACACGTTTGATTGTATTGGTGAATTTAATCCCGATTTTCACAAAATATCTCTGATGTGGCCGATAAGTGCTAATTATGTATTTATTAATATTATTTTTTCATTCAATGCGTAAATGTATTACATAGGAATATCTAAAATCTGAACCCAGTATTTATTATATTTATAGAGATATTAAAGTTTTTAGAAGCAATGTGTACTAGTTACACATCACAGGGATCGAAGGGTTAAGTTCGCAAGACAACAAACTAGTAACAACATTTTAAAACCTTTGTACCTTGAAGATAACAAAGTGTCACTTTTAACACATTAAGATCGAAAGACAACAAACTCGTAATTACATTTTTTAACGTTTGTTTCTTAAAGATCATTAAGTATCACTTTTTACACGTTTAGACCTGAAAGACCGCCAACTAGTGTTCACATTTTTAAACTTTTTTCCTTAAATATCACAAGTGTCGTTTTTAACTCATTTCGATCGAAAATACCACAAACTAGTAATCAAATGTATACACATTTGTATCTTAATGATCACAAAGTGCTACTTTTAACACATTAAAATCTGAAAGACCACAAACTAGTAGTTACCTTTTTAAACTTTTGTACCTTAAAGATCCCAAAGTAATATTTTTAAAACATTCAGACCAGAAATACCACAAACGAACACCTACGAGTAATTAAATTTTTAAACTTTTGTTCCTTAAAGATCACAAAGTGTCATGTTTGAGATATTGGTGGGTTTTAGACATAAATGATAAACACTGATACTTTTGTGTACTATTGACCACACCGTGTCCTTTTAATATATTGTGACACATATCTTTCGCTTTGTCCATACACCTTTTAATGCATACTCTCGTATTATAAAGACATTTTACTCTTTCGGTATTCGATTCATAAGATCGTTCTACGTTTTTTTAGGTTATCCCAAATGAGCTACATAAGTACTTATGAAACTAATGACTATTAGACACTATCAAAAAGTTTCATGCAATTTACAAAATAATATATTCAATTTTTAAGGAATGTGCTAATATTTATTTATTTAATTGTATTGTATTGTACTTTCGTTGAGTATCGTACAACTTGATGAAATCATTACCAACCAACCAGAAAGATATTAGACAAGCCTTAATTAAAAACCAGACTAGAACCCACTACATTTTTTTGGGTACTAACGGCAATCCAACCCGCAACTCCAGAAAAGAATACAGTCGTCTCACTTACTATGCCATGAAGATCGACAGTAACTGTTATCTGCGGTCAATGTTGACATCTAAATAATATTTTATATTTGTATAGGTACAATCAATCAATAAAATGCAAGCTGTCAAAATTATAAATTATTTGAAATATAACATCGTGTTTAGCGTGCTTTGGAATAATTGATTTATTTTTATACACCATGGATTTTTTTTAAAGATATGGTATTAAACTAAACGTTATTTTTTAATTTGAATACTTTATGGCATTTGTTTATAAAAAAATAATTTAAAAAATTATAAATGTCGATAATCGAACCCGCAACAACGCATTTGTATAACAAGGAAGCCAACCAGAGATAATGGTAGGCAATTCGTCATGATCGACTATAATCTCAGCCATCCTGCAGATGGAACACTTCTGTACATGTATTGATTTGTTGTGTACAATTTGTTGCACTTCAGCAAGCACACATTAACATATCACACCCAGAGTTACAATGGTTAGGAAATCAAAGATTCAAGACGATTGACAGGTTTAATTTGATGGCGCTTTTTTTTCTATCTGCTTAACGGCGCTTTAAAAATGTATGATAAAGCAATATATACGAGTAAGTAATGTAAAAACATAAATTTAAATGTTTAACGGTTTATGAGTCAGACCAGTCCTTAAGTGAATCCGCCAGGAATCGAACCTGGGATGCCCACTTGCTTTGCGTGAATGCTAACCATTAGACCACTGTCGGCCACACAGGAGAGAAACTAGTTACGAGTATAAGCGAAAAATTGGAAGAAAAATTTAATAAAGTCTTTAAAATTTATTTTTATGGTTAAATATTATTTAACCTGTTACGCACCGAGGGTCTATTTCTTCCTCGATAATAAAGTCGAAATTAAAAGCTATCACACACAATTCAGCGCGTTAAAAAAACATAGGAACCGTCGGCACGTCTGGGGTGGGCGGGGGTAGGGGGTAGGGTGTAGGGGCGTTGGATCATACAAATGGCCCCTTTAAACCCTTAACTGCCATTATTTGTTATTCGCTGCTCTTTTTATAGCCCCTTTATAGCGATACCGGATTCACGTATGGTGATATTACTGTACACCATCACTAAATGGGTTAATATCGTAACGGAAAATATTCTTTGATATAATAATATTAAATATAAAAGAAATGATAAACTGAATTTAATATTTTTTTATTAAATCATCACTCACACCTAATAACCTCCATAGGTTAGTTGGTAAGACACGTGTATTTCAAATCGGGGGTTACGTTTTCGATAACCGTTGGTACGCAATTTAAAAAAAACGGAATCCAGTTTGGTATCAAAATGTCAGTGTATATCATAAAGCCTGTTACTGAAATATGTCAGTTTATGAAGCCTTTTACAAAAAAATGGCAGTTTATAAAGCTTGTTAAAAAAAATTATTTGGTAAATGTCAGTTCATAAAGATTTCAACTAAAAAATGTCAGTTTATAAAGCTTGTTACAGACAAACGTCAGTTTATAAAGCCTGCTACAGAAAAATATAAGTTTAGCTTGCTACTGAAAAATTACTGTTTTTAAAGCTTGTGAAAAGTGATAATTTTTTTAGCTTTTTACTAAAAAAATATAGTTTTTAAAGTCTGCTACTTTTTAATGTCAGTTTATGAAGATTTCAACTAAAAAAATACAGTTTATAAAGCTTGTTACAGAAAAACGCCAGTTTATAAAGCTTGCTCCTGACAAATAACATTGTATAAAGTCTTATACTCCTGAAAAATGTTAGTTTAAAAAACCTGATATTGAAAAATGTCAGTTTATAAAGCGTGCTATTGAAAAATGTCAGTTTATATAGCCTTTTACTGAAAAATTACAAAAAAATACCTTGAATATTTCCAAAATGTCAACCAACATACGAGTATTTCATTCTAAAACATAGAAGACTGTTTTGGCGATCCCGTGACCAAGTTGGTAAGAGGCTTAACTTCCACTTAGAGGTGTCGGGCTCGTTTCTCGGTGGTACACAAAAAAATTTTAAAAAATGTATTATTTTCGTATTTTATTATGAAAAACATAGGCTTTCTAACAAGAATGCCAAATTTCCCCTCACAGTTTTTCGGGTATAAATAAATGTATCATCAAGAATCAAACCCAAAACCTCCAGATGAAAGAAAAGTATCTTAACAACGAGGTCACGAAAGTCGTCGGCTCCGAAAAAAATCTCTTAAAAATCAAATAAAATAAAATTAAAGCCACGTTGCATCCAAGCGCCACCACACTCACACACCGGCCGGCCCCCAAAGTCACATAGCCTTTAATTTGTTTGACATTACATTTTTCGCCCTGATTTGTTTTTGGCAATATTAATATTTATAATATGGTTTTTATATCTGGTCGGGACTGGAGAGGGGGTGCACGATTTATTCATCCCCTAATGGCTTATGGAGCGGGGTGAGGCGGCAATATTTGGGAAAACATTTCAAATATCTATTTCGCAAGAAACGCTTTTCTTTCAAGAAGCTCTCTTACAAATAATAAATCCTCTCTCAATACGTGTAAGAAGGCGGAATGAAGACATCAGGAATGAATCCATTAATCAAATTGATTTTTTTAATAGGATTAAGAAATTAACGTTAAAATGGTCTGGGCATGTGGGGAGAATGAATGGCGAAAGAATTATTAGAATAGTATACAAGGCAGAAGTGCAAGGTGTGAGTGAAAGACACGACATTAATATTTTTTGTAAGTGATTGATTTGGATGCAGAGGTACACAGAAAGTGTTCAATCAGTGTAAATCTGAAAAAAATAACGATACTACAACTAGAAATGAAGAGAAAACATGTATTGAAACAACAACAAAATGTATTTGTATGATAATATAACGACTTAGAATTCTAAGTAAATAATTCGTAAATATATTTGTACGATAATAAAAAATAATTAAAAACCCTAATTCGTCATATATGACCGCGGGCCGCAAATAAGGGTGCCGCTGGCCGCATGTGGTCCGCGGGCCCTGGGTTGGTCAGTCCTGGTCTAGTTGGTAAGACGCCTGTCTTCCGACCCGGAAGTTACAAGTTCGATTTCCGTTGGAAATCAATTTTTTTTTTTTTAATTTTTTTTTTTTTTTTTTTTTTAATGGATTCTAGTCTGTTTTTCATATAAGGTATTTTAAACATGTTTCTGATTTGTTAGAAATCATTCTCACGTTGCAATAAGCCCACCAGGTTGTATTGTATACAACGAAAGTGTATTAAAAAGGGGTACGTCAAGGAAAATATGATTGAATCAAGTAGACCAGATTTAAAAAAAAAAGTTTAACCGAGAAGTATGAATAAAACAGTGGACTTGTAGAAATATCGCGTTTTTTTTAACACCAACTTTTTTCATTGGCCTCCGCCCCTCTACGAAATATTGGATTGATGCAAAAGTTCGTCCCGTTTTTTGGCGCTCGATGGCGTTGAATCGTAATACCGAAGTTTTAAAAACTTCACACGTGTTAAGTTTTGATGGTGTTTGACAGAAGGAATTTTACCGAGTACTTGGGGAAAAAATTGTGTTATTTTACATTTTATTAAGCATTAAAATGGCAGAAAATAAGAAACATTTTCGACATATTATGCTATTTTATTTCCTAAAAGGCAAGAATGCTTCGCAGACGCAAAATAAGATATGTGCTGTGTACGATGAGGGTGCCGTTGACGAATCCACTTGCTGTAAGTGGTTCAGACAGTTTCGTAAAAATAATTTTAATCTTAGCGATGCACCACGTTCTGGACGACCGGTTGAGGCTGATGGCGACGAAATATTGGCACTAATTGAAAATGATCGGCATAGAACAACTCGAATAATCGGAGAAATTCTTGGAATCAACCAGTCAACAGTGTCAAGGCGATTACGTTCACTTGGGAAAGTTAGCATACCGATGTATGGATTCCGCACGAGTTAATCAACATCCAAAAAAACTAAATTATCAATTATTAGAAACCCTACATCACAGCTTCTTAACCCATGGGCCGCGATCCCCAGAAGGGTTACGGTGAAGTATCAGTTGAGATCACGAAAAAAAAAATTACTGAACCGTATGAAAGGAAAAAAATACATTTTCTGAGAAAAATGAACACGTTTATTTGAAAAAAAATTCAGTTTAAGTAATTTTACATTATTTACTCCAATGGTATCCTCTGTATATACAGGGTGTAACACGCGGTGAGGATCAACGGAAGCAGGGTTATGGGGGACCTCAATACCTATCGATTTACTCCCGATGTATGTTCCGCGATATTCAGTGGTTCTCAAGTAATTTAGATTTTTGGGAAATTTGAGTAAAAACCCGATTTTAGACTAAACTTCGTAAGTGTGAACATTAGTGGATAAATTAGACTAGCAAAAATTTTTAAGATGATTCATTTTTTTATTTTTCCAAATTTAGAGGGTTGCGACGGTAAGTGGTATTGTTGTACGTAAGGCCCGTTATTAAACTACTTCCAAAAAAATCACGATCGCAGAGCAAATAGTTTAGTCACACTTACGAAGTTTAGTCAAAAATCGGGTTTTTACTCAAATTTCACAATAATCCAAATTACTTGAGAACCACTGAATATCGCGGAACATACACAGGAGTTAAATCGATAGGTATTAGGGCCCCCCATCACCCTGCTTCCGATGATCGTCACCGCGTGTAACACCCTGCATATTCTATTATAAAGCTAGTGATAGTGTGTATTCGGTAGCGTAAATAATGTAACGATAATCAAGCTTAGTAATAAAAAAACGTCGATTGCTTCTACGGATTTGCTTTTTTTTATGAAAAAAAAAGAATTAATGTGATGATTGCGTTTGTTTTTCATTTAAAAGTTTGTACATACGTTAGAAATACACAAAAGTAAATAATTTTCAAGCGATAACAGACGACGGCTAGTTTAAACGGTTGAGCTGCCCTGATAGTGGCATAAAACAGAAGATATCCTTACCTGATAAGACTTATCGTCGTTGTGCAAGTACAACATTTATGCGGCCACGTTTACTACATACATCAACAAGATAGTAAGTGTTTGCTTAGCGTCACGAAGTCTTAATTTGATTTTTTATCTTTTGTTGGATTGAGAAACAATGTCCTACGTTATGTCCAGATCTAATAATTATAATTATTATTATCGAGCCTGCACAATTTGTTAATCAATACATCCCAATATTAGGGAACGTGGACAAACTAATAAAGGGTTCTCCCTCAGGAAATAAGGGAAGATAAATATACCTAGATATAAGTGCCTTCATTATATTAAAGAACCTCTTTTTACAAACCAAGACCTGAACCTGAAATTGAGAATGCGTCCATAGTTCGGAAAATCTAGGGTGAACCGATGACAGTTCACAAATTTGCCCCAATACAACCTTGTAACGATGTTCAGTAATTTTAATTATTTTATCAACTTTAATGTAAGCCTCGATTCTAATAAATAGCAAGTTATTTAGGTAAATACATTACATAAAACTAACAAAAATGACAAATTAATACATCTTGTCACAAGTTGGCAAAAATGTGGCAGTTTATTAAAATCTAATAATATTTGGTGACGTTTGTCAAAAGTCACTACGTTAGTCTGCATTGGCTACGGATGGGGTATTCGATAATTGGAATTTCGAAAATCGATTTTCATTAAATGTTCGTAATTAGTATTAATTCATAGTGGATCTTGGCCTATTTAAAGATACATACAAATCATACAATACATTAGAAAGTCAGTATAATGAAAATTAGGAATTAAAACGTCAGTTTAGAGAAAAACAATTGTTCGATTTATAAAAGAACTATTCGATTTAAAAAAAAACGATTTTACCCCATCCCTTTGTGACAAACGTCGCACGGTTCATCCTAGACTTTCCGAAGTATAGTTCGCTGCTAAATCTTCTCAAATTTCCTTTATGGGATGGAGTCGTGGATACTGGACCAGAAAATATCATGTATAACCTAGACTTTTAAAAAGTGGATCTTTAGACGTATGTTGAAGATTCCCTGGACGAATTGTGTTACAATTATGAAAGTACTTGTTCGACTGAAAATATTTAAAGTTATTTTTTTAATATGTTTTAACACATTGTGTCTTTGTTATGTAACATACGAGTATAACACACTTAATACTGTTTTATTATTATATTTATAGAGTATATAATAACGTTTCATCATCATCATCATCATCATCATTGTCAACCAGGGTCGATCCACTGCTGGATGAAGGTCTCCCCAAGTTGACTCCAAACAGTTCGGTCCTTTGCTCGCCGATGCCACGTGATGCTGCCATGCTTCCTGATTTCGTCCGTCCAGCGTACCTTCGGTCTTCTTCTAGGCCTCTTTATGCCTCTTGGATACCACTGGATTATTTCGGATGTCCATCGGGAGTCTGACATTCTGGCTATGTGTCCGGCCCATTGCCACTTCATTCTTTTGCACACCTTTATAACGTCTTCTACCTTTGTTATATTGCGAATCCAGGTGTTTCGTTTACGGTCTCTTTTAGTATATCCTAACATGCATCTCTCCATGCCCCTTTGTGCGGTCTGGAGCTTTTGCGTGTTCTTTACTGTGAGCGTCCATGTCTCGCAGCCATATGTAAGTACTGGAAGAATGCACTGGTTGTAGACCCTTCGCTTTAAGGATATTGGGAGATTACTTTTGAAGATGTTGTTCAAACGTCCAAATGAGCTCCACGCCAGTTTTGTCCTTCGTGCTATTTCCTCCGATATGCCACCTACAAAGGAAATAAGTTGGCCCAGATACACATATTCCTGGACAAGTTCTAGCGGCTTTCCATCTACGTTTATTGGTTTTGGGGTAGCAAAGCCGTTCATCATATATTTGGTTTTTGAAATATTCATTTTTAAACCAACTCCCCTGCTGACCTCTGCCAATTCTTGCAGTTGGTGCTGAAGATCATTCGGGTTTTGTGAGAATATAACGATATCGTCTGCAAATCTCAAATGGCTCAGGTATTTTCCATCAATCGCCAGCCCTTTATTTTCCCATTCTAGTTTTTTAAATATGTATTCCAGTGTAGCTGTGAATAATAATAATAACGTTTATTACTAAATAAATAATACTGCATAAAACTGTGAAGGCAGGCCTGGATTTATCATGGGACTAAAGTGGCTCTAAATTCGTAGAGGCCCGAAAAATAAATTGATTTTTTTATGAAACACCTGTACGACGCAAGCTATGGCAGAGGAGAGAGCCACCTCCTGACCCACGAATTTGAGGTCCCAAAAAATCGACAAAGCTAGTTAGATATTTTCAATAAAATAGTTTTATTGAAATCAATTGTATAAAAAATTCAGTATCAGATGAAATATTTACTGTGTACAACCGGCGGCGGCTGGTTTAGAGGTGCGTTGGTGCGCTGAATCGGAGAAATAATTCGCAATAGTTAAATTATATATTCGCAAACATGATTTCCAAAAACACAAATATTGTGAATTAATTCAGTACGACGCGTCGTATTGAATTAATTCACAATATTTGTATAAACTCATCCACTAACCCAATCTTCAGGATATTGGGTAATAAAAACTTGGGATTATTCCCGTATTTCGACTGAAAACTGTACGACGCACGCTGTGGCAGGATAAGTGTCCTGCCACAGCGTGCGTCGTACAGTTTTTTCATGTTTTTTTTTTGTGCTAGCCGCGGCCTCTCTATAAATGTGGCGGTCCTGAATTATGTTATATTCCGTTTAACCTTATGATAAATCCGGGGCTGGTCGGGTCATAATTAAGTGATATATTTAAAAAAAAACTTTCGGAAACAGGTAAAATTATACACTCCCCATAGTCTAAAAAAAATAATTTACTATACCACACAATATAAGTCAACGGATTAAAATAAAAATGAAAAAACATTAATAACTATATTTTTCGAACTTAAAAGCTCGAAAAGTTAGAAAAGAAATGAAGTGTTCAAAAGCCAAATCTAACAATTTCTTCTGTCGACTAGATCTCAAATAAATTTTCATTATTTTTACATATACAACATCACGTAATTTCCCTGTTGGGATAGGCAGAGAGGACGGTGTGTCAGACTTTCTTATCTCGACCACATCCTTCGCCTCATGTACATTTATACACTTTTTCATAATACAGAGAAACCCCGTTTTTACGTGCCCGGAATTCACGTTTTCCCGCTATTTGCGTTCAATTTTTCCAATCCCGTTTTATTTTAGTACATTTAGTAACCGCTTTTACGTTTTTATTTCCCGCAATTTACGTTTGAAATTTTTAAAATGCAAATCAATTTATAAACATATTTAATTAAATGCGCGACGATTTAAAATATTTGAAATGAATATTAGGAAGCAGAAATATGTTGTTTCTATTTATAGACACGTGTGCACCTGCAGCGCTCATGGTAAAGGTTACACGAGTCGTGTAATACAATGCAATTGGTGGGAAACTTAGCGAATCAGAGGCAGGCAGACTGTATATGTATTTGGTCAATCTATGCTTGTGTTTTAAACGTGTCGGTCGTGTACATACAATTAAAAAAATTGTCAATTGTCGTGTATTTCGTGTGTCAATTTACATTTTTTTCATTTCTTTTAATTTTTCATTGAATTCCTTCAAATAATGTCTCAGCAAAGAAAAATATTATCGATTCAAGAGAAAGGGGAAATTCTCGAAAAAGCGAATAAACATGTTGATTCACGTGTTTCGCTCGCGCGTGATTTGGGGATACCCATTACAACTTTGGCTACGATAATAAAAAATCGCGAATTGATTGAAAAAAAAATCCGATTTGCGTGATTATCTAAATAAAATATGATTTTCAATTTTACATTTTTTTTCTAGCCCCGAATCTACGTTTTCCCTCCAATTACGTTTTTTTTTGTCAGTCAACGGGGTTTCACTGTATATAAATTCTACGCTTTATCTTGTTTTTACGTTTCCTTCTTTTAAAATATAATTCACTTGATTCCACCATGCTTTGCTTGGTATTCCTCTACCACACCTACCACTCACATTCCAACGCATTTCTACAGCAGTTATTCAGTTCATTTCAGTCTTTTTCAACATCTACGTTTCTCTCCCAGACATCAATGTTGGTAGTAAAGTACTGTTGTGGACATCTTAACAGATTTTAATACTGCCTAGTTTGACTATTATCAATTTTCTTAAACTTCTTTCATACGATGGGTCACGGCTGTGTTTGAAAAAAATTACAGAGTACGATGTAAAATTTTAGCGCCCTTCAGACATTGCGTCTGGGTGCAGTGCCTCGGTTGCCCCACCCTTGTCTCTACTCTGCATTCACAGAAAATCTACAATCGTGAGAGGAAAGTTCTTCGCATTTTATTTAAAAGTGTTTTCGTGTTTACACTTGTTTTGTATTTTTTTACAGTGATTTCATGAAATACCTTTTCCACTCTATGATTGTGATGGATTGACTTTCAATATTTAAGCATTCAAAAACCAATATTCTAATGGATTTTACTGTTAATAATTTTAGATTTTACTAAATTATGGGAAAGTGAAGTAACGGTAATAGTTAACTAGATAGAATAGTGACATCTTTGATTTGATAAAGATGAAATCGCAGTTGGGTAATATTATTCAAGACTTGAACTATTTTCTTTTTCCAATACATTTGACCAAGTTGCGCTAGATGTCACTATGTGCACTCAACCCATTAAATATTAATATTTTTAGCGCTGTTAGCACGTTCCGCGCCGCGTAGGTCACCGGTGACCTACCGTGTTTTTGACCAGGGCGCCACATAGGTCACCGGTGACCTACGTGTTTTTTTTTTATAAACTGTCCCAGTGCGCCAGCGGTCGCATTTACTACGAATTTTAACATTGAATGTGACCTATACGGCGCCCCTGAATATATTGCACATAAAAACTTCCAAAATTTTGTTTGAAAATGCAATTATTTTTAATAAACCTCCAGGTGTACATGAGCAAGCTATTACGGTTTATTTTTTTCAAGGATAAACTAGCCTCTACAATTAGGCTAGGGGGTATAGAAGAGATTCCAGGGATAACATAATGAATGGGACCATCCATTTGTCACACTCTGGAAATTTATGAGGGTGCATTGTCTATGCAACATTGTGACGCTTTTTTTTGGAGCTATTGTCTCAGTAATCATAAGAGATTATTATGTTATGGCGTAACACTATAGCATATTACATAAATAAATAAAAAATATAATAAGTAATAAATTAGGCATGCTACAATTTGTTTCGACTACAAAAGTTTATGTTGTATATACATGTATTACCGTACGACGCCGCGTAGGTCACCGGTGACCTACGCTCACAATATCACCTAAAATCAGATTATTTTTAAAAATAAATCATTATTTATGAAGCCTATATATGTACACATGGGGCTCAAATTTTGGTAGGGTCACGGAGATACATATTTTGCTGGCAAATATGTGTCACCTAAATACCGTGTAACGCCACAGTTGCATACCATCAGCAACACTACCAATAGTCCTACTCCTAGCGTCCACGAGTGGTCTCATAGGCCCCGCGAGCCCTGGGCAATGTGGCCACTGGCAATACCATCAGCCATAGCAGATAGGAGAGGATGAATGGCGAGTCTCCAGCGCCATAAAACTGGAACCCCCCAGCTAAGGGAAGGAAAACCCCTACAGAAAAAACCCTGGTCCTCCTGGTAGGGGGTTTGGCGTAAGGCTAACAACCTTATCCTAGAAAAACAAACTTGTTACGAAAAATCCAAGGAGCCTCGGACATATCGGCACTACCCCTGGACGACCCGGCAACCGAAATAAGGACTATGATTTGCGTATTGGTACCTGGAATGTACTTAATTTGTACAGACCAGGTCGACTGAAACTACTGACGGATACTCTAACAAAATATAGCATAGACATCGCTGCCCTACAAGAGATTAGATGGACTGGCAATGGAATTATGGACAAAAGAGATTGCACATTGTACTATAGCTGTCATAAAAAAGACCACATGTTTGGTACAGGATTTATTGTTGCAAAAAACAGAAAACATCTTGTAATAGACTTCCAACCTATAAACAAAAGAATATGCACTATGAGAATCAGAGGAAGGTTCTTCAACTACAGTATTATTAATGTGCATGCACCAACGGAAGACAAGAGTGAGGATGAAAAGGATGAATTTTATGAGTGCCTCGACAGAACATGGAACAAATGCCCAAAACATGACATTAAATTAGTAATAGGAGACCTTAATGCAAAAGTCGGGTCCGAGACAGCATACCGCCCTACAATCGGTATACACAGCCTACACAAGGATAGCAACGAAAATGGCTCTCGACTCATATCATTTGCGGCTGCCAAAGGAATGGTCATAGGTGGAACACTGTTCGATCATAAGGACATACACAAAGCTACATGGAAATCCCCTGATGGCCGCACTCGTAACCAAATTGATCATGTTTTGATTGACTCTAGGCACTGCTCAGACCTCATAGACACGCGTAGCTTTAGAGGTGCAAACATAGACTCTGACCACTGTCTGGTGATAGCAAAACTCAGAGCTCGCATTTCAAATGCAAAGAAAGGAAAGCCAACTAGGATTAGGAAATTGAACATAGGCAGACTGAAAGATAAGGAGGATTCTGAAGCTTTTTGCCAACAGATAACGGAAAGAATACAAAATGATACACAACAGGGTTCAGCATTGAATGAGAGATGGACACGGTGCAAGGAACTCATCATGAAAACAGCTGAAGACACACTGGGATACCATAATAATAGTAAAAGAAATGAATGGTTTGACGACGAATGCCGTACAGTCACCAACAATAAAAACACAGCATATCTAAACATGATTAGTAAACATTCCACCAGAGCGGCAAAGGAAACCTACCAAAATCTCAGACGAGAGGAAAAACGGATACACAAAAGAAAGAAACGTGAGCACGAAAAAGGAGAAATAAAGAAAATAGAAGATTTACACCAACAGCATAACACCCGAGAACTTTACCGCCAAACCAATTCGCTTAGAAAGGTCTTCAAACCCAAAACTACCGCATGCAGAAACAAGCAAGGCCTTATTGTTAGTGATAACAATGCGGTACTGGAGAGGTGGGTGGAGCATTTCGATGAATTACTTAATGGAAGCAGCCAACCAACAATTGACGAATCCCTAACTAGAGAATCACCTGATGAAACTAACATAAATGAACCAACACTGACAGAGGTCCAACTGGCTCTTAAGAAATTAAAAAATAACAGAGCCCCTGGCGAAGACAACATCCCCAGTGAACTGTACAAACATGCGCCAGAACGTCTTATCAGGATAATACATAAAATAATAACTGAAATCTGGAATGCAGAGACGCTACCAGATGACTGGTCCCAGGGCGTTCTGTGCCCATTACACAAAAAAGGAGACCAGTTGGACTGCAAAAATTACAGAGGCATAACATTACTGAATACTGCTTATAAAATACTCTCTAATGTCCTCTTTTCAAGGCTCTCGACATACACTGAGAAAATCATTGGTACCTACCAATGTGGTTTCACAGCAGGCAAAGGCACAACTGACCAGATCCACGGCCTACGGCAAATACTAGAAAAGTGCCAAGAATACAATATTGACACCTTCCACTTGTTTATTGACTTCAAAGCGGCCTATGACAGCATAAATAGAAAAGAACTGTATAAAGCAATGTCCGAATTGAATATACCAAATAAGCTGATACGACTTGTAAGAGCAACAATGAGCCCAACCATAACCAAAGTAAGAATCGACAAAGACCTCTCAAAACCATTCCAGACATATAATGGCCTACGACAGGGAGATGCCTTGGCATGTCTCCTATTTAACGTGGCTCTAGAAAAAGTGATAAGGGACTCAAAAATAGATACCAGAGGCACTATATTCTACAAGTCAGTTCAGCTACTCGCCTATGCAGATGACATAGATATTGTGGGACGGTCACTTGAAGCTACCCGTGAAGCGTTTGTAGCATTGGAGGAAAAAGCAAAAATAATGGGACTTGTCATAAATGAAGATAAAACAAAATTGATGATTGCTTCTAATACCACATATCCATACCCCCAGGTTTTCTCAGCTGCAAATTACAACTTTGAAATAATTAATTCATTTACATACTTAGGCTCAACAGTTACCAGTGATAATAACACCCGAGAAGAAATTGACAGAAGGATAATGGCAGCAAACCGATGTTACTACGCTCTCCAAAAACAGTTAAGATCCAAATTACTGCGAAGAACCACAAAAACACTATTGTACAGGACCCTGATCAAACCAGTCCTCACATATGCCTCTGAAACCTGGGTGATGACAAAACACACTGAAGGGTCCATCGCAGCATTTGAAAGAAGGGTTCTTAGAACAATATACGGCCCAGTGAGAGACCACAATGGTTGGCGTCGTCGATATAACCGAGAGCTATATGATATCTATAAAGAGCCCGATGTGATCAGATCCGTCAGAGTAGGGTGCTTGAGATGGGCTGGTCACATAATCAGAATGGACGACGACAACTCTACAAAACGCCTCACGCTCTCAGTAACACAGGGACGTAGAAGACCAGGAAGGCCCAAAATGCGATGGATGGACAGTGTCAACACGGATGCATCGGTGTTGTCAGTGAGAAATTGGAGAATAAGGGCATCAAACAGACAAGAATGGAGGAAGCTCCTGGATTCAGCCAAGGCCCACCCAGGGCTGTCGAGCTTAGGATAATAATAATATATGTACACATAATATAAACTATAATTTGTTTAGTGGCGCAGGTACTTATTTTCTCAAAATGTACTGCGGCACGGAACGTGTTAAGCGACTGATGTCACGCGACAATAGTAATTCTAAAATATTAAAAAAAAAGTTAAACCCTGTTCAAAAAATTTTGCTCCAATATTTTGCAAAAGCGTAGTTAATCATTTATTTATATATTTATTCAGTAAATAAAAATTCATGCATTATAGTATATTTTTTCAAACTTTATTATGGCGGATTCATTAGAATTAATTTTATTGTTTTTTGTAATCGATTAACGCAATTTAGCTTAGTGGGAGGTAATTACAAGATGAATTAATTGCATTAAATGATGTTTCCCTTTACAATATTTAGTTTAATTACAAGATTCTTCACACTAAATAATGAGTAAAATTGAGAAAACAGACAAAAATGCTTCACATTATCATATACTTACGTAGGGCACATATCAACTACTATTATTTTGAAAGCCCCAAAATGGCACACCAAAATAATTTATACTGGTGGTATCTTTTCTTATAAAATTGAAGACCTATTTTCCATCTACATTAGTAACCCCACATCAAGTTTTGATCCAGTCACTCCACACTTCACCTTCTCTCACTTCAATTCAAGATCCACAAGCCAACTTTTATCACACATATCCAGCCAACTTTCCATAAAACAAACGTCAAATATTTTAGTCCTCAGCATAATCTTCCCACAATTCAAAACCCACATTACTTTATCAGTCTTCATATTTCTTTTATCTATCTCTCTGGCTAAAAATTTGACAAAGCCAATTAATTGTTCTATCTGAAATGTCACAGTTGACTGCTGGTCTAATTGGCATTCTATTATTTCTTTGAAATTTTACTGTATAGTGTACAATTTGGCAGGTTTATTGCCAAGAGATAAACGCTTCCAACAAATTATTTTAAATTTTTTTTAGGAAAACTGTAAGGGATTTAATACTAAAATAACAATAACAAATACAAAATTTATTAAGGTCATCAAGGATGGTCAAGACAAGGAAAGGGAAATGGGGAAAAAAGGATTATGAAATATTTGGAAAAATAATATTTTTGTGTCACTTCTTCATCTTCTCAGTGTCATGTCAGGTCCCCCCAACGTTGAAAATCACCTGAGAGTAGGTATCTTTGCCCTCGGCAGTCCGAAAAAGATCCCCAACGCTCCCTATACCAGTCCAATCACTTATATTGCGGAGCCAGGAGATTTGCCTCCTGCCGACACCTCTTCGACCCTCTATTTTTCCTTGGATGATCAGGTGCAGTAATTTGTACTTTGGTCCTCTAAGTACATGCCCCAAATAGGACACCTTTCGGATTTTAATATTAATCAGCAACTATATCAACTTTGGCTCTTTGAAGAACCCTTGTGTTGCTGACCATATCTGTCCAGGGTATCCGTAGCATTCTCCGGTGCATCCACATTTCAAATTCTTCCAGTCGGTTTATACTACCAACTTTGAAGGTCCACGATTCCACTCCATGCAATAACACTGAATTTTTTAATTTCCTTTTTGAAGCATGTCAACAATGATATGTTTGTTTTATTATCCATTGGGATCTGATTTGTTTAAGCCTTTACGTAATTATACCATTGCTGAAAATCTTCATAAGAGTAAATGAGCAACGCCTCTAGATATGTTGATGCTAAAAAACGAATAACTAATAAGGAAACTATCTTGTTTTGACAGATATGTGACATTATTATCTTTTATGTTAATTTCTTAGAAACTAATATGCTTTCTGTCAGCATTATATACGAAAAGCTCTTTTGAAAATTCACAAAATCCCAATTAAGTTTAGTGTCGTAACAATACTAAAGGAGTTGACTCATAAAACATAAAAAAGAGAGATTATTCAGAATAATTAGAAATATTCAAATGAAGTATGTTTAAATTGAACCAAAATCATGTATGATTCAATATAATTACTATATAGCATCACATCTAAATTATTATTCAAGTGTTGAGGAAACTTAAAATTAAACAGAATAAACGGCATGAGGACTTAGGCCCTGTGCTTTCTGAGCCCTGGCCTATGGTATGAATGGTAGCATGTATGTTCTTCTTTCTTATTATAATTTAATATGAATCATGTTAATGTTTATACTTTTTGTAACATCTTAAATTTCCGTATTTTCGCACATTCTGTATTATTACTTTGTAAATGTTTTAATGGTTGCAATTTACCATATATTATATAATTAAATTTGAAAATGATGTGATGTGAGTTATTTAATTTAATGGTTATTTAAATTTGAAATTGTTACATCATTGTTAGACCAAAAACAGATAATCTAATTTACTGTTCGATAGATGTTACAATAAATATTTTCTCCTTTGTAGTGACATCTATTAATTCGCTTGTGTAACACGTTTCCAAAAATGTTTAGTCTGGATACAAACTACCCATTATAGTAAATTTGGGTTAAAAAAGCATCTCGTTCACATAATGTTCACACGCTCAGTAGTGCGCTATAAATTTCTCTTGAAAAATGTCCGAGAAAGAGAGAAAGTTTCGTCGTGAGTGTACTGTACAACCGTGCAGTGATGTGTGCCTAAAGTAGGCACCTACCATCTTGTGTTTTTTTATTATAGGTAAATACTTGCGGGATATAATTTGTAAAGTTGAGTTTTTAAAATTTCCGATAGATGGCTCGACGAATTATTGATAACAATAATGTTACATTCAAGGATTGAAATATTTTTATTTCGTTATCTCTTTTCCTTTTTTATTTGTGTAGTTTAAAAAATAAGTTTAACACAATTAATTCGAATCTATCAAAAAACCTATATTTACATTTTTCACGTCAACAATTCTTAAATCTATCATTTACATATAAAACACACTGACAACATAAATTCGGGATGATTTCGGTTACTTTTATACTGAAATTTTCCTTTAAAATGTTTGCGATAGTCCATAACAGAATTGTAGTACCAACTCTGATGTACGGGAGGGAAACGTGGGTTGAAAAGGGCCGAATAGATGTTGTAAAAATGCGTACATCGAGAGCAATACATGGGATGAGGATTTATGACAGAATACGGAATGAAGTAGTGATAATGGATGAATGTGAACTTAAAGCTCATGTGTTAAATAAGAAGATGAAGAGCCTTTTGAGATCGTATTGCCATGTAGATTGAATTAACTGACAATTGTATTACCCCATCCTTCCCTGTGATGTGCAACTAGTACACATTGCTCCTAAAAACTTTAATATCTCTATAAATATAATAAATACTGGGTTCACATTTTAGGTATTCCTCTGTAATACATTTACGCATTGAATGAAAAAATAATATTAATATTAATTAGCACGTATCGGCCACATCAGAGATATTTTGTGAAAATCGGGAATAAATTCATTAATACAATTAAACGTGTGCCAGTGTGTGATGTAGGTATATTCATTCTAAAAAAACCACTATGGGTGAGAAGTGATGATATTGACATCTCACTCTCACTCTACTTCGGTATATGGCAACGCAAGAAATGGAATCTTAGTTCGCACACTTCTCTCGCTTCAGTAGCTCGCGAGCATTCGTTTGAGGTGGTCTCTTCGCCCGTTTTGTGAACGTCGGCCGATGTTTTTTTCATGTTTTTAGCAATTAAATTTCAATTATGATCACTTTTGACTTCAAATTTAATTAATTTAAGCGATTGGCTATGAATATTCTTATTTTTCCAATTTTAAATCGCTCATTTTTACATGTGTATTGATGTGTATTGAATACACAACACCGGAACGCGCGGATTTTTTTTAGCACAGAAAGAGAAAGGTTCAAGTCAATATAGAAAACTTTCGCGCTCGGCCCTGTCTGCCTTTTTGTAGCATAAATTATTTTCAATTTTTATCTTTTTGGTTTTTAGAAGCCGAAATTCATTATGACTTCTCAATATATGTTAAATTATTCAATGTACCACATGCAGACATTTTTCTTTTCGCTTTTCTCTCTCTTTGTGCGTATGTTGAATCTTTTTTATTTCCCTACAGTCCAAACAACCGATATCAAGAAGAAATGGCATTCTAATTACCCAATTATCTAGCGATCTAAACTCAAATATTTTATTAAGGTCCGCTTTTATACGACTTTAAATAAAAGAGGCGCTATTTATTTACTAACGGCACATCTAAGTGAGACTAGGATTGCAACTATGCAGACAGAATGTCTATTGTCACGGAACGACGAGAATTACTTTTACAGTTCCCGGCGGTAAGTAATACACATCGGGCTTAAGAAAGAGACTGTCGGCCATAATCGGCTAACTTCGGCTTTGTAGAGCGTCGTCTTTGTCGCACGATGCACTAACAGTCCGGTATCTAGAAAGAGATGTTAGGTAGAAAGACTGACAAATCGCGACGGAACATGTGTATGAATGATAGAGACGACGCTCTACAAAGCTGAAGTTAGCCGATTATGGCCGACAGTCTGTCTTAAGCCCGATGTGTATTACTTACCGCCGGGTACTGCACGCGAATTTAGTTGTAAGCTTGTTATAACGTTTAAGGCTTTAGTTGTAAGGTTATAGCAAAGAGACATCACGTAAATCCGACCTACCCTTCCGTTATAAGCACAAGCTCCCGAAGCATTATCTGTTGCCTGACTAGTCCACCTACAGTATTAGCAGGGACGACCAAGGTCTGAGTGAATGTGATGGAATACAAGTAGCCTGAACGAGTGGACTTGTTTTTGCTGAATAATTAGTGTAAGAATTGTTATCTAGTTATAAGTAGTATGTAGGTGTTAATTATTTCTAAGATCTCATATATTAAGATAGAATAAATAAAATAAAATGACATGTAGGAAAATAAGATTAAGTAAGTTCATAAATTATAACATATAATTAAGATTAGTTAAGTAATAAATTTGTATATAGGTATAGCCTTGACAAATGTTTGTACAATAATTTACTTTGTTTAATAAAAAAAAAAAAAAGGTTATAGCAAAGAGCCATCACAATTCAGAGTAGTCTTTCGAACATAAGGCAGTCCGATACAAGTTATCATGGACCTAGGAGATCTTTTCTAAAGTTGGAAATTCTATCTTCATTGATTGAAAGAAATAAGAACTAAGGCGACCAGATTTTGAATTATTTGTCCCGATTTCCCGATACGAGTATGTACTCTTTTGTATCCCGCCTTCAAATTTTCAGAAAAAATACATTGAATCAGAAGTCCAGACCGTGCCACAACTTCAAAGAAAATATTAGACTGTTACAATGATGTTATCAGTGGATATTTGCACAATGCTGTGTTATTGCAATTTTATATCGGTAAAGATCGTAAAACGCTCTATTGGTGTGCAATTATTGAATTTATAAATTGATACGGAATTTTTACTTTCAACTATAGTACTTCTAAATCGAAATTTTCGCTTTATTTTTTTTGTCGATTTGATTTAAAATCTATTTTTCTTAATATTGTACATAGGCTAATCACTTCAGCATTTGTGTTTTTCTTATCCTCTCTCCTAATTCTTCCAACTTCTATCCACATTAGTATATCACAAATCATTTCTACAACACTCCTACGCTCACTTAAAATCCATGATAGCACATTAATTACCCCTGTGAACTAGTACAGCTCCCCAAAATACTGTATAGGTATTGCCAGCAGTGCTCACAATATATACAACATGTATACAATTCCTAAAACATCTATTTATTTATTTAACACTTTTATTGCAATACAATCTGGCGGGCTTATTGCCAGGTGGCAATCTCTTCCAATCAACCAGACAAAAGTAAATGAAGCAAATTACGTGGTCGCATAAATCATTCAAATGACTATCCATCCCCACGAAATCCATAAATATATACGCGAGAACACGCCCACGAACCCCACAAAGACGGACAATCACCCGAACATTATTTTTCATATAAAGTGAGATATCATCAATCAAAAGGAAAGGAAAGGATGGTGGAGAGGAAAGGAAAAGAAAAATCAGGAATGAAACACGTTATTTTACTGACTAGAAATTAAGAGTTTTTTCAGTCGCTTCTTAAAGCATGCCAAGGACGGAGCGAGCCTTATATTGATTTGTAACTGATTCCAGAGTCTCACTACATGGACAGTTAAGGACGACGTAAAGAAAGAAGAGCGATGAACTGGAAAGGCCAATAAACAATCTCTGTTTGAGCGTAGCGCTAATCCATGATTGGAAAGACGCTGAAAATTTTCGGCGAGATAAGAGGGTGCGGCGGGACAGTTAAGGATATTATATCATACAATAGATACAGTATGTGAATTTGGCGTCTATTTCTAACATTCAACCAGTTCAATGCCTTCTGGTATGAAGTTATATGATCATACTTTCGTAGGTTGAAAATAAATCTTAGACACACATTTTGAAGACGCTGTAATTTGTCCAGCTGTTCCTCTGTAACATTCAAGCAACATACGTCCGCATAGTCCAGAATCGGAAAGAGCAGATACTGTACGAGTAAAATTTTGGTTTTAGTTGGTAGGAATCTTTGCAACACTTTAAGGGAATGAAGGCTGAAGAAGATCCTTCGGCTAACCTCATTTATTTGATCTCGCCATGAGAGAGTAATGGGTACAGGACGTAATGGGAAACCAACGCACTACTTTTTCATAAAAAAATATTTATGGGTTACGTTCCTCAGCATTGACGTCAAGATGAAGAATAAGACACAACGGAATATATATAAATTAATAAAGTAACTTAACTTTGGTTACTTGAAAGATATTGTCTTATGTAAATAAACTCACCGTTGTTACCTCGTGCAATAAAGTTGCTAGTTATAAAAATAATAACTAAGCCTTGATATTGTTTTATCAACTGAGTTATTTCTGTCGAATGGCACTCTCTTCTAATTAACTATATTGCAGCAGATTATCGCGAATAAGACCAACATCTTTTTAACCCGAGCAGGTCATTGGTTTAAAACAAAAGATAACTTTAAAAACGTGACGCAAATAATGTACGAAAACAGACAAAAATATTTTTTCTTTCTGATGTAATCTGCAATACTAAATAATTTTGTTTTTAATTCTGGTTTCTAAGCGTATAAAACCATTAAGAAGAAAAATAGAAAAAAAAACAGGAAATGTTTTCTCATAAAAATTCTCAAAGAAGCGCAATGTAAAATAATGATAAATGAATGGTTTAACTCTTTCACGCATCTTGTCTAGCTTGAGTACTGGCTTAGTAATTCTTTCGTCGTTTATTCTTCCCACATGTCTAAACCATCTTAACACATCTTTCTTAATCTTCTTTAAAACATTCATTTCATATTTGCATACATTTATAATGTTTTCATTCCGTCTTATTTTCATATTAACCTTTCCCATCCGGTGATAAAAAAATCGCGCATTCCGGTGCTGTGTATTCAATACACATCAATACACACCTAAAATGAGCGATTTAAAATCAGAAAAATAAGAATATTCATAGCCAACCGTTTAAATTAATTAAATTTTAAGTCAAAAGGGATAATAAATTTAATTGCTGAAAACATGAAAAAACATCGGCCGACGTTCACAAAACTGACGCAGAGATCATCTCGTATGAATGCCCGCGAGCTACTGAGACGGTACTCTGAAAATTAACAATGTGGATGTTATACATCGAAGGAAGAAACAACTGCGAACTGAGATTCTATTTCTTGCGTTCCCATGTACTGAACAAGGAGTGAGAGTGAGACGTGAATAGCGTCGCTTCCTCACCCATAGCGTTTTTTAGAATGAATATACCTACGTCACACACTGGCACACGTTTGATTGTATGGGGAATTTATTCCCGATTTTCACAAAATATCTCTGATGTGGCCGATAAGTGCTAATTATTATTAATATTATTTTTTTCATTCAATCCGTAAATATATTACAGAGGAATACCTTGATAAAGATATTAAAGTTTTTAGAAGCAATGTGTGCTAGGTACACATCACAGGACAGGAAGGGTTAACACTACATTTGTATCTTTGTGTACGTTTCCCCACAGCATTAATATTACTTTACTCTTTCTCCTGCTAAGTTCAAACTTCCCTTCTACACGTCAAGAAAGGCACCAGCACACTGTTATGTCATTTTTGTTACATTTTATATGGCGCTGGGGGTACAGCGAGATATCAAGCGGTATTCAACCTTATTGACAATACTGACTAGTCTGGGTCGACTAGAATGTCCTCAACACTTGATCCGCTGACATCTCGAACTCTTCACCTTTGGCTCCAAGTAGCTTTAAGTCGATCGACAACGGCCACACCCCGAAAACTGCGTGAACTCGCAGGCTAAATATGGTTGAGGAACACATAGGCTGGTTACTCTGCTTTTATATTTTCCCAAAACAATTCTACAACACTCCTGCTCCCACTTAATATCCACGAATGCATATTTCCTCTTGGATCTAGTCCTATATCCCAAATAGTGTGTGCTTGCAGCAGAGCTATCGATATATATATATACAACATGTATACATTTCCTAAAACATTAACTGCGGTGCGGCATGCAATGGAAAACCATCGTTATATTTTTCCAAAGAAAACCTTGTTAATATCCTCAACAATTCGTGGGTCACGTTCCTCATCATTGAGGTCACGACTCAAAAGAAAATGTTATCGTACTGCCAATAATAGAGATGGTGATGGGGTAGAATAAATTACCATTGCCCCTGACGAGTATAATGGAAGACACAGTACAAAGTGGGTGATTAGAGTATTTGTAGTTGGTCCCACCGGAGATTAGTATGTAAGCAATATACGATAGGCATATCCTATTGCATATAGGGCAAGGATTGCCTTAATGTGTCGTTTGTAGGGAACAACATTATTTTGGTACGAACTTTGAAACGTGGAAGTGAAAAAATATTAAAAAGAACCAAATAAATGCTGTGGAAATATGTGTATTAAGAAGAATACATGAAGTGACAATGTATGACAGAATACGGAATGGTGTGATTAGGGATGAATGTGAATTTAATACTGATGTGTTGAGCAAGATCAAGGAGAGAACTCTCAGATGGTTTGGGTACATAGAACGAATTAATGAAGAAAAACTTACAAAACAAACATATAGTGCAAATGCGAGTGGAAGACATTGTTGAGGACGACCAAAGAAAGCATGGTTGGATCAATTTAATTATACTTTGAAAGAAAGAAACGTAGAAATCAGAGAAATTGTAGAAGTTGTGTGAGAAGACGTATAGATGCGAAGTCTTAAGTTAAAACTGAATTATTAATATTAAGATTTAGGTTGTCGAGAAAGAAAAGTAATTTATTGGAAGATTCAAGGTGGTTTTTAGCAAACGTGGCGTTTTACTGTTTATATTACTCTCGACACTTATATAACTATATCAACAACCTAACATATAGGTTGCATGTTTGTAGATTGTGAGAAATATGTACGAGTATAAGCAAGGCGAAAATTTGTTCTGATAACAACCAGTCCTCGATAAGACCTATTGTAGATACCACTCAATGAAGATTATGCGTCAGAATTTTTGCCTCATGACAGGACCGGCTGCAGGATTATTAACATTTATTTTGTCCCCTTTCAAAACGTTAATTTTTTTTACATCTAATCTTCTATTATGTTTGTATCGGACGTATGCGTCATCTAAAATATATGATTTTATTTGTGTAAATATTGTAGAGTTGATATCTGTAAAAATTGTAATCATTGTACCTATTGTAATGAAATAAATGTTCATAGTAAACTGAAATCTCCGAGTATTGAGAGGCAGTCATCCACCTATTTTACAGTCTTTGTACCGGTGTTGTACAAAGAAAATATAATTGATTTTATATTTTTGTAGTTGATTGCACTTGTCTTGGTTCGTTTAAATCGACGATTCTCAACGAAAGAAATATCGCTCCCCTGGGATAGTTTTTATTTCTTTAGAGGCGTTGAGGTTAACTATTTTACGGGGAGATAGGGTTTTCAAAGGGATCATTGTAATATTTATTTAACAATCCGGTAATCAAAAAATCTCAGCCTCAACTATCAAAAATGTGATAGCGAGCTAGCAGTAAAGCGAGCGACAATAATGTAGCATTACTACAAATCCGAAAGAGGACTATAGTAGGGTTGAAGTAAACAAAATTATTACGGGGCGTTAAGGGGCATTGTAGTATTTGTTAAATAATTCAGAAATATAAAAAAAAACTCAGCCTGACTGTATAGCTCACTTGTATACATAATTCTTCTTACAACTGTAAAAAATAGTTTTTGTAAAATTATATTTATATCGGACGTATTCGTCACCTAAAACATATGATTTTATTTATGTAATTGCTGTGTAAATATTGTAGAGTTGATATCTGTACCTATTGTAATGAAATGTTAATTATGCGTGGCCTTCGCAATAATCACTATAAATAATCGAACAGCCGTGCATGCAGAGAGCGCGCGGTATACATGTTATCTAGCAAGTATCTAGTAAGCCATGACGGCATAGATGGGCGAATAAATGGACTTACGATGAACGATGGGCTGCACATGAGCAACGAAAAATGAAAAAAATATGTTCTCAGTTTCTGTCCTACTGTATTTTTATTTACGTCTACTGTGTTTTTATTTACGACCAACTTCTACCTGCTAAGGAGGAATCTCTTCATCCTGCTACTTTTCATCGAAAACACAAGAAATAAACCAGAATTTACGAGTATTTAGCGGCAGCCATCCACCTATTTTACAGTCTTTGTACCGGTGCTGTATAATATTAAAAATAAGAAATTGATGAGTTTCAGTAACAAATGTATATAAGTTTATACATTGAAAGAAAATTTGTTTATGAAATACTAGTAGAGCGAGAAAAGTATTGGTTAGACCAAATTAATGAAATTTAGAAAGAAAGTAATATACAGAGTAAGAGAAACAGAAGGAATTGTGTGGGAAAATGAACAGATGTATTTCGTGACTAAGCTCCTACCGATTGTGATCAAATATTATATTTTCCTCTCAATGAGGGCCTGTAACTGGTTCCAGAATTCTCATGTGTTTTGATAACGATACGTTTTTTGCTTTGGTGTTGGGGTACAGTTATCAGTCTAGTTTTTAGAGTAAACCAAGTGACAACAGAAAAACGTAAGCGCTATTTATACATATGATCAAATCTAACAAATAAAAGCACATTTGAATCATTAGTTTGATAATAATACATATATTAATTTTAATATCAAATGTTACGCATTAAAACGGATTGACTACTTACGAGCACGTATTATGTGGAATAGATTGCTTGAAAAATATTTGTGTATAGCTGTGGTCTAGTCAAATTACATAACACGTAACGAAAGTGTTTATTTATTTCGAGTGCTTGTAAGGTTTACATACATAGTAAGGTTCAAATGTTTCCTTCCCAATTATATAAAAAAAACGTGATAGAATGAAACAAAAATTTTCGTTTTACAATATCGTCACCATGTTGTTACAAATATTTAAAAAAAACGGAAAATAAATTTTCCGAAACCACTAAAAAAAATCTACACTGCGTTGTATTATATTTAAGTTGTATACAGTGCAACCTGGCGGGCTTATTGCCATGTGGCAATATCTTCCAGCCAACCAGAAAGATATTGAAGAGGCCTTAACGGGGTATTCTACTCTAGTGGCGTGAATTTCGGGCGTTTTTTCAGACTAAATAAAAAATTTAAAAAAATATTTTTTCCATACATTTTTACAGTTTGTTTATTGATGATTTGAGAATGTAGAAAATTTTTTTTGGAAAAAAAAATCTGCTGTTACGGAAATAAAACTACATACCAATTAGCAAAGAATTGTATACTATCGTTATATGCAGTACAAGCTGGCGGGCTTATTGCCATTTGGAAACCTTTTCCAACCAACCAGAAAAGTATTAAAGAGGATTTACGCGAAAACCAGACTGGAATCCTTTAAAAAAAAACTGGTTTCCAACGGGATTTGAACCCGCAACCTCCGGGTTGGGAAGCAAGCGTCTTACCAACTAGACCACGGAGGTCGGCAAAGAATCTATAGAATCTGGCATTCAACACTTAGTTGTCAACAAGTGGCTAGTACCTTAAACACTGTCTTTCTCCCTCTCTCTCTTTCTCTATCTCCCTCTCCTAAATGCTTAGTTAATACGTTCATTATTACTATGCTGATTTATAAATTAAAAATGATTACCTCCATGGCTAAGTGGTACCTTTCACTCTGTTGTTGTGGATTCGAATCCCGATGCATTAAACGGAATTCTTATTAGAAGTGATCCAACCTAGCTGTCTCATTATTATTTGTGGAATTTCTTCTTCCATTCCAGAAAGAATTCAAAATAACTAAGACATTAAATTAACCCAGACTAGACGGACACTTTGGTAAATCGCAATCAGGAATCGAACTCGCGATCATTAAGTGGAAACCATGCGTTCTACTAATATAAAAAACAAAGGTCTTTTGGTGACTTCATGCAATATGTCTCAGTCTGATAAGTATTTGCGGGCTAATTTACTGGTCGCATTTTTTTCCAACCAACCAGACAGCTGTAAATAAATAAAGGAAGGAACATAGTTACAACGTTATATTTTTTTTTAGCTGAGCTATAATTTTTGCTAGGCTGATTGTAATCCAGACAACTTGCTAGGCTGATTGTAATCCAGGCCTTTAGTCACTTTATAAATATATTTACTGCACTGCGAGTCATTTTCCTTCTTCCGTGATACCGGACCTTAAATCCGTTGTCACTACTATTATTTTGGGACTCAGGTGTGTCGCTACCGGAAAAAAAATCCCTTTGGGTAGTGTCTTCTTCGTCCCTACGTGACGTCGTGCTCATTAAAAAATAAAGAAGATTTCGTTCCTCTAGTGTAGATCGTACTGGATGGGAACTTATTTAGTCCCTAATAACAGCATGAGTGGAGATGGGATCGGTCTGAACTGAACTGTTACTTGGCCGGAGAAGTCTCCATGAGCAGTTTCTTCTTCGTCACTAAGTGACGTCGCGCTTATAATAAAAAGAAAACATTTTGATCTTCTAGTGTAGATCGTATTGGATGGGGACTTCGTTTGTACGCCAGATCAGCGTGGCTGGTTGTGAGATCTTCTAGTGTAGATCGTATTGGTTGGGGACTTATTTTGTACGCCAGATCAGCGTGGCTGGTTGTGAGATCTTCTAGTGTAGATCGTATTGGATGGGGACTTCTTTTGTACGCCAGATCAGCGTGGCTGGTTGTGAGATCTTCTAGTGTAGATCGTATTGGATAGGGACTTCTTTTGTACGCCAGATCGGCGTGGCTGGTTGTGAGATCTTCTAGTGTAGATAGTATTGGATGGGGACTTTTTTTGTACGCCAGATCAGCGTGGCTGGTTGTGAGATCTTCTAGTGTAGATCGTATTGGATGGGGACTTCTGTTGTACGCCAGATCAGCGTGGCTGGTTGTGAGATCTTCTAGTGTAGATCGTATTGGATGGGGACTTCTTTTGTACGCCAGATCAGCGTGGCTGGTTGTGAGATCTTCTAGTGTAGATCGTATTGGATGGGGACTTCTTTTGTACGCCAGATCAGCGTGGCTGGTTGTGAGATCAAAAACCACTGTTGACTAATTAATATTAACAAAATGGAAAAAAGTCAAAATCATTACTTCATTCTGAATAGTGGAGAGAATGTTTTACCTAATACCACAACTCGAAAAGGCGTTGAAGGAAAATCATCTTTGTGTAACCGGAGAAAACCCTCTTTATGTAACAGAGTTATCCTCTTTGTATAACAGGAGAAATCCGTGCAAGTTGATGAAATTATTAAAAAACAAAAATCTATTTCCACTGGTGAGTTACGATCGATTTTGATAGGAAAGATGCACTAATCTATTTGCACCACTGCATGTATAAATAGTATGATGTTTAACATTTTGTTATTTTTTTCCTGAAATACTTAGAAGTGAGATAACAATATGAAACGGTTTGTTATCATGCTTAACTGATAACAATATACGAGTAATATACATTTATTGTTTGCAAAACAATAATATATTTTTGTCAAATTTTATGATTAGGCACTTTTTTTATCTGGTTCGAAAATATGTTTTTTTTCTCTTAAAACATTCTATTTTAATAAAATTGTAAAAAATATACAAATTTATTTTAAATATGTCTTGAAATAAATGTTAAATAATTAATAGAAGTCATATAATTATCAAATAAGAACCAAATTAGAATATGCATCTACAGTTTGGGCTCATCAGCTCAAATATAAAAACAATATAGAACAAATACCAAAAAAATCCTCAGATATCTATGGTACAGAACAAATGGCGATTACCCAAAATATGCTCACCATGCCGAACTTCTCACGGTGTGTAACTATAGAAGCTTCGAAACAAGAAGGCAAGAATCCATTGCGATATTCCTAATAAAGGTTTTCCATGGTTCCTTTAACTGTCCCGCGATTCTAGAATCATTAAGTTTATATGTACCCAATAAATATAGCCGTGCAAGGAATCACCCTCTCTTCTACATACCAACTTACAGGACGAATATCATGGCTAAACACTCAGTCACGCGTGGTATAGAGAAATTGAACCAACTGAATGACACGGTTGATATATTCTCGGTACCGTCTAGCAGTATGAGAAGAATCCTGGCTGATATTTTCTTCCTAATGAATAAGCTAACGGTAGAAGCAGACCCTCTTTGTGTAACAGGAGAAATCCGTGCAAAGTGGATAAAAAAATAAAAATAATAATTCAAACACTGTATATCACAGTTATAAACGTTTCTAACGGCAACTCAAAAAATAATCCGCCTTCGTGATTTTATTTTTTTGCTTTTTATATTTTCTTTATTTTTTTCTTCAACTAAAAAATTTAAAAAAAGGAAAGTTATTTTTTGAATTACACTTTCATTGTATACATTACAACCTGGCAGGCTTATTGCCATGTGGCAATATCTTCCAATCAACCAGAAATATGTTCAAGAGGCCTTAAGTGTAAACCAGACTGGTATCCTTTATCAAAAAATCTTGGTTCCAGCGGGAATTGTACCGGAACCTCCTGATTGGGAGACTAGTGTCTTACCAACTAGGCTACGGAGGTCGTCTTTAAAAGTTAAAGAATAATATAAACATGATGAGATGGGGATGACGCAAAAAAAGTATTATGTCTGTCTTTTGTCCTCTCTACCTATCCAAACAGGGATAAGTGATGGTATGGAAATGCGAATAATGACAAATACTTTCTAAATAATACCAATCATTCAAGTCCCAAATAGCAAGTGTTCATCTTATGCACAATTCAGCCATTTTGGCTGGTCTGTAAAAAGTTAGACAATTTAAAGAAAACATTCATTCTTCCTTTCAGATTGCTCACCATCATTCTAAGCCCTGACAGTATTTAACTAAATATATTCACAGCCGAATCAGCTACTGTACTCTAGGTAACTTCACACTATTGTTCACAGCCGTGTAAGCTACTGTACTCTAGGTAACTTCACACTATTGTTCACAGCCGAGTTAGCTACTGTACTCTAGGTAACTTCACACTATTGTTCACAGCCGAGTAAGCTACTGTACTTTAGGTAACTTCACACTATTGTTCAAAGCCGAATCAGCTAACGTACTCTAGGTAACTTCACACTATTGTTCACCGCCGAGTAAGCTACTGTACTCCAGGTAACTTCACACTATTGTTCACAGCCGAGTAAGCTACTGTACTCTCACACTATTGTTCACAGCCGAATAAGCTACTGTACTCTAGGTAGCTTCACACTATTGTTCACAGCCGAGTAAGCTACTGTAATCTAGGTAACTTCACACTATTGTTCACAGCCAAGTAAGCTACTGTACTCTACATAACTTCACACTATTGTTCACAGTCGAGTAAGCTACTGTACTCTGTACTATATGTTTAAAGAATCCAGTGTTATTAGTTAAAACCTTTATGATCATTTCATTTTCGATTCCTAACCATGAACTATCAAATATCCCACATGTTTCTAGTAAGAGGCAACATATATCGCCCTATCATTCGCATCAATCAAGTCCTGTTTGAACAATTTGCATATGTCGAGAGTCCTGTATATCTCAACAATCACATTCAGCCCTACAATCGATCAATAAACCCCATCTTTGTATGGTCACCTTGCATCTTATTACCCATACTAATGATTTTCAAGTAGACCAAGGCAGTTGGTCTCCAGGTGTCATATTTTCCGAGAGTTCCATCCAGTCGATAGGGATTTTTTCTTTTAATTTCAGAAAACGCGTTTTATACAGAAGAATCGTTAGTTGTACTCGTATATATATTATAGATAGATTAGTTGTCAACGGGTAAAACGAGATATGCATTGAACACAATTATGATAGACACAATGAACAGAGATTGCTTGCTCATTCGATCAATCAGGTCCCGTCCAAGAATAAAATTCAGATTTACTTTCATTCAAGAAATCACATATTTGCTTAGCCCCTTGCATCTTGTTACACATACTTGGAGTGTATTCAATGATCTTTAAGTAGACCAAGGCGATTAGTCTCCAGGTGCCATGTTTTGCGAGAGCTCTATCCAGTCGTCGGGTGTTTTTCTTTCCATTTCAGAAAACACTTTTTATCCAGAGGAATCGTTCCATATATCTTATAGAAAGATTTGTAGTCAGAGGGTTAAACACGATATGCAGCTAAAATAAATTTTACGCAATGAACTGATAAGAGGAGTTTGCTCATATCAACAATACACTTACATGAGTACGTGTTGATGTTATTCAATTCTAGTAAACAGATTTCACAATTTACTATTTCAGCAAATTCCTATTTGCGAGATATTCTTATAAACCTAATAGAGATATTATTTATTTACTCTAATTGGATAAAATCATTTCGTTAGCATCGTCTCAATATCAATAAATCGCGAGAATGCCACGATTGGGAAACTCCATTTGATTCAGTAAGCAAGCATCAGAATTTATTTTATTTATTTATTTTCACTTGACAATAAATATACACAATTTGCGAAAAAAAACAACAGGTAATTTAATTTGGACACACTATTTTAATGGATCTGGGTTTGTTGTCTTTCATTTGTCTTGTCCCCAGCAAACTAGGCTTTTGCCTGTATCTCACTGAGGGCATATAGCATGAAAAAAAACAATATTTCTTTCCGATTTTTGATTATATAAACCCCCGTTGCATATTATTATCAACCTGACAAACAGTGACAATCAATTAGATGTGTATATATCACGTGAATCAAACCCCTCACACTTCATCACTCCAGACAGACCAAAACGTTCATCCCACAATATACCGCACACAATCATCCAAAAAAAAAAAAACACCACACTCAAGAGTTTACACAAACCTTTGCGACGAGTACAAGTTATTCATCTTGCAAGCCCAAGTATTCTAATTCCTGTCACAATACCAAACACACTCCGATGGATGTCTAAATAGTTTCCTTCCTTTTGCCTTTATTGAATTCGGCACTCCACTGTATGTCATGGGAGCCAAATAGGCATTGACTTAACCAGAGGTGTACGAACGCCTGGGGGTGCTAGAAACGCTTCCTAGATGTGCAGTCCTCGATACCCAAAGTTCATACATTTTTCAATTTTTTTCTGCTTTCTTTTATATTAAATTTTGAGTTGTTACTTTTATGGTTCCTCCCGGTAATGAATGTATATACGGCACTCCACTGTATGTCACGGGAGCCAAATAGGCATATTGCCTTTAGTAAATAAATATGATATATTTTAACTACGAGGCCCAGCAACGACTTCTTGTATATATCATGTTTGTTTATCATTAATATCTAAGAAACCGAAACATCTAAATGCTCTTTTCTTTATTTTAAGAACTGCATCTTCTTCCCTAATCTCCTCATTTCTTATTCTGTCCTACATTAGTTTTTCACACGTTCCACGAAATGCCACGTCTAAGACACGCTTGTATGGTATATCTTTTGCCACGTCCAAGTTTCGTTTACATATCTGAATTGTATTAGATCATATATATTTTAACGAATTTTTTTCTTTTCAGGAATTCAAACAACTTGGCACTCCTAATTTGTAAAAAAATCGAATGAACTGCTGTTATTAGAATTTTTCAATGAAAAATATTGCATTAAACTAATAATTAAATATCACGCGATATTTTGTGTTTTTTTTTATCTGTTTGTGATAAAATAGATAACAAATGTGATAAAACTTGACACGCGTGTGTTTTGTAAATACGCCTTCTAGACTTCATTCACTGCGAATATGTTTTCAAAAAGTGCAAAAATGATCAGTTCAAGAAATACTCTCCAATTAACCGAGACAGTAATGGGGTGTCTGCGAGTTAGTTTTGTAACCAACATTGGCAAAAGAGCATCAGCATGCAGATTGAACTCAACAGCTGCCACAAGTCAGAAAACCTCAGAAGAACCCATCGAGGAAGTCAACAAACGAAGGATAACAGATTACACGAAGTACATTAGCAAGAAATCTTCCTTGAGAGAGCCATCCATAACAAGGACATTGAGTAAGTCATCTTTTTAACGAATAATTTCAATAACTTATTTGTAACTATGAATATGAATATGACTTATTTGTAACTATGAATATGAATATGACTTATTTGTAACTATGAATATGAATATGACTTATTTGTAACTATGAATGTGAGCTTAAAACTGCTGTGTTGAGAAGAGTGAAAAATATCGCACTGAAGGGGTTTGAACATGTTGAACGAATGCGTGACGAAATAATAAAAATAAAAGAACAATTCGTTTAGAAAGCAAACTCTCCTCAAGGTCGCTCCAACTAAGGACTCGAATCCGACAAAAAATTATAACAAAATGTATAAACACATAAGTTCAGAGTAAAGTAACGAATGCAACGGTTACCAACATTAAATTAGTACGTTTAGAAAACATATTTGGTAAGAAAACTTATCAAGAGAGACGAACTGCGTAGAACCCTTTGTAGATCTTCTGTTCTAGTGTTCATGTACAAAGGGTGACTAAAAAAAAGTTTAATAAAACCCTAAGTAGGAGCCATGATGGAAGAGGATCGAGAAAAGTATGGATGGATTAAGTGAATGGAAATTGAAACGAGAAAACATAAAGGTGAGATAAATTAAAAGAGATGTACGAGAATATGTATTGACGTGGAGAAAACGAAGGAAGCATATCGTGATAGGAAAGTTTGGCGTTCTACCCTCTCTACCTACCCCAAGAGGCAAATGACGGAACGGTATGTATGTATGTTAATTATACTAAGAAAACATTTATTTTGCTAATGTGGCCTTACTTGATGAGACTTTGATATATCCACTGTGAACTTACTCGTAATGATATTGAGTAACATGAAGAAGATCAAAACGGTTTGGGCTCGTGGAATGAATGAAAGAAAAAAATACTAAGAAAACAAATATACAGCGCAAATGTGAGTGGAAGGCGTGGTAGATGAAGACCATGGAAAGTATGGTGTGATCAAGTGTATGGTAGTTTGAAAGAAAGAAATATAAAAGCCAAAGAAATCGTAAAAATTGTATGACAAGGTGTGGTGGGTGATGTGTGTCTCGATATGAAAGTTTGGCACTCTATGTCTATCCCGACAGGGACACTGTGTGATGATTCGTATATATCCACTGTCTTTCAAAAATGAAGAATATATATAAAAAAAGGCTTTGTTAGTTTGATGTCATATTTAGTAGAAATTTTAAAATATTTTTAGTCAAAAAAGGACTACAATAAATACAGCATATTGAAATATAATTTTTAAAGAAATAAACAGGATCTAATTAACAAAGAGCAATTGTCTTTTTTGGAAAGAATATATATATATATATATATATATATATATATATATATATATATATATATATATATATATATATATATATATATATATATATATATATATATATATATATATATATATATATATATATATATATATATATATATATATATATATATATATATATATATATATATATATATATATATATATATATATATATATATATATATATATATATATATATATATATATATATATATATATATATATATATATATATATATATATATATGACCGAAGTCATAGGTATCATAATGTCCTCGAATATTAGGTGGAAAAATACCTGTGTCATTTGAGGAGAGTAGCATAGCGCGGGGTTTGAATCGGCGACCTTCCGCAAGGAAAAAAAATACCGGTGTGATTTGGTCGTCTCGCTTCGGTATGCCATTGGACCCAGTACAGCAGTGTGGCCGATGAGTTGCTGATGCTGCTCATTTTCAAAATAAAGACAAAATCCGCACCACACCTTCGATCTGCAGCTGAATTTACGTTAAAATGGCGGGAGGATCCTCGACTACGAGGTTAGCAATGACAAAGATTGTCAACTCTTATTCCAATAGTCTGGAACTAACTCAGTTTGTCATGTTACACGTTCCTTGTAGGCCCACTCGAATTTTTTTTCATATTGAAGTGGTTACAACTAATAATTTGTACAACTCTTGTATATCAAAACTCCACAAAGTGGACAATTAATATGGGCATTTTATAGATTTTCATATGACTTTAACCTGTTCACCGCGTTAAAAATCAAATTCCACGAATCCTGTGCGCGGCACAATTTCAGCGTTTTTTAATTTCTAAGTTTAAACACATATTTTGTTTAGAACCACTGATATTTGATTACAACACCAAGTAAACATGACACTTAAGTAATTTTCTGATAATAAATAATAGTCATTACTCTTAAGGAGACTCATTAAATAAAGGAGATAAACTTAACATTACGTAAAATAAACAAAGGAATGCTACGATCAAATCAATGCTTCATGACACTCACCCAATCAAATGCATATAGCACTAGTAATGTTTATTTACGTAAGAGAGACTTAGTAATGTTTATTTACGTAAGAGAGACTCATCGCAGGACTCGATCCGCGCGACAGGTCGTTAATGCTGGAAATATTGAGAAACCAAAAAAATTCGGCGCTCTGTTTATTCAACAATATCTCATAAACTAATATATTATTTGACAAGGTTTTCAGAGATGTCGCTAGAATAAAGATTATTTAAAATTTTAGTTCAATTTTTATTCCGGTTTTGTGTCATTTTTTTTAAGTACAATATTTGTGATTTGAAACTTGGATTGTCGTCAGATCACAGGCGTTTGTGCTCCCCGCGGGGAACACTTTAACTACTTACAACAGAAAAGTTAAGAATTGTTCTTGCCGGGATGAATTGATTGACATGTAAAGATTTGCTTTATTGTATTGTTCGAAAGATGTTTTTTTTTTCTATTGTATAATTCTGCTTATATGTCAATGTTAATTTTTATTTGTTATTGTTTTTCAACCTTTATACAATATCAATAAGGTCATTTGAGCATTGCAATAAAATGCAATAAATGAAAACACGGCGATACAGTATCTTGTGCATGGTACGTGAAAAACAAAAAAGTTTTTCGACTTTAATATTTTACTGGTAATTTATTTTATCAATGCATGACACAAAATGCATGAAAGTAAAGTTATCTTATTTCCTTTCTGATATGTGAGAGTAAAACATGTCAGATTTAATTATCACAATTACATTATCTTTGAGTTGTATTATATCGTGTTTTCCATTTCATGAAAGCACAAAAAATGTTGACTGCTGATTGATTGACAGGGTCTTTGTCGTTGCTAGTATTTGCAGTGCAGGTGACTTGTGCAGCTAAATAAGCACTTGAAGACAAACCTTGTTCATTTAATTTAAATTTAAAAGACAATTTTAAAAAGCGCCGTTTATAGAGATAAAACTGTCCTCAAGGGCGCTCCTACTTGGATTCGGACCTACTATTACGAGTAGTAAACAAATCACGTATGCAGTTAAATCAGTGTCGGATCAAAACCTTATGGGATTATTGATATGTGATAATCTCTTACAGTCAACCAGGCGGGATTGAATGATAACCAGACTGAACACCCTTTTTTAAATATCTGTTTTCAACGGGAATCGAATCCGCAATATCCGAGCTAGAAGACAGGTGTCTTACCAACTAGGCCACATAGGTCGTCGTGTTGGGAAGTTTTATCAAAATTGATGACTGTATGAACATTCAGAGGAGAAAAGCATAAATTACTGCACCTGATCATCCAAGGCAAAATACTAAGAGGGTCAAAGATGTGTTGGCAGGAGGCAAATCTCCTGGCTACGCAATATACGTGATTGGACTGGTACAAGGAGCGTTGGGATGTTTTTCGGGTTACTGGGGACAAAGATGCTTACTCTCAGGTAATATTCAACGTTGGGGGGACCTGATATGACACTAGGAAGGATAAGATATGAACACGACAGACATTACAGTTAACCTAAAGCCGAATGTGTCACTATCACAAATCGGAAGATTAACAAGTGAAGTTTTTCTTCCTTTGTTAAGTTTTCTGCCGTCGTCTTGTGGAATATGTTTTTTCTAAACATGTACAAATTCAAGTAGTTTATTTTTGACATTTTGCTACCAGTTGATGTGTCAGGAAGGTATTGTTTTGTTTAAAGCGGTTTTTCATTCGGGATATTGAAATGTGTTTATAGGAGTAATAAGTAGTTATCCCCGTGAGTATTTTGTATACAAGTGCTGTTTTATAACATAACAGTTCAAAAACGTTACAAAAAATGCTCGAACCTTTCAGGTCATGGGTTAACCGTTTAATATTCTAAGAACATAGGTATATCTATAAATAGTTTGGTTATGCGAACTACAAACCTGAGTATTTAATTTGTTTTATCGCAGACTTCTTTGATTTGTAAATCAAGCACAACAGTTGCTTTCAAATGCAACACCCCAGTTCTCTTTTTCTTCCGACCTAGAAAGTTGTTGACCGTTCATAAGATAACGATAATAAATTATTCCCTGTGGTCTTGCAAATGAATAAACAAAAAAAATTGATACGTTAAAGAAGAAAAGGGGGTTTTTTATGGTTTCGTATTTTTTATTACACAAGATACAGTTATTTATTATAATTTATAATAAAATAATGAAAAGAGTATTGAGTGTTTCTAATATTACACAAAGACGGAATATATAAAGTTTGAAAAAAAATGTAAAAATTTCAAGAAAAAAATCAAATACATAAGAATGCAATTAAGTACACACTCTCCAGTGTAACAATTCAACTTTATAAGTCACCAACACCATAATGGGCCGTCAAAAGGCGGACAGCCCACACTGCACCAAACCGAGCGTTACTTTTGACATCAATGTGAAAGGAGTATACAGATATGTACAAGCAAACATCAACATGTGCAAACAAAGTCAAAATCGTTCTTACAATATTCAATGTCTCAAGATGCCAATATATAATACTTTAAAATATGATATTGCTAATTAAGTGTTCAGGGTCCAAGAAACTAGGCAATTGCCTGTTTCTTTTTGGATATTTTAAAATCAATATTTTTGATTGAATGGTTCCGGTGGAGATTACGATATAATTTTAATCTAATCTTAAATTATATAATTATCTCAAAATTCAATACAAAACACAGTGGGATTTTCCAAAACAAGACGAATTCAAAACAAAATATCAACTCTTGTCAGTCATAGTACAAAACACATACATACCATCACGCCAATTCCCTCTCGAAGTAGATAGTAAGGACAAAGCGACAAATTTTTCAAATCTCTACATACATATTTCGCCTCTACAACATACACGCGCTTTCTCATATAACTCCCCCCGATTTCTTTGAAAATATAATCATACTTTTTTTGACCTTTCACTACTACACATTCCACCAACATTTGCATAACATATTTATTTTATTAGTGTTTGTTCATTCATTCCTTCTACATACCCAATCCATCAGTAGAAACCAAATTAATCTAAAAATAATCAAGAAGTGACAGCTGTCATATTGTAAAAATAAAGATGCTCTGAAACATGTTTGAAATTTTTTATTTTTTTATTTGTGATTGATTATTTTTTGTATTTATGATTGATGTATTTTTTTGTATTTATGATTGGTGTATTTTTTTAATTTAAAATTGATGCATTTTTCGTATTTATGATTGATGTATTTTTGTATTTATGATTGATGTATTTTTTGTATTTATGATTGATGTATTTTTGTATTTATGATTGATGTATTTTTTTGTATTTATGATTGGTGTATTTTTTTAATTTAAAATTGATGTATTTTTTGTATTTATGATTGATGTATTTTTTTGTATTTATGATTGGTGTATTTTTTTAATTTAAAATTGATGTATTTTTCGTATTTATGATTGATGTATTTTTGTATTTATGATTGATGTATTTTTTGTATTTATGATTGATGTATTTTTGTATTTATGATTGATGTATTTTTTGTATTTATGATTGATGTATTTTTTTAATTTAAAATTGATGTATTTTTTGTATTTATGATTGATGTATTTTTTTGTATTTATGATTGGTGTATTTTTTAAATTTAAAATTGATGTATTTTTCGTATTTATGATTGATGTATTTTTGTATTTATGATTGATGTATTTTTTGTATTTATGATTGATGTATTTTTGTATTTATGATTGATGTATTTTTTGTATTTATGATTGATGTATTTTTTGTATTTATTTTTGAGTTTCTGAGAATCAACTTAATTGTATTCATAATTAGTAATGTTAGGAAATCTAAAATATATTCTTATTTTTTTTTCAATATTATTTCAATATTATTTGTCGCTTTTTGATATAATTAAGTTAGACAACACTTTTAATCGGGAACATTATTTGTTAAGATAAAAAACGTGTACTTTCACAAAAAAATGCTATCAAAGAACTTTTAAATTGAATTAAAAAAAATTAAATTACATTTAACTTCCCTCATGATTGACGGATTATTACAATTAATAAAATAAAACACCTCATAAAGCATTCGAAACCAAAAAAAAAGAAAACAATAATGACGACCTCCGTAGTCTAGTTGGCAACCCGCCAATCTTCCAACTCGAGGGTTGAGGGTCTGATTTCCGATGGAACTAATTTTTTTAAAAGGATTGTTGACTGATTTTTGCTTAAAGTATGATTAATATCTTTCAGGTTGTTTGAAAGAGATTTTCATATGTCAATAAGGTCGTATCATATACAACGAAGGTACAAAACAATAGGACTTTTGACGGAGTTGTTAAAAAAAAACAGATTATTCAAGCTATCAAAACTTGAAAACTAATATAAAAAAAAATCAGCAATTTTTTTATGATTCCACCTTTTAGCTACACAAATCAATTTACACCGCTTGACACGGGTTATTATAGCTAGATATATATAATATAATTAGTGGTTTGATAACATTAAAATTTATATATTCATTCGTGTATGTGTGCAACCATCGGATCACAGTATATTTTAACGAGTTGCAATAATTCTTGACCTTTAGATGAAAAGAAAACGAAAGTGGGTGTGTGACTGCGATATGCGTTTGTTGAAAATATAAGTATTGATATGTACAGTGATCCCCTAATATCTACGGGACACGTTCCATTTCATCCCGCGAATGGTGAAATTCGTGTATAATAACGAACGCCTTCTATATTATCAAGCTTTTTTCACGCACCGTCTGTGCGACGTAAAAAATTAGACGGTGTATGTATATAAAAGAGGCAAAGGACGTGCGTCGAGATTGAAAAGTCTGGGACTTTATACTCTCTGCTTATCACGATAGAGAAATGACGTGATGGTATGTGTGCAATTTTGTAACTTTTGTAATTAGAGGAGCAACAGCAACAGTTTTTTTGTATTTTATTTTATTACACTATCGTTGTATATGATGTGGCGATCTCTTCCAATCAGCCAGAAAGATGTTTAAGAGGTCAAAAGTGAAAACCAGACTGGAATCCTTTTTTAAAAAAGTTGGGTTCCAGCTGGATTTGAACCCGTAAACTCTTGATTGAAAGACAGGCGTCTTACCAACTAGGACACGGAGGTCGTATTTTTTATTCACTGATTTGTTCTTTACATGAATTATTTTCATACGTTTTCTAAATTTATTTTCGTACCAAGTCAGATTCTTTCAGTGTTTCACTGATTGTAAAACACTTAACGAGTTATATTTGCAGTATTTGAGTCACTGGTCTTGCGTTTTGAATGCATTATTACGGTAAATAAGGATTATTTAAACACAAACGCTGAGATACCGGATACGACACAATCACAGCGAGAAATAAAGGGTGACTGATCACTTGGAAGACTTAAGATGAATCTTTGTGTCCTTGGTGCGCCTACCTTCACCGATAATGGCATATTTGTATACTCGTATAATAGCACTGGACCTAGATTCTCTAGTTTCCTGAACTGAGTAAAATCATCTCCTGTTCAATATATCCTTCGAAACATATATAATTATATATAATAATAAGAACCTTATTAGAATTTGCAAATATAGTTTGGCTCCTCATCAGTTCAAATATAAAAACAATATAGAACAAACACAAAAAAATCCACAGATGTCTACGGTACAGAACAAAGGGCTTCTTCTTCTTCTTTTAGGCCAATTGGTCTGTTATCGTCCTGCATCATTGTTTCCCTCTTGTGACGTCGACTGCCAGCTGTCTTTCCATCTTTTGGGAGGTCATTCTGGAGGTCTGCTTGCTTGGGGGATACTGTACCTGGCCCTTATTACGGCTCTTGTTTCCGCCATTCTGGATACATGTTCGTTCCAGAACCTTCTTCTCTGTCGTCCCCATCTGACAACATCTTCAACTTCGCACATCCTTCGCATTTTTGTGTTTCGTACTAATAAATACATCACGAAGGGTTTTGCCAGCGATACTCCTGAGTATCCTCATTTCGTTGGTTCGAAGGAGATTTTTGGTTCTGACAGTGTCGGCTCTGGACTCTATGCTGTATGTCATTATGGGTCAGACACAGGTATTGTATATCCTCACCTTGCTTTGGATGTTCATATACTTGTTTTTCCAGATAGTGTTATTTAAACCTCCGGAAATAGCTACGGCCACCATCATAGCCGAATCAGAAGAAGACCTGCAACAAATGCTCGATTCGACACTGCTTCCAAAAAATACAACATGTCTATCTCCATCAGCAAGACTAAATGCATGACTCTAGCCAGAGAGCAAGTTGGATGCAGTGTGACGATCAACGACACACCAATTGAACAAGTTACAAAATGTAAATACTTGGGTGCTAGCATAATGTGCAATAATGACCTCTATGGCGAAGTGCTTGAACAAAGGGCGATTACCCAAAATATGCTCACCACATCGTTCTCTCGGTGTTTAACTATAATAACCTTGAAACAAGAAGGCAAGAATCCATTGCGATATTCCTACTAAAGGTTTTTCAAGGTTGCTTTAACTGTCCCACGATTCTAGAAGCACTAAGTTTATATGTGCCCAATAAATATAGCCGTGCAAGGAATCACCCTCTGTTCTACATACCAACTTACAGGAGGAATATCATGGCTAAACTCAGTCACGCATGGTATAGAGATGTTGAACCAACTGAATAACACAGGGGATATATTCTCGGCACGGCCTAGCAGTATAAGAAGACTCCTGGCTGATATTCTTCCTAATGAATAAGCTAACTCTAGAAGCAGACCATCTTTGTGTAACAGGAGAAATCCGTGCAATAAACAAAAGCGTGATTTTTTTTTCGCGAAAGGTCAACCGCAAATACAATCCCGCGGTTAAGGGGGGACTACTGAATGTAATTCAATTATTTATTTCACGTTCTTGGTAATTTATTATCTGTTGTGTTAACGCGTCAGTATATTATAACACATATATTTGTATATGTTTACATTATCAATGTCATTCCGCAAATGACCTTTTTGTTCCATCAATTTACGAGTTTTTTAATATACTGATAAAGTCGCATATTTCGTTCAAGTTCATAAAACATTATATAAATAATTCTTTATCATATTGAATAGACTATCACGTGTTTTCATATAAAAATAGGCAGAGAGATAGAGAGACGATTTTTCCGTCCTCTTCTTCTTTATCGTTTGCTCAATGCTGAGCGTCTTGAATTCGGCGCACGCACCCCCTGCCTCCATCCCTTATAGTCCTGGGTCATGTTGACTTTTTTTTAATTTTTTTTTTATAAACGACCTTTTTTATCCCATCAAGCTACAAATTTTTAACATGCTGATAAAGTTGCATATTTCATTCAAGTTTATTAAAGATTATATAAATATTTAATAAACTTTATCATATTTAACATACCTACAAACCATAAAATTCAAGGTAAATTCAACGCTGACTTACTTCCTCCAATATTACTTGATGGATCTATCGTATCATTACATGAAACTGTTAAAAACCTAGGAGTGCTAATAGATAACACTCTCTCATAGCTAGATCAAATAAATGAGTTAATCCGAAGGATCTTCTTCAGCCTTCATTCCCTTAAAGTGTTGCAAAGATTCCTACCTACTAAATCCAAAATTTTACTCGTACAATTTCTGCTCTTTCCGATTCTGGACTATGCGGACGTATGTTACTTGGACATTACAGAGGAATAGCTGGGCAAATTACAGCGTCTTCAAAATGTGTGTCTAAGATTCATTTTCAACCTACGAAAGTACAATCATATAACTTCAAACCAGAAGGCATTGAACTGGTTGAATGTTAGAAATAGACACCAAATTCACATACTGTATCTATTGCATAATATCCTTAACTGTCCCGCCAGCCCCTCTTATTTCTCCGAAAATATTCAGCGTCTTTCCAATCATGGATTAGCGCTACGCTCAAACAGAGATTGTTTATTGGCCTTTCTAGTTCACCGCTCCTCTTTTTTTACGTCGTCATTTTCGACTTTGGAATCAATTACAAACCAATATAAGCCTCGCTCCGTCCTTGGCATGCTTTAAGAAGCGACTGAAAAAACTCTTAATTTCTAGTCAGTAAAATAACGTGTTTCATTCCTGATTTTTCTTTTCCTTTCCTCTCCACCATCCCTTCCTTTCCTTTTGATTGATGATATCTCACTTTATATGAAAAATAATGTTCGGGTGATTATCCGTCTTTGTGGGGTTCGTGGGCATGTGCTCACGTATATGTTTATGGATTTCGTGGGGATGGATAGTCATTTGAATGATTTATGCGACCACGTAACTTGCTTCATTTACTTTTGTCTGGTTGGTTGGAAGAGATTGCTACCTGGCAATACTCCCGCCAGATTGTTTTTGCAGTAAAAATGTTAAATAAATAAATAAACCATCACGTATTTTCATCTTGGAATAGGCAGACATTAGATAGATTGTTTTTTCGTGTCGTGCGTCACGCGTCGTGATCCTCTGCTATATTTCGAACTCGGCGCACCACCTGTCTCCATCCTTCGCAATCTGAATGCATTGCTTAAAGAGGATCCTGTCAACTCCTTTATTTGATCCGTACATCTCATAGGAACCCTTCCTCTTGCTATCCTTTCCTCAATTGTTCCCGTGATCACCAACTTCTCTAGATTTCTAAGACGTTGGGATGGCGAAGTGATCCTCGACTTCAAGGCCCAGCAATGACAACTGAGGACAAATAAACATGGAAATGTAAATTTATACTGATAACCGATTGTTGATTAGTTATTTAATATATTTGTTCCAAAATCGCATCAACTTGATGAGTCGTAAGACTTAATTTGATGTATCATATATACTTCGTGAATCAAACCTTGATGTACTTCATAATTTCAGATAAATGAAAAGTTCATCTCACAATGTCCTGTATATAATCATAAAACATAAATCACATTTTAGAGTTTAAATACACCTTTACTACAACTCACATATTTTACAAGCTCAAAACTACTGTCGCAATAACAACCACGCTCCGATCCATCGTCTGAATTTTTCGCATCCTTTTGCATTTATTGAACTTATGTTTCTAAATTTTTGTTTCAGCAAAATTGACATACAAATATGGCACAAACCTGATATCTCTAGGTGAGGGGATGCCCAATGAGAGTCTATTCCCATTCGGAGAAATAAATGTCAAACTAAAAGACGGAACAGAAATTAATTTGAGGGGGCAAGAGTTAGCAAATTCATTGCAGTACATCCCATCTCAAGGGTGAGTAATATATAGTATAAATCTTTTTACAGTAAAATTTGATTGAAGCTACTATTTAAGGTCAGAATATTTCTATCATACCTGTATGATGTAATTTTTCAATTTATGTATTGTACATATTTTCGTACATTGACACTCCACATTTTTTTATTATTTATTACATATACATACTTTCGTATATTGACACTCCATATTTTTTTATTATTATTACACGCATCTCCACAGCATTAATCTTAATTTTATCAATCTTCTGCACAATTGCAGTAAACTAAATAAACAATAAAAACTTTATATCGCGTTCCTGATTCCATTACCATTTTCTTAGTTGAGGGTTTCATAGCGGTTGATTCGCTTCCATTCCTCCTGGCCATGATGAGTGCATCGCTCAATGAGGAACTAGTCAATGCTTTCATTTGGTATATCCACCTTGCTAGAGCCCATCCTCATGTTCCCCACCCTTCAGCCATTGACACTCTATACATTTAAATCTTACTCTTAACTGTTTTCTGCCAAGTTGAACTTCACATCAAATACAAATTATACTGATTTCTCCTATTTTCCTTCAGTCAGTGAAGACTATTCTTGAGCAAAGGGATATAATATATTTATACGACAATTGTTAACCTTCAATCGGATTTGAACCATTTTGGATGTGGAGTCAAATCAATAGACTGTATTTCAATATTTCGAAATGTAATGTCATGTCTTGTAGATACACAATAAGAATAGAACACATAAAAAAAATAACAGTAGGCTCTCATTTCGTCCTCGTGTGGAGGAACTGTGTTATTCTACAAAATACAGTATTGGAATTTGAGATACGAGCTTCTTAAGTCATTTTAAAGGGGAGAATTTCTCAGATTCTTCTACAGTGATTAGTAGAATGTGAAACATTTGCATAGAACCCGCGGGAGATTCGTTACTCTCAAATGGTAGAAAAAATCAAAGTAATTTTTGAGATGTCTCTACTTACGGGAGTGCGTTTTCTATCCGTGACTTTATCTTACAAAGTTTCTTCTAGGCATATTGGGATACTACTTTATAAGCCTGAGGAGGAATGTAAGGTTCTTTTCCTACGTCTTTATGTTTTAACAGGGACAACATCCAATGTAATTTTATTGGAAAATATTTGGTTTTTGTTCGTGGTAATAACTATTTGAGATACATAAATATTAATTTGTTTAGACTGGCAACAAATAGAACTAACTTGCTAGTGCTATTCTTTTTTGTTCGCGGGCTGTCTCTTTTGAATCGGGCCTTGGAAAATCTTCAACATATCAGAAAATGTTTTTAAAGAAAGTATATTAAGCTTCCTTAGTATTAGAGCGTTAGTTGTTTCGACAAAACAATTATCTTATTAAATTGTTTTACACGTGGATCGTCCAGAAAGTAAAGAACGTTTTGGCATAACTAAATACAAACGAAAGATATGGAAAGGAGCTGACTGGCGAGCATACGATCGCGGTTGTGGGGGATTGGCGCAGGGCGTGGTGCGCAATCGTTCTTTACTTTCTGGACGCGCATATTACTTATTTTTAAACTTTCTATGTAATTGGGTTAAACCTATTCATTTACTTGTGTATAGCTTATATACTCGTATGTAAGCTATACACAAGTAAATGAATAAATGACTAATTTCATGTACTTAAAATTAAACGCACATTTTATACATGTTGCATTACTGGGGTTACATTGCCAATATAATGCTTATTTTATTGTGGTTTTGCACATAACAGGCTTACTACTAGATACAATTTTATTCATTTTCCAGATTACCTAAGCTGGTGAATATACTGAAGGAGTTCCAAAAGAGGGTGCACGATCCTCCAGATTGGGCCCACCGGGATCTAATCGTGACCTCCGGGTCTCAGGATGGCATCTACAAATCGATCGAGCTCTTGGTCAACAGAGGAGATCCTGTCATAGTGCCCAGTCCACTGTACTCTGGCACCGATATTATTGTAAGTCTTTATCACAAATACAACTCTTTACTTTGTCTAAGCAACGGTCATTAGATTAGGTACTTCCGCGCATCTGTTAAGTTAGGAAAAATACATATTTGGTAAAAAAACTGAAAACTTTCAAAAGGGAAGACGAACGATGAACAAACCTCTGTAGATCTTCCGATATGTGATAGTAACGAATTCGGTTTTTAGGCTAAGTGTAGTGTATGTATTGCGAGGTGCATGGCCGTGTGGTAACGCACTGGACTTCCGTGCGGAAGGTCGCCGGTTCGAACCCCGCGCTATGCTACTTTTGTCCTTAAATGACAAAGGCATTTTCAACCCTTGTATTCGGGGGTATAAGCATACCTATAACTTTAATCATACTCGTACCTATTCTTTACAAAAAACATGTCGGTGTGCTCCGATCGTCTCTCTTCAAGTGTACCATCGGATGCTGTACACCGATGTGAACGGTGAGTTTACTGGTGTACAACAGCTCAATCACTTAAAGAGGAGAAAAAAAGGAAGAAATAATCGAAAACTCTACGTTGGAATACAAGGTCCAGCAACGCCAACGAGTGTATGTATGTAATGTTCATACATAATCATGATTTTTATAAGACCTCTCAGAAGACAACCCGGCTTCAAGTGCTTCCTTAAGCTGCACTAGCCACCCATGTATCTAATACTTAGATGTAGATCATTCCACGCTACAGGTTCTTTATCATAATACCCACGCTATTGGACCGATTCAGAATAATCAATCTGTCAGGCAGAAATTCGAAGGATACAATGAAGATATCTAATCAAGGGACTTAATTACAATGTAGACCTTTCAGAAGTGGACATGACAATAATTTTGACTATTATATATCAGCCTAGTAGCTACACTGAAAACTGACTAGAATCTAGAAATTTGCGAATCAGACGAAGCAGAATAAATAGAATTACAACAATTCAGACGCGATAAGACAAATGAATTTATATGAATTTTAATCTCTTTTGCTGGATAACATCGACGTAGAAATGTTAACTCTAACATTATATATTATATTTTTTGAATTTTAGATGAAGCCGTACGAACCAAGACTGCTAGAAGTGAAACAAGACAAGTTTGGTATGACGCCATCTTCCTTGTTAGAAGTCTTGCATAGGTGCCGGCAAAGCTCGTACACCATGCCCAGGGTGATGTATGTCAACCCCACCGGCAACAACCCCACTGGGACCGTCATCCCCAACAGTCGCAGGAGAGAGATCTACGATATCTCTTGCGAGTACGACCTTATCATCCTAGAGGATGACCCTTACCACTTCTTGAGTTTTGGCGAGGTAACCTAATCTGTTTTTGTACACACATACTCTTTTAGGTTAGGGAATGAGAACAGATCTCCATAGCATTTTATAAGCTCCATAGCAAGTACACTGCCTTTACCGTATCCACATACATACATCTCATCATACATACTCCTGTTTCTCAAACTTCATACCTATCTTTTACTTTTTTTAATGTGTTTTCTAAATAGGACTAAGCCCCTTATTAATAATAAAATAAATATTTATGTAGATACTCCTTAGCATGAACATAAAAACAATCCCTTTATTTTTTTATTTGCATTAACCAAAAATAATATACATACTATATATATCATTATGTCATTTGCAGCTGGGATACGTAGAGAGGACTTCCTATCTCCACATACATATTTCATGTTGTTTATAGTTAAGGCATTAACATCGTGGAGGTTTAAAGACATTGTAATTTATTTTTATCAAACACTGTTTATTCCACTTTTTTATGACGGTATAACCCTACCGGTTTCAAGGCTTTCACCTTATCTTCAGGGGAGCGCAAACAAGACGGTCTTGTTTGCGCTCCCCTGAAGATGAGGTGAAAGCCTTGAAACCGGTAGGGTTATACCGTCATAAAAAAGTGGAATAAACAGTGTTTGATAAAAATAAATTACAATACATATTTCACATCCACACATCTTCTCATACAGCTCCTACGATTTCTCTTACTTCTTACGTTTCCTTCTTTCAAAATATAATTTACATGACCTAACAATATTTAATATACAACCAAAATTAATATGGATAAAACATTTTAGGAGGAGCCAAGATCGTTCACATCGTACGATATCGAAGGCCGTGTTTTGAGGTTTGACTCACTTTCCAAGGTTCTGAGTTCAGGTCTACGGTTGGGATGGGTTACCGGACCAACTCAACTCATCCACAACATAGAGCTTCACATGCAGGCTTCCTATCTTCACAGCTCGACGCTTACTCAGGTAAATGATGTCAAATTATATATGTATTTTTTAAATAAAATTACTTTTTATTCCACTAATTAGATACATTGATCCCCGATCCCTCGTACTCTACCTTCTATCTCTATTTAGATGGATTGATCTCGATTTGTTACGTGAGCTTGCAATTTGAATGTTACGGGTTCGATTTCCAGTCTTAACCATTGTTATCCCTTCCTTCCCTGTGATGTGTAACTAGTAAACATTGCTTCTAAAAACTTTCATATCTCTATAAATATAATAAATACTGGGTGCAGATTTTAGGTATTCCTCAGTAATACATTTACGCATTGAATGAAAAAAAAATTAATAATAATTAGCACTTATCGGCCACATCAGATATATTTTGTGAAAATTGGGAATACATTTACCAATCAATCAAACGTGTGTCAGTGTGTGACGTAGGTATATTCATTCTAAAAAACTGCTATGGGAGGGGAAGCGACGCTATTCACGTCTCACTCTCACTCTTCTTCGGTATATGGGAACGCAAGAAATAGAATCTCAGTTCATTCGCTTCTCTCGCTTCAGTAGCTCTCGGGCATCCATTAGAGCTGGTCTCTTCACTCGTTTTGTGAACGCCAGCCGACGTTTATTTCATGTTTTCAGCAATTAAATTTCAATTATTATCACTTTTGACTTCAAATTTAATTAATTTAAGCGATTGGCTATGAATATTCTTATTTTTTCGATTTTAAATCGCTCATTTTTAAATGTGTATTGATGTGTATTGAACAGACAGCACCGGAACGCGTGGGTTATTTTAGCACAGGAAGGGAAAGGTTAAAGGGTTCAAAGTTTATTTTCACTTAAAGCTTCTGGTTAATTAGAAGAGATCGCTACACTCCTACAAGGGGTTGTACTCTAAATACAGAGAAAGTATAAGACAATACAATCTAGCTGGACTTAGACTCCATTCTATCAACTTATAGAATGATGACACTGGAAGTGCCTTGACATAAAATTACTTGAAATTAATAATAACGATTAAAATTTTATTTTCATAATCAAAACATAGCTCGCCCTAAGGTTACATTAATCAAGGCTCTAGCCTTTTGAACTGCGAGCAGTTCTATCTAGTTTTAGGTATACGAGTAAAGTGATTAAAACGTTTTTAGATCCTAGTTAAGTCAAAATAACTTAGATAATATCAGAACATGTTCAATGGTCGCATTTTCGAGTAGGCAGAAACTACAGATATTTACGCTTTTGAATCCATGCACACAGCTCTTACCTCGTCCACATCCATACATCTTGGCAAATACTCTTTTTTATTTCTTATCATTTTAACGTTTTCCTGGATTAAAATTTCATAACCATCTGCTACCATTCTTTCCTCGGTCTAACTCATTCTCGCTCTTTGTTATTATTAAACAATACCGCGTTGCATACTCTCATCAACTCGATAAACAGTGAGACTCGATTACTTATGTACGAGTATATATCACACGAATCAAACTCCTCACACTTCGTCACTCCAAATAGACCAAAAATACCATGTCATGATGTGCCACACATAATCATAAAAAACACACCACATTTAAGAGTTCACACAAACCTTTGCTACAAGTCAATTCTCTTACAAGCCCAAGTACTCAAACTCCTGTCTCAATAACAACCACGCTCCGATCGACTGCCTAAATTGTTTGCCCTCTTTTTACTTAACGAATTCGGTACCCCATTATATGTCATGGGGGATCAAATAGGCTTATTGTCTTTGGCCAATTATCTACCATCAAAATCTACAAGTTAGAGTACTGTGGATGCACAATACGATATTGCAGGAGAAAATTCAAGACAGAAGAAGTGTAGGAAGAAGATATATCTCCTGGTTGAAGAACTTACGACAGTGATTTAATTGTGGTACCATGTATGTTCAGAGCTGCTGCTTGAACGATCAAGGTGATCTCCGAAGAGGAGACGAACTTCTATTTGTTAATAAGAAGAAAAAAGAAGTCATTTGTTAGATTTGTGGCTATTTGGGTATTTCTGAATGCACAATATTTCAACATACCATATTTCTAATCTAATCTTATTTGGTTATAGTCGATTACAGTGCATTTTTCGTCATTTTAACCTATTTACATTTGCTATTGCAACAGTGATATTTTTATTGCGTAATTTTCAATGAATTAATGATATTTATGTTCGGTTATCGTTCATTTTCTTGAAAGTGTATCAGAACGACGTTTCGATTCTGTCTACAGAGAATCTTTTTCGTAAACAACATCTAAACATCTCGTTTTAAAAGAAACTTAACAACCGCATAATATTAAATGTTTAACATTTCAGAATATGACGAAACATCACGACGCCTTCTTTTGGCTTTAGTTGGCTTACTACTGGAGTAGTGGTATTAAATTTTGACTGTAATATCACCTGACTATGCGGTGAACGTGGCCGGTACGGCCTAGTTGGTAAAACGTTTGTCTACCAGCCCGTAGGTTACAGGATCAATTCCCGTTGGAACCCAGTTTAAAAAATATATTCCAGTCTGGTTTTCAATTAAGGCCTCTTTAACATCTGTCTAGTTAGCTGGAAGATATTGCCACATTGCAATAAGCCCGCCAGGTTGTACTCTATACAACAAAAGTGTAATACAATGCAATATATATCTAACATACTTGTAGAGTCCTGAAACTTTTGGACCGTAGTGGTATACCAAAAATAATTATGTAATGATGATTGGAAGATTGGAAGAAATGGCTTTAAATCTGACAAATGTATTTACATAAATTGATATAAATAAATCCTCCATCTTCAACTCAAAACATTGTAAAACAATTGTATGGTTGGTTGGAAGAAATTTCCACTTGAAATGAAACTGCCAGTTTATACACTTTGCAATTAAGTATTTATTTAATAAATCTTCAGCTGCCTGAAATTACTACTAATTACTACATAATTCCAATATCTTGCAGATGATAGCGGCTAAGCTCCTCGAAGTGTGGGGCCCAGAAGGGTTCGAGAAGCACCTGCGCGAGGTGCAGAAGTTCTACAAGCACAAGCGGTCCCTGCTGCTGGGTTCCCTGGAGCGCCACCTGACAGGGCTGGCAGACTGGGACGCCCCGCAGGCGGGCATGTTCGTGTGGTTGCGCGTTAGGAATGTTCCTGACGTTTATGAAATGGTAATTAGAATGTATTCATTAATTTGGACATCTCTGAAGTTTATGAAATTCATGGCCTAGTTGGGAACACACATGTCTTCTAATTCGGAGGTTTTGGGTTCTCTTCCCACTGGAACCTAGACTTTTTTAAAGTTTTCAGCCTGGTTTTCATAAACATCTTTCTGGTTGGCTGTAAGAAATTGTTACATGGCAAATATCTCACAATTTTGTAATATGTATACAACGGAAAGTGTAATATATTATTCACTGAGACTTTTTTATAGCTGTTGAACGTAGTTTGTTTCATAATGACGGGTTGAAGGCGCAAGCTCAATAAACGTTGACTCAATAAACGGCGCTATATATAATATAATTGTTCTTTAAATTAAAGTAAATCAAATTAAATTAATGGGGACGTCATTTACGTTTGTGAAATGCTAATAAGAATTTATTGTAATTTATTTTTATCAAACACTGTTTATTCCACTTTTTTGTGACGGTATAACCCTACCGTTTTCAAGGCTTTCACCTCATCTTCAGGGGAGCACAAACAGTCCTGTTTGTGCTCCACTGAAGATGAGGTGAAAGTCTTGAAACCGGTAGGGTTATACCGTTACAAAAAAGTGGAATAAACAGTGTTTGATAAACATAAATTACAATGTCTTTAAACCTCCACAACGTTTATGCCTTAACTATAAACAAGAATTTATTCATTATTATTTTTTTATTTTTGGTACATATACGCTCATAGGGACTTTTGAAAACATTTATATAACATGTGTATATGGTATATAAACGACACGTTAAAAAAATTTAAACAGAGATAAATTATTGCTAAATTTAGGAGACAACGTTACAAATAAAAATATATAACAAGAAAACAATATGTTGAATAATGTCGTTATAAATACCATAAGTATCAATGTTGTTATTTAAAAAATAAGCCGCTTCAGGATTAAATATAAAAAAGATAACCTATTAATACACATAACAACAAGAAAAAAAAAGAGCCATCACAAAATATAATTACACACAATAATTACATTAAAAAGAAGTCACATGTAATAATACTAGTTCACATAATGTGATAAAGTACTAGGAAAACAGAGCATTGCTTTGTTGGTAAAAATCGAGCCGTAAAACATATTTAAGGGTAAGAACATTACGTATGGAATCGAGCCGTAAAACATACGAGTATTTAAGGGTAAGAACATTACGCATGGAATCGAGCCGTAAAACATACGAGTATTTAAGGGTAAGAACATTACGCATGGAATCGAGCCGTAAAACATATTTAAGGGTAAGAACATTACGCATGGAATCGAGCCGTAAAACATATTTAAGGGTAAGAACATTACGTATGAAATCGAGCCGTAAAACATATTTAAGGGTAAGAACATTACGCATGGAATCGAGCCGTAAAACATGTTTAAGGGTAAGAACATTACGCATGGAATCGAGCCGTAAAACATATTTAAGGGTAAGAACATTACGCATGGAATCGAGCCGTAAAACATATTTAAGGGTAAGAACATTACGTATGGAATCGAGCCGTAAAACATATTTAAGGGTAAGAACATTACGCATGAAATCGAACCGTAAAACATATTTAAGGGTAAGAACATTACGCATGGAATCGAGCCGTAAAACATATTTAAGGGTAAGAACATTACGTATGAAATCGAGCCGTAAAACATATTTAAGGGTAAGAACATTACGCATGGCATCGAGCCGTAAAACATGTTTAAGGGTAAGAACATTACGCATGGAATCGAGCCGTAAAACATATTTAAGGGTAAGAACATTACGTATGGAATCGAACCGTAAAACATATTTAAGGGTAAGAACATTACGCATGGAATCGAGCCGTAAAACATATTTAAGGGTAAGAACATTACGCATGGAATCGAGCCGTAAAACATATTTAAGGGTAAGAACATTACGTATGGAATCGAGCCGTAAAACATATTTAAAGGTAAAAACATTACTATACGTATGGAATCGAGTCGTAAAACCTATTTAAAGGTAAAAACATTACGTATGGAATCGAGTCGTAAAACATATTTAAAGGTAAGAACATTACGTATGGAAGCGAGTCGTAAAACATATTTAAGGGTAAGAACATTACAGGACGATAAATGAACGAATTACTTAAAGATAAAGGGAGAAAACAAAATCAGGTTGCATATCAAGTATAGGTTTTATGGTAAAATTTGAATTCGGGCTATCCCTTACGTGAAGGGAATTATAATAAAAATTTATAAATTAATTGGGATATATCTGAAGTTTATGACATGGCAATTACAATTTATTGATTATTTGGGGCATCCCTAACGTTGATGAAATGATACTTAAAATTAATTAATTAATTGTTTTATAGATTTGTGAACGTGGTTATCGCATAACGATGGCACCTTTGCTATTTATTTACTTATTTATTTATTGAAAATATATACAACACAGTGTCCTTTACAAACCATAATAACATTCAACAAACAAGAGATAAAATATCTTCATAAAATTAACATAATTCAAAATATGTATGAAATTCACGAAACACAAACGACATAATTCTCGAAAACTATGGATTTGCTTTCGTCGTCATTATTAGTTTGCTTGCTTGCCTAATATTTCATAATTCCTCTACTGATTTCCTAGTATTTAAGGACTTAATTTATAATTTATAATTTATCAAGTATTTATAAATACTTAGTGACGAGTTGCCTAGAATTTCAGTATTATTTTAGTGAATCACTTAATACATAACATAGAATGTCACCAGACATGCTTTGCAAAACCCCCAGCTTCCATCACCTAGCTTGAAATCCTAGCACCGTTTAATTAGGACCACTTAGCTTGTGGAATAACCACCTGCTATTGCTATGATGAACGAGTGAAAAGGAACACCGTGTCCCAACGGGTCGAGTTTGCTTTAAAAGAACTGCCACCTGGCTCTGAACTGCTCTGGAGAACCTGAGAATCTCTTAATAAAATTCCGAACAGGAATTGGAAGAATCAAGGACAACGTGGGAAATGTTATGTGATAGATCTACTCTCTATAACTGCGGCGAGGAACAGTCGACGTGACTCTTGCTGGAGTCTTGTACCGAAGTCTTGCACCGAAGAATACTTGATTCGTGGAATACACAGTGCTATTTGGGTGCCAGAATCATGAGTGGAAATGGCATAGTATCATTGACATATCATTGTCGTAGAAGAATACCTAATAAATTAATGGCCTTAAAGAGACTTATATAATTTTCTTTCAGATAGTAAAAAAGGCGTTAAGCAAGGGCGTCACCTTTGCCCCTGGGCACGCTTTCTCGGTATCCTCCAACGCGCCGTGTCCTTATCTGCGCGCCTCCTACAGCAGAGCCAGCGCTGAAGACATGGAGGAAGCCTGCATCCGGTTAGCGCAGCTCATAAGAGATGAGCTCAAAGAGATCGCTGGTGAGATATTACATTTCAGATTTAAAATTAACGTTTTCATTACACGACGTAGCTTCATTTATAGATTTTATATCTATTGTTATAAAAATCCATGTTGGGAGCAGTCACTCCACCTTTTAAGAGGCCTCCCTGCATTTGTCCGAAGTTCTGCGAATTGTAAATCGACAGTATTTTTTTTAAAGAGTAAATATTACCAAAGAAGTCATAGGTATCCTTATAACATACCTTCAAACACTAAGCGGAAAAAAATCCTGTGTCGTTCGAGGAGAGTAGCACAGCGCAGGGTTCGAACCGATGACCTTCCGCACGGAAGTCCAATGCGTTACCGCGCGGCCATGCATCATACATTAATTTCAAAACTTTTGTTATAATACATTTAGTATTAATTTTTCCGTTTATAAATAAAATCCATTTTTTTCAGATTTCGTGCCAATCCAGTAGTAACTGACGCAGCTATTTCTGCACCAACATTAATTTTTATGTAATATTTAAGTTATTATTTATAAAATGAGACTTACTAATTAAACATGTGAAGCCTACAATACAATATTACCAAGGGAATATTTTTTTTAAACTGTTCAATAAATAAAAAATATTTTCAATAAAATCTCTGTGAATGAAAATATAAATCGAAATATGAAGAGTTCTTTATTATTGCAAATTATTTATTTATCCTATCCTAAACTTTGCATACACTTCCCGCATCTTCAGAAATATTGTGGTTCTTAGTTTTTTTGAGACAAGGCGCATTGGCCGCTTACCAAAATCTGCCGGCTGGGTATTAACGTATTGAGTGCATAAAGTTAGTAACATTGGGTGCAACCGTTAACTTTTAAACTTTGTGGACATGAAATATGTCTTGAAATGCCTGCAAGACCGAGATTTAAAGAAAAAGGGTATATTGCTGCAAAGCGAAAAAAAAAACACAACAACGACGGATACAGTTACAAACTACCTATGTGTGTATAAATGCTTAACAAAGACACGCTCTTTATGATGATCGAATATCACGGATTTCCAATGCAGTTCAGTAAAACTAAAACGAAAGACGCCAGCAAACTAATGCAAGTATGATGAATACTAATATGCAGCAAAGTGGCGTTATGGGATAGAATATAAGTTGGTGTAACAACCAACAAGTATTTAGTAATTGTTTTCGCACATTATTGGGTGGGTTTTTCAACTAGTTGTATCATTATAACCCAAACATAATGTCACCAACACTAAACACTGATTAAAATTTTCTGTTTCATCCTAGCTTCAAACGGCCTTGCACATAAGTAAAAAATATATTATAGATATATTATATTTTTGGTTTTATCAATATTATTTCGTCAAAATCGATAACACTGTTAATCTCATGTTTTATAAAGAGAAGAGATAGCGATGCAACATTAAGTTTTGATACACTAAACTAACGGTCGGCAAAAAATTTTTTGTAAATGGCCAAAATAGTTAGTATTTTAGACTCTGTGGGCCCAGGGGTAAACTCGAGTATATTTATTAGTGTTACTTAAATAACAAGATAACAAGTTTGATTCCGACTCTACAAATAAACAAACCGACTCCAAGACTCCGATTCTACAGTCCTGGATATAAGAAACAGGCCAACTTGAGAATATTTACGTGCCTATGGATATAAGAAATGTATTTATGGATATGAGAAACAGGCAAACTTGAGGATATTTACGTGCTTATGGATATAAGAAATGTATTTATGGATATGCGAAAAAGGCAAACTTGAGGATATTTACGTGCTTATGGATATAAGAAATGTATTTATGGATATGAGAAACAGGCAAACTTGAGGATAGTGGTCGAAAGTCAACTCAAATAACGAGAAGAACAGTTTGATTCCGACTCCACAAATGAACAAACCGACTGCAAGACTCCGACTTTGGTCCTGTATATAAGGAATCGATTTCCCAAATAGTTTTTTTAATGTACATACGTATTTTTACGACATACAAAGAACTAAGTTATCACTAAAATTATTTTACGATTCCTGATAGATAAACTTCCAAATCGGTTTTACTTTCAGACTTTATGGTATTTCAATTTACGTAGCTTAGCTGGCTCTGAACTACCTTGGACGACCTGGATATCTTTTCACAGGCTCCGAACAAGAATTGGTAGAACCAAGAACTACACATGAAAATGGGGAATATTAAGCGATGGATCGACTCTCTCGATATCTGCGGTGAAGAACATGCGACATTAACATGGTCCATACGACACTTGCAAAACGACGACAAGCGAAAAATCAACATGGTCCATACGACACTTGCTGCAGTACCCGAGGAGCCCGGTGTCTTGCACCGAAGATGACTTGATTCTTGAACGTTTAGTGATGTCCTAGATGGTAGGATTCTGGGCACTCCCATATAGGGTTTTTGAAACTATAAGAAAAATAACATAATTTATAATGCTGTTGAAGTGAAATGGCTTAAATATCGCTTTATTTTAGTTTTCACCATGTAAAGCTGTAGCTAATGACTAAGTAACTTGTGCTTCCATTCTCTGAGAGCTACCGACAGATTAGCGACAACATGTCTATGACGAGTCTTTCTATCGACACATTGTCTTTCTATCGACAGTTTCAATGCATCGCACTGACCAAGTGAGAAACGCAATATGACTACCCTTAACAACATATGTTGGAACTGTGGAGGGTAGAGATAGATGGAGAGAAATCGTCAAGGGCAATCTTCATAGTGGCAACAATTAAGATATTTTTAAGATAAGTATATATAGTATTCGCCACAATATCACAACAATATTAAGAAATAGCTACTAACTTTGTCCTCTCCTTTATTAATATAAATAACCTAGTATAAACAAAACATTAAGGACAATAATTTGCCTCTGGAGTTGAGTAACCCTGCATCAACATGTGAAAGGTTTCGATTCTGCAAAGCAACTTGCATCTCGTTCTACTAGTGAGTCCATGTGTTTTCTCTATTTCAATATGTATCCATAAAATTTCCATAAAATGGTCAAAAAATCCAATTTTGGTTCTATGTAAGCGTTATTCCACTAAAAGCAAATCTGAGTTCTTTACCTCTATAAAATAAGTCTTGGACAATTATGTAAGTCTGCTTGGTGAAGTATGGTAATATTTTGTGGTATACATACATATATTGAACTTAAATATTGTTTGTTGACCATAACTCACCCATTCTTTCCATTTCTTTATATTCATATAAAGACACCATTTTTCATCACCAGTTATGATGCGGTAAAGGAACCTTTGCTTGTGGCCATGCGTAGCTCGATGACGCGCGAGCAAACCAGCAGAAATTGTCGAACGTTGATTTTTGTTGTTTTTACTCAAAACATATGGAATCCAAGCGCCGAACTTCTGGACTTTTCCCATTGATTTAAGATGGCGGTATACAGTCATGTAACTACAATTCATCTGCTAAGCCAATACAATTAATTCATCTGCTCATCTACGGTGGTTTGAAGGGGATCTTCATGAATGGTTTAAGCGGTCCTCATCGAAGTCCACTGGTCGTCCGGAACGCTCCATGTCTTTTAGGTCGAAATTACCGTCTTCGAAACGCAAAAACTATCGACAAGCTGTCCTTTTATTCATAGCATCTTCACCGTATACTTCGCTAATATCTCGAGCAGCTTTGACAGCTTTATTCCCTCGATTGAACGCGAACCGTAGGTGTCGAAAATGCTCTCTTTCGTCTACTTGACATTCCATTTTGAAGGCATGTAATCAAATAAAATAATATCTGTAACGTAAAAGCAAACACAATATCTTGTAGAGCAGAAAATTTTCTTTCGAATGACGTATAACATTTATCATTTTGTTTCACTTTTGGTGCTCATTTTTAAATTTGAAAAAAAAAACGAACACAACTTATACTAACAGCTAATATTAGGTCCTTACATATGAAATTGGCGTTTTGCCGTACTGGCAACTTTGATCTCAAATATCTTCTCTTTGGTTAGGAATTCCAAATTAAAATTTATACAGCTATTTACTCAAGTATTTGTGTTTCGAAAATTATAATTCATTTGTTTTTTCCTCAATTGTTTTTTTTCTTTGCGTCACTCAGTTTATAAAATGGAAAACTTGAAATATCGCGTTATTTACGAGTACGAGTTCCACCGTGGCACCAGTGCTGCAGAAACGACTCGAAGGATTAATGATGTGTATGGCGACGGTGCCGCAAAAGAAAACACAGTGCGTTTTTGGTTCCAACGTTTTCGTTCTGGAAATTTCGACCTGCAGAATAAGCCCCGTGGACGGCCGGAGACCAAAGTTGATAATGAAGAATTGAAGGCTATTGTGGAAGCGGATCCATCGCAAACCACGTCCGAGTTAGCTGCAGGCTGCGGTGTTAGTGATAAAACTGTTTTAATCCACTTGAAGCAAATTGGGAAGGTGAAAAAGCTTGAAAGGTGGGGTACCTCACGAATTGAGTGAAGCAAATCAACAAACGCGCGTTGACTGCTGCATTGCATTACTCAACCGGCACAATAATGAAGGGATTTTGAATCGAATCATTACCTGTGATGAAAAGTGGGTCCTGTATGATAATCGGAAGCGCTCATCGCAATGGCTGAACCCTGCCGAACCAGCCAAACCATGCCCCAAGCGAAAATTGACTCCAAAAAAGTTACTTGTGAGCGTTTGGTGGACTAGTGCTGGTGTCGTTCACTACAGCTTTCTTAAATCTGGCCAGACGATTACGGCAGATGTCTATTGTCAGCAACTGCAAACCATGATGGAAAAGCTAGCTGCTAAACAACCGAGGCTGGTTAATCGCTCTAGGCCACTGCTGCTTCATGATAACGCTAGACCACACACTGCACAACAGACGGCTACCAAATTAGAAGAGCTTCAATTGGAATGTCTAAGACATCCACCGTACTCTCCGGACCTTGCCCCAACAGATTACTATTTTTTTCGAAATTTGGATAACTTCTTGCAAGGGAAAAAATTCAACTCCGATGGGGCAGTCCAAACCGACTTCAAAGATTTTATTGATTCCCGTCCGAATGGTTTTTTTAGTAAAGGGATCGATGAACTACCTATGAGATGGCAAAAGTGCATAGATAGCAATGGTACATACTTTGATTAAATAAATATATTATATTAAAAAAAATCAACTTTATGTTCCTCCCAAACAAAACGCCAATTTCATATGTAAGGACCTAATATATTTTTTTAACCAATTTTGAAATGTCGAGTTTAACGATTTTGTATAGTTTTATTATGAGTTTAAATATATATATTTTAATTAAGTATTTTTTCCATCTTCCGTGAGGGCGTTGAGAGACGCAGCACTTACCTACGAGTACATTGAATTGACAATTTCTGCAACGACTATGTTACTGGAATAATTTGGACAATATAAGTTCATGTAAATAATTCTAGTATTCTTTTTCATCCTGCTTTAACTGATATTGAAGATAATAACCCCATTTTGGGTACTTTTGACGCGTGCAGTAACGCCTCAGATATACCATAAATGATAGGGGTGTTTTATTTTTCCTGGATCATACAGCAAAAGCAAAATCGTTGTCTGAAAAAAAACGTATGTGCAGATAGATATAAAATAATTATTTTAGAAGATTTTAAAGGGAAATCCAATATATTGTTTTGAATCATGATTTATTTATTTTATTTCTTGTATAATTAAAAAGTACTTTATTTAAAGTTTTGCTTTGTTATTTTTTTCACTTATACATATTTTTCACTTATACATATTTTTCACTTATACATATTTTTCATTTATACATATTTTTCACTTATACATATTTTTCAATCGTCATCATTACTAGGCCTCGTAGTCGAAGATCTCCTCGCCATTGTAACATCAATTCTGTTGAAAGCGAAGCTGTGTCGTGTGGTTTTTTTTTAAGTGATGAACCATTGCACACCCCTGTACTGGATCCGGTGGTACACTGAAGTGAGACGATCGGAGCCCACCGACATGGTTTTTTTAAAGTTTTTTTGAAGTGATAAACCATTACACACCACTTTACTGAATCGGGTGGCACACCGAAGTGAGACGATCGGAGCACACTGAAATGTTTTTTTCAATTTATTTTTTTGTACGGATACATATGACCGAAATCATAGGTAATCTTATATCCCCGAATATTAGGCGGAAAAAAATCCTGTGTCATTCGTGGGGAGTAGCTCAGCACAGGATTCGAACCTGCGACCTATAGCTGCTGGGATTTATAACACGTTCTAAGTAAGCGGCTCAATACTATGCCTACATCACCAAATTATTTATGAATTTATCTTCTTAAAAGTAAAATTTTTGTATGCATCATAAATGAAAAACCAGATACCTAATAACCGAATTAAATCAATTTTGAAAGTACTTATTTTAACCCCAAAATTATATATTGTTTTTAAATATATTTTTTATTTAACCATTTTGCTCTACAACTTTACTATCGACATCCCTTTTAAGTTTTACTGCCACCTGTGAGCTATTAGCCGAACTTCCTGTAATTTTGTTTAATATATTGGCTCTAAGATGGCAGTAATAGTGTGCTGCGGAAGAGCTGCATAAGGAAAATCATTTCCTTTCAACTAAGGAAAATGATTTTCCTGTAACTGGGGAAATAATACACGTATTCGTTGGGAGGAAATTATTTTTGAGAATGGCAATTTCAGTGTGACATAATTAGTCGATTTATTTGTAAGTATTCAAAATTGAAAAAAGAGTGGCAGCAGATAATGTAGTGAATGTTAGATTTTACGATGTGTTGACTTGTGGAGTATTTCAAAAGAAGTAAAGCGAGCCATGCATAATGGAACTTGGTGCCAACATAAGGATATGCAAAAAAAAATTGGACGTAAAAAAGTTATGAATAATAACAAAATAAAATGAAAATTTATACAACGCCGTTTAGAGAGCAAACTCTCCTCAATAGCGAATAAAAACGAAAGTAAAGTAAATGCGGTACAAATAAGAGTGTTCGCATCAAATGTGTGGAAAATCAATGTATGGTACAATAAGGAATTAGAAGATAAGGAAAGATGCGGATTGAAATTAGATGCAATACTTAAGATGAAAACTAAGAGTATTGAGTTGGTTTGGCCACGTAGAAAAAATGAGTGATGACAGATTTACAAAAATATTCTATAACATTAGTATAGAAGGCACGAAGATTTTAAGAAGACCTAGAAAAAAACTTTGAATAGGTAACAAAAATATATTGAATTGTGAAAAAGAGGAGAATGAATAATATAGTAGCATTTATAAGAGAAGAGTATGAATGGCAGAAGTGAAAGATGTGTGCCAAGATCATCAAGAGTAAGTGGAGGTATGTTCTCTCTGCATGCTCCAATAAGCGAGTGGTTTGATGATGAAAATATTCACAAAAACTCTATTTCAAAAATAAATATTACTATAATTTTCCTCGGCACCCTATGATCTACAATTTAAAACGTATCACACGTTATCCGCATAAAGAGGAGTTTGAACTTGGTGTAAAAGTTGTTGAAATTATGATACGGTTTGGATGAATTAATCTATTCATAAAATTCTCGAAAAATTTAATTATTCTCTATCTATGTAAACGTTATTCTTACGCTTACATAGAAAGACACTAATAAGGAATCTAAGTTCTTTACCACTATAAAATATGTGTCACAATTACGTGAGAAGTAGTGGAAAGAGATAGTTTTAGTGAGAAATTGTATGTGAGGGAAAGATAAAATGTGTGATAAACAAGAGAACGTTTATGACGAAACGAAATGGATGTGGACGATACGAGATATGTTATATAATATATATAGAAAGGTGTGGTTCCTTGCTCACTCAAAAATAGGCATAAACGAATGAGACTATTTTGTCACAGGCCTTGCCTAGTAAAGTATTTCTCTATATCAACAAAATGTTGTGTTTATAAAAGATCTTTCAAATTAAGCGATTTTTTAATTCTTGGATAAAACAATGATGAAGTCGCGAACTTGACCGGGTCTTGTGACATTTGAGAAGTGTAATGTGTGACATTTATAAAAATGGAGTCGTATATGTTACAATACAACAACGCGTTCAAATTAAGAATTATTTTATGTATTGTAATCTCCGAAAACGGTGATGTTAATTGGCCACTAAGATCATGTGATTGGACTATTTTCTTTAGGATTACGTGAAAATCCAGGTCTATAATGAAGACGAGAATGACCTCCAATAAATTCCTGAGCTGAAGGATGAAATTATTCGCGTTATTGGTGAGTTTGAACCGCAATTATGTCAAAATGTCATCGAAAATTTTGACAAAAGAGTGGACATCCGTGGAGCTGCAAGAGGTGGACATTTGGCGGATATTATTATTATTATTATTATTATTATTATTACACATGACAAGAAATATACACAATTTGAGAAAAACAACAGATAATTTGATTTGGACATACAATTTTAATGGATCTGGGTTTGTTGCCTTTCATTTGTCGTATCCCCAGTAAACTAGGCTTTTGCCTGTATCTCACTGAGGATATTTAGCATGAGAAAAATAAATCGATACTCCTTTCCGATTTTTGATTACACAAAAACAAAACCCCGTTGCACGCTCTCATCAACCTGACAGTGACACTCAACTACAACTGGAAACATCTTGCGAAATTGAACTTTTGGTTTTTGTGTTTAAATCTCATACTCGTACATTATACTTCAATTACCAATAAAAAGTTTTTTGAAATCAAAGCCAATTGTACGTTTTAATCAAGAATTAAAAAAAAATAGAATTAAAAAACCGCTCAATTTGAAACACCCTTTATATTGTAATGTTCTTTTACTCTTCTTTTTGCAGTATTGTAATGTTCTTTTACAAACAATATTGTAATGTTCTTTTACTCTTCTTTTTGCAGTATTGTAATGTTCTTTTACAAACAATATTGTAATGTTCTTTTACTCTTCTTTTTGCACTTCCATGGAAACGAAATTTAATTTTAAATATTATATTACGTAAGTATAATTAAATTTGAAAAAAATTGTATAATGTCCTGTGATGTCATACTAGATTCAAATGCCATAATAGCCGATGATTTTAACTAGTAATGATAAAATATGCGATAACAGAAATCCAAATCCACCTACACTACCCTTAATTTCGTAAAATATCCTTATACATATCCAAAGTAACAAACGTATTGAAGAGCGTGGCCTGCAGGCAGCATTGTCTTCGCTCTCAGTAATTGAGGCATCGGGTTAAGAACCACTGGTGTAGGTAAACACAATAACTCACAGTTCGCTGTCATGCGTGGTGGAAATACTACCGCTCATGAACGCGCAACAATACTTAGAAACATCTAGCACATACAAACATTGTTATCAGACGAACTCTTTAACCAGACTGGGATATTTTTTTTATTTGTGTTGGATACCATCGGGAGTCAAACCTAAAATCGCCAGTTGGAAGAATAGTGTCTTACCTAATAGGTCACGAAGGTCGTCAAAAACGTAATTAAACATGATTGATGGATATTTAATATGTGGCCATCCTTTAAATTCGTCGTTTGGGTGCAACAGATCTATTGCATATATGAAAGAAGCGAACCTGCATGTATTTTAGAAGCCTTCGCTACCAGGTAAACCAACAGTACAACCATGACAGCGCAATATAAAATATTGCCTAACAAAAGGCTGCAGAAAATCAAAGCTGCCGATCTATAATATTCTTGCCAACGGATTGTGGCTTTGATCTGTACAGACTGTGTGCTTGCTGAAGTGCAACAGCTTACATAATATTAACGAATACACACGCAAGCACGCACACATGTGCACACGTTCAAACGTCTTCCATCCACAAGATGACTGACAGTTATAATCGATCAAGAGGGATAGCGTATCGTGTACCTTCCACTACAATAGGTAGTTTAGTTTGGGGCCCGAACCTGTCGTTAAGAACCCCTGGAACTCACCAGAGCCGGGAGAAGAGTGCAGTAATCGGATTGCTTCGACTCTTAAGGTTTAATTAACGGCAAGCACTAATTGGGACGCCATTTTGCATTTAAAAAAGAAACAGTAACGAGAAAGTGTCGCGAAGTTTTAATGTCATACAGCCTGGACAAAAATAGTTGAACACTTAAAAAAAATAATTAATTTACAAAATATTTATTTTTTAAACTTTTAACCACATTGCTTGAAAATCACCTCTTAAATTAACAGTTGACAAAGAAAATAGGTGCTACTTGAAAAAAGTTAACTAAAATAAGAGTTTCACAATTCAAGCGAATAAAATTATACACTACGAGTATATTGATTATCCAAAATATGATATACCTACAGTGTTTTAATACCAACTTTGATGTACAAGAGTGAAACGTAGACGTGGAAAAATATTGAGAAAAACCGAATAAATACTTTAAAAATGCGTGCACTATAGTTCGGAATTTCTAGGATGAGTCCTGTGACAATTGTATGAAATGAAATTAGCCCCAATACAACCTTATGTAATGTATTTATCTAAATAACTTACTATTTATTAGAACTGATGCTTATATTAAAGTTAATAAAATAATTAAAATTACTGAACATCGTTACAAGGTTGTATTGGGGCAAATTTGTGAGCTGTCACAGGACTCATCCTAGAATTTCCGAACTATAAGAACACTACACAGGGTGACAATGTATGACTGAATACGAAATAAGTGATTAGGGATGAATGTGAACTTAAGGCTGATGTGTTGAGTAAGATGAAGAAGAGCATTCTGAAATAGGTTAAACACGTGGAACGAATGAATAACGGAACACTAAAATAAAACAAATATATAGTGTAAATGTTAGTGAAAGGCGTGGAAGAGGAAGACCAAGGAAAATATGGTTTGATCAAGATAATAATATTTTGAGAGAAGGAAATGTAAGAAGAAAGACAAACTGTAGAAGCATTATGAGAAGGTGTGTGAATGTGGAAGAGGCGAAATATGTGTGTCGAGATTAGATAGTGTTGTGCTCTGTTATGTCTACCTAGTCAAGTAGGGAAACGGCGTGATAATATTTAAAAAATAGTGTCATAGTTTCAGAGGGCAATCCTTTTTTGACGACTTGTTTAAATACAACCTGGGAGGCTCATTGCCATTTATCAATCTCTTCCAGCCAACCACAAATGTGTTGAACTAGTCTTAAGTGAAAATCTGACTTGAACTCCTCAAAAAAATATGGATACCAACGGAAATCGAACTCGTTTGAATTAATATTATGTATGAATATTTGAATTTTGTCGAAAATTAAAAATCGAACTTTGGCACCTATCTTCAAATCCGAAGGTTGCCTCGGATTGGAAGATAGGTGACAAAGTTCGTCCGTAACATATAATAAGTAAAATAATAACTTCTTTATAATATTCCATATTTTTCCTTTTTGTCTGTTATGGTATGATGATGATGATGAAAGGTATCCCTCGTGATAGAGTATGATTAAAGACACATGCGCATGTATTGGTTTATTAAGTGCAAGCCGTTGCACTTAAGCAATCCCATAGTCTTGACAGATCACGCCTAAAGTTCCGATGGTAACAAGATAACACTTCCAAGACGATCGGCAGGTTTAATCTGATGCCTTTCGTTAGACAGGGTTTTATAGAGCATTATTTTTGTGTTTGTTAATAGCACGAAATTTGGGTTAGGCTGAAAGGACAGAATGCCAGACCTCCCTAGCTCGACCCACATATTTCGCCTGTCCCACGTCCATACGCCTTCTCATACAACTCCTACAATGTTTGTATGGTTAATCGAGGCGTATCCAGAAAGTAAGTGTACTGAGGCTCTCACGACCGGATGGATTTTATTTTCGACATGTTGGCTACACTTCCGTGTAGCCTGACCCTTCCCCTCCGCAACGAAACCGGTTCGAGGTCAGTACGTTGAGAAGTGTCGACGCGACAACACGTTTCGTGAAAAATGTCAATCCAATCTCCCGCCAAGTGCGAAATACGCGGCGTCATCCGTTATCTCGTTTGGAAGGGAAAACCTCCGGTTGAGGTTTATAATGAGGTGAAAACTGCATATGGTGATAAAACTATAAATCGTACGAGTGTGTACAAGCAGTGTCGCGAGTTTAAAAACGGTCGTACGTCTGTGCACGATGATCAGAGGAGCGGAAGACCTTCAATTGTGACTGACGAAATTGTGGAAAAAATCGAAAATGCGCTCCGTGATGATCGCATTAATTGAATATATGCCTCAAGGGAAGACCATCAACTCTGCAAGATACTGTGAGACCCTAAAAAAATTGCGGAGGGCGATTGAGAACAAGAGGAGAGGCATTCTGACAAAGGGAGTCTGCCTGCTGTATGACAATGTCAGACCACGCACGGCTAACGCCACGAAGGAACTGCTCGCCTCGTTTAAATGGGATGTCCTGAACCATCCCGCGAATTCCCCTGACCTAGCACCTTCAGATTACTATCTCTTAACCTCCCTGAAGCTGCACATGGGTGGGAAAAGGTTTTCAACTGACGAGGAGGTAAAGGAGGAGGTGGAGAAGTGGACGGAGGGGTTGGCGGGAAACTACTTCGAGGAAGGCATCAAAAAGTTGATACCCCGCTTCACCACCTGCATTGAGAGGATGGCGACTATGTCGAAAAATAGCTTACATACTATATGTACTACGGTAACCACGTAATTTTTTTGTTTAAATAAAAAAAATTGTAACCTACAAAAATTCAGTACACTTACTTTCTGGATATGCATAGTAGTTAAAAATTGTACCACTGAACCTCGGATGTCAATGAGGTATTTATAAAAAATGTGAATTTAATCAATTATACATTTTTTCCCTTGAGTTCAACTTGCATCACCCTGTTATCGCTGTCGAGGGAAGCTTCAGTAATTGCAGCGCCTGAAAAATTAAGATTCGAAATGAGTTGCAGAGCTGTCGGCTCTTCATTGGGGAATTATCCATGGAATTGCCTTCAAGTTATCTCAATAAATGCATAAATACACGGGGCTAAGTCGACCTGCTAGATAGACGCACAGTGATTTTTGAACTTTTATAGACCCGAACTTGCAGTGGTTTTAATTAACCTGTACACCGCGTTAAAAATCCAATTCCACGAATCCTGTGCGCGGCACAATTTCGGCGTTTTTAAATTTCTAAGTTTAAACGCGTATTTTGTTTAGAACCACTGATATTTGATTACACCACCAAGTAAACATGACATTCAAGTAATTTTCTGATAATAAATAATAGTCATTACTCTTAAGGAGACTCATTAACGTGTTCCCCGCGGGAAGCACAAACGCCTGTGATCTGACGACAATCCAAGTTTCATATCACAAATACTTAAAAAAAATGACACAAAACCGGAATAAAAATTGAACTAAAATTTAAAATAATCTTTATTCTAGCGACATCTCTGAAAACCTTGTCAAATAATATATTAGTTTATGAGATATTGTTGAATAAACAGAGCGCCGAATTTTTTTGGTTTCTTAATATTTCCAGCATTAACGACCTGTCGCGTGGATCGAGTCTTGCGATGAGTCTCTCTTACGTAAATAAACATTCCTTAGTCTCTCTTACGTAAATAAACATTTCTAGTGCTATATGCATTTGATTGGGTGAGTGTCATGAAGCATTGATTTGATCGTAGCATTCCTTTGTTTATTTTACGTAATGTTTAGTTTATCTCCTTTATTTAATGAGTCTCCTTAAGAGTAATGACTATTATTTATTATCAGAAAATTACTTAAGTGTCATGTTTACTTGGTGTTGTAATCAAATATCAGTGGTTCTAAACAAAATATGTGTTTAAACCTAGAAATTAAAAAACGCTGAAATTGTGCCGCGCACAGGATTCGTGGAATTTGATTTTTAACGCAGTGAACAGGTTAAATAAAGGAGATAAACTAAACATTACGTAAAATACACAAAGGAATGCTACAGATCAGATCACAGGCGTTTGTGCTTCCCGCGAGGAACACGTTCAACTCCTAGAAAGGTCCATCGTATTTTTTGAATACTTGCCTTAGGGATGTTGCTTTGGAGAAAAGCAGAAATTTGGAAAAGATTTAGTTCTCATTGGATAAATTGATTGCTCCGAATCGAACAAATAGAGCGTGGATTATGACACGAATTTTTCTGTTACTGGTCCTGTGGTATGAAATGGTTTGCCTCTTAGTTTTATATATGGGTGGCGTATGCAACTTTAGGAAGCATTTGAGGATAATCCTTTTTGCGAGATGTTATAAAAAAATACGATAGTATATAAACACTTTACATACTCGTATATACTATACTCCACCTAAAGCTGAAAGTGTTACTATTAGATATTGAAATATATGCATACATAAAGGTTTCTTTGTAGTTCATCATTTTTTTTAAGTAAATTTCCTGTATTTTTTTTCAAACATACACGCATGCAGATGCAAGATACCCAATACAATTGCCGTAGCCACCACCTTCTTATTCTTGCATTAAACTTATTTTATTTTTTCTAAGATTTGGAATCTGTCAAATAAGCGTGCGTTCGAGTCTCGAGCTGGATCGCACTATAGAGTCGGCTCTCTAAATAGCGCTATATAAATTATTTTATTATTAAATGCTTTAAAATATTTCGAATAAAAAATAATGAATATAAATACTAACAAAATAAATATTAAGGGATAATGTGAGTTGAAGGCATGGTAGAGGCAGACCAATGAAAGTATGATTTGATCAAGTGAATACATTTTGAAAAAATCAATATAAAATTTTTGAGAAATCATAAGAGTCGCATTGGAAGGTATAGTACCCGGCAGTAAGTAATACACATCGGGCTTAAGAAAGATACTGTCGCTTTGTAGAGCGTCATCTCTGTCGCACGATGCGCGAACTGTCCGTGCGACAGAGACGACGTTCTACAAAGCGACAGTGTCTTTCTTAAGCCCGATGTGTATTACTTACCGCCGGGTACTATATATGGATATAAAAGAGGTGTAAGATGTGTGTCACAATAAGAAGTTCTGGCGCTCGCTTCTCTCTACCTAACCCGACAGATGGCGTGATGGTATGTATCTATGTAAATAAAACTGGACATATATTATATATTTATTGTTTGATGTCAGAGCATTTTTGGGTGTTAAAAATTTTCGAAACGCAATTTTTTAACTGGATAAAAAATGTTCAAAATGATTCTGATAGAGAGATTTTTTATTTATTTTTTCGTTTAAAAAATAATACAGCTATTTTAAATAATATGCGAAGTATACAAGTATTAAATTGAAGTTAATTGCATTATTTACTTATTATAGTTTTTTCAAGATTAAAGAATATGGGAAAGGGAAGGGATTTTTTCAAGATAAAAAAATATGGGAAAGGGAAGGGATATTTTTTAAGATGAAAGAAAAATAATTCAATGAAAGCGATAAGTAACAGGTATGTGTACGCATTATCTTTGAACATTTGAAAAAAATAATAATTTAAAAAAAATAATCATTTAACGGGCGTATTGCCAGGCGGCAATCTCTTCCAACCAACCAGACAAAAGTAAATGAAGCAAGTTACGTGGTCGCATAAATCATTCAAATGACTATCCATCCCCACGAAATCCATAAACATATACGTGAGCACATGCCCACGAACCCCACAAAGACGGACAATCACCCGAACATTATTTTTCATATAAAGTAAGATATCATTAATCAAAAGGAAAGGAAGGGATGATGGAGATGGAAGGAAAATAAAAATCAGGAATGAAACACGTTATTTTACTGACTAGAAATTAAGAGTTTTTTCAGTCGCTTTTTAAAGCATGCAAAGGACGGAGCGAGTCTTATATTGGTTTGTAACTGATTCCAGAGTCTCACTGCATGGACAGTAAAGGACGACGTAAAGAAAGAGGAGCGGTGAACTATGTTTAAAATTCTATATAAGGTAAATAAATTTCAGATGGTATCTCATTAAGGCCAAACTCCATGCTAACAGGTCCGATTTGACGGTTAACCTATCGCACGTAATTCAGGCTCGATTCATCAAGGTTGATTGCATATACTCGGTTCACGAAAACTGAAAGATTTCAAATTTGTCTTATTAAAAAGACTTTTTTCCACAAATCTTCATTAAAGAACCAAAATCAATGCTTGCCTTGAGTGCTTGAATTTTATGCGTATTATGAAACAAGAAATATTAAATATATCAGTAATGTTTTCTTTGAGTGTCCTCTGCGCATCGCATACAACCTTTACACAATTGTAAATGTCCCCCGTCCGTTGAACATGTCCCTTCAACTCGCACTCAATTCTTCATTAGTTCATAGTCACATATCTGAATGTATTGTCCTAAACACATTAAATATTTAGAACTACAGTAGTTCTTCTAATATTCTTTAAATTTTTATTGGCTATCATCCTCTTTATAGGATGTAATGCCTAATTAATCTGTAATAATAATGTTAACTGACAATATAAGGAAAAAAAGACTCCGACTCCGACTCCGATTCCTATATTTACCAACAATACGACTCCGACTCCACAACTCCGACTCCACGACTCCTACTCCGACTCAAAAAAGCTCAATTTTAGCAGGTTGCTTCCTACCTTTGCATATAGCCATTTTTTTCATGTTATAGGGATAAAAATAAAACAAGATCAAACTTTAATTATTATTTAATAGAATTTATTCTTAAAAACAACATTGCTTCTATTAAATCTGTTTTCGTAGAGGCTCTCAAATAATAAAAAAAATGTATTTTAAATTTTAACGAAAAAGTAGTCGGAGTCGCTCGTTTTTTACGACTCCGACTCCGATCCGACTCCGGCCCAAACACCGCGACTCCGCGACTCCGACTCCGACTCCGACTCCACAGCCCTGCTTAAAAACCATCGCGAGAGCATAACTTGTTCCGAGTTACAGATTCCAAAGGGAAAACTTCGCTGATGATTGCTAATATTCGCAAAGAGATGACCCTAAAAAAATAAAACTTATTCACAGTTCTTAAAATTAATATTTTTTACACATCGACACTATTTTAATTTGAATAGTACATACATAGTAAAAACCACCCCAAAACAAAGCGCTACAAATTATTATACGAGTATAAGGTTTTGCCTTATGGATCTGAGCATTATATTATATTGTTTATAACAGTTTTGTTCCTCCCTTCCAAAAAAGGTGTTAAAATTTTAAAATATATAATTCCTGAATTGGGAAAAGCCTAAGTACCCACGATCTATGGGCGCATGCATGGCTATGAAAGCTGCATCACCAATAGGCACATAATATGTTTAGTTACCATGTAGGAAAAAACAGTGGGGTAACATCTAACACGTGAACTTATTTCACTCATTTCTTTTTTTATTTTGAATTTTTATAGAACTTTTTAACTAATTCCCCACAGTGATTATTGCTGATGCGACATATATATTGACATTTCTGTTAAATTTTGTTATTTCAAAGGTTTGATTGTCGATAAACGTCTTATCAATTTAACAAATGTTTTAAATTCAGCGGAGCATATGTCATTTCATTTTTGTGTTACACTCATAAACTTATTGAAATGAATATTAGTTATTTTTCTTTTTATTATTTTAGTATTTTGAAACATTAAATACTGTGGGGACAATGTGAACTGTATGAGAAGGTGTATGAATGTAGAAGAGACGAATGGTGTGTGTCGTGATATGAGAATCTGATGCACTCTTCTATTTGCCTACCCTGACAGGAAGACGACGTGACGGTATGTATTTTAAAGGTCTGATATTATCACTAGCTGATTCTATTGACATTTTATTAATATTTTTAAATAAGTTATTGTAATTACTTCTCTCTCTTTTGTAATGAATGAAGCACTCTCTTCTTAGGGTTATAACATTTTTACTAATAGCAATTTATCATTAATAAACAAATAAAATAAAATGTCAAATATTTCTGTAATTTATAAACATCGATTAACATCATAACAAAATAATATTTACAATCGAGACCAAACGTTTTCCACGATCCTCCACTGTACGTATATATTTAATCTCGAAATTCACGATAAAACCATTTATGTCGAGGTGTCGTTTAGCACTTTTTTGACACCTTTAACACAATGATCTAATAATATGTTAAACACTAATACCTCAGGCAGGACTCGAACCGGAACCTCGGATTTACTGCGCCACAGTGGAATTATCGCCGCAGGAGGGCCTAAATGCTTCACACATGCGTGTGACGATATGGGCACTGGGTTCAAATAATGCATTGAATTAAATTTTGGGGCAATTCTTAACAGCGTGCCTATAAACAAACGATTTTTTTACTGTATGAGAGGTTACTTTTAAATACAAACTTCTATTTATTATCATCATCATCATCAGCCTACATTCATCCACTGTAGGATATAGGCCTTTCCAAGTTCTTCTCAATAAATTCTGTCCTTTGTGCACTGCTGCCACGTAATCGCAGCACGCTTACGTATTTCGTTCACCCAGCGTGATTTTGGTATTCTTATAGGATCTGCCTATTGAGTATCACTGGATTACTTAATTCGTCCAACGATAGTCACTTCCATATCAGCCTTTTTGCGACCTCTTTAACATCGTCAACTTTTGCTTGGAGGCGTATCCACTCATTGCGTTTGCGGTCTCTTCTGTTATAACCTAGCATGCACCTCTCCATGCTGCGTTGTGTTGTCTGGAGATGTTCTCTTGTCCATACAGAAAGAGTCCATGTTTCACATCCATATGTTAGTACTGATAAGATGCGTTGATTAAATACCTTCTACCTACCTAAATAGCAGAATTCTTCCACTTACTTCTAATCTTTCAGTACTCATCGCATACATCGGATTTACTTTTACTTTCATGCTTTTCTATCACTAGGCCATGTAATTTATTTTTATTTTTATCGAAATATTTTACAGTAAACTTCATACTAGATCGCGAATAACCAGTTGGGGTGTTCTGCCTTGGTCTATCACTGGTCAAGACGATCTCCTCACAATGCCGAAGAAATTGAGAAGTTTTGCGGTAAACAAGGTGTCGCATGTCAAAGACTTAGACCGAATCCCACAATCTGTGATCTGCTAGGCATTGTGCAATGTCTCTATTGTGTCACCAGAAGATATTATATCTCTATATCGCCGCTGCAGATAGATATATTGTATCATACAATGTGTACCATGGATAGATACTGTGAAGGTAGCATGGTCAAAATAAGAGTTTTTGTTAAGTTTGGTTAATTTCTCAAATTTCTGATACAGTGTAATTGACACAGATATTGTGGGTTTTAGGTTCTCTTTGTTGGCACCGCACAATCGCACCAAGGTATTGTAGTTTATTACACTTTCATTTTCTACGACATAATCTCGAGGTAATATTACCATGTGGCAATCTCTTCCAATCAACTAAAAAAATTTTAATGTAGCCTAAATGGAAAATAAATATAGTGCCACGACGAATCTCATTAATTTTTTGTTCCTTTTTCTTTGTTCAGGTTGATTTTTTCGTATTTTTTTCTCTCAAACTTTCCAAGATCATTAAAAATATGCTTAAGTTTGAATATGCGTATTTTATGTGTATTTTTTTTAATCTTAAGATATCATTTATTTTATTTTGTGTTTTAGGGCTTTGGATCAACTGAGCCTTGTCATGCCTTATGTTTGTATTAAATGTATGGAATACAATTTGCATACCTGTACTGCTTTCTGATATTTTTTGTGTCAGATTAATGTTAATGTTTCTACTTTTTGTGACAAGTTAATTAATTTTATATGCGTGCGCACTCCAAATTCTAATCTGAGTATTACTTTTAAATAGTCGATAAAATACCATATATTGTAAATTTAAAAAGAAGAATAAAATGTCCTAAAAAAATAGGAATATAACCCGCACGCAACCTTCGGGATGGAAGAAAATGGTCTTACCAACAACGTCATATGGTTGTTTATAAAGGTTTGCATTAAAAAATCACAGTAATAAAAAAAATAAAGATAAACTCATAAATGGCTTATAAAAACTATGTCAGGCCATACATAGGCTCTAGCACAAGTGGGATAGCAACAAATATGTAGAGCAAGAGAAAAGGGAAAGTATACACAGATTAAATTACTACTATTTTGAAAGAAGAATTCGTAAAACGTCAGAGGATTTCTAATATTTAAGAAGGTGTAGATATTTAAAAAGTCGAAGGATGTTTTTCGAGAAAGGAAAGTATGGTGTTCTCTAATTTCTGCTAAGCACGATACGGAATTGGTGACATGTATTAATTTTCTTCCGATTTCTATATACGAGTACATATTTGATACAAAAATGACAATGAATTTGAGGGATAAATGGAATTTTGTCAGGTATTAAGAACAAATTGCAAACACTTGAAACCTCTTTTGCAAGGTGTTTATATGTGTTTACTGAAGTAAATATAAAAACCGGCCTTTATAAAGGTTTCGGAAAACCAGCTGTTCGTTAAGGCGTTCATGCAGGCTGAAAACCTTATACATTTTTTGTCGTATTTTTTTCGTTAGAATAGCGTTATTCCACTATCCGTTAAATATAATTTAATACTTAAGCCATTAACGAGAGACAACGGCTCTTCGAAACAACATCAAGGTTTTAAAACTAATCTCATTTTTAATTTCGTGTTTTTGTTGGCTAGACAGGTTGTCTTTCCCAATTAAAACTCCCCACCTTAAAACTTTGCAGCCTCTCAACCAGTAATTGGCACAATATGGGTAACTGCTGTCTAGTTGAAGAATTAAACTCATCGATTATACGAGTACTGTACCGAAATAAAGGACTTAATAAATTAATATGAATCAATCTATACTTTTTAACACCAAAATGAATATAGCTGAAACTCTTTTTTTTCCATAACTCTATAGAGTAGGGATATAGACCCTAAGGACAAGGAAATATATTTGATGGATATTTTCGAGACGGGGTGTTGGTACCGAAGGTTTTGCATATCATGGACTGCAGGACGCGCCAATGTGTCCATCTTTCAGGATCTACAGGTCTAAGAAAGTCAGGATGTCCACATCATGCACAAAGAGAATATAGTCATACTTCAGATGTGTTAGTGATTGTAGTAGAAAGGTTAGCGAGTTCCTCAGGTTCAATTCCTGGCATTTTACTAGTTTTAATTTTGAATTTATGTTTTTTTCGTAGCTTATATGCTGCACAGAATAAATTATTACAAAGCTATTAACCGATGCAAAAATAGATTTTGTAAAATAATTCTGTCTTGCCAATCGTTTTGGAATTTTTGATATCCTTGTCATCGGAACTTTTATTTGTCGAGACTGTGTGCTTGTTGAAGTACAACAGCATGCACACAATAAACCAATACAAGCAGGGGCATTTTTTACAGGATTACTGACAATGATTACAAGGAGTATATTGACATATTAGTGACAGTACTAGAGCATTTCGACGGTTTCTCTTAATCCAGTTGAGAGGTGTACGATAAACTGTAATATGTAATTAATTATTTAGGTTAAATATGAAATCTAATCTATAATTATGTGTTAATTCAAGTTTAATGAGATATATGAATATTTAATTTTCTTTTGGTTTTGACATGTGTTCACATATGATTAAAAGATTTAAATTTAAAGTCTTAAAATATGTTTTTACGAAAACACCAATAATAAGTATTTCGACATAAAAACATAATAAGTCCTACAGTCGGGACAATTAGAAGAAAGATCCTTTGCCGGAGGCTTAACAAATAAAGGCATTCAGCCGTCACAAAGCCTTGAGGATGTTTAGAAGTACACACTCGAAAACCTCAATGGCATTGTTCCTAGATTCCTGTTTTCTGATAATGTTTTGACACTTACTCGACTATTGAAACTCGCTAAAGAGCGATACATATTACCAATAGTTTTGTTGTTAACAAAAGAAACCAGAGGTTGTCAACAAACGTAGAATGAACTATAAATACATACATTTCAGAGTAGAAATGAAATGATTAGGAATGAATGCTAACTTAAGGTTGATGTGTTGAGTAAGATGAAAAAAAAAACATTCAAAGGTGGTTTGGATATGTAATACAAATGATTGAAGAAAGATTAGAGTGGTAGAGAAAGACGAAGGAAAGTATGGTTGGTGCAAGTGAACCATATTTTTAAAGAAATAAATGTATAGAGAAATCGTAGGAGCTGTATGAGAAAGGTGTTTGTATGAGGAAGAGATATCTCGCCGTATGAATATTATAAAGGGTCTTTCAAAATGAGTGGTTTTTTAAATTCTTAAATAAAACACACAATTTGCTTTGATTTCATTAAACTTTTTATTGGTCATTAAGGTATAATGCATGGCATTTAAACACAAAAATCAATATTTGCCAAATGTCCACGTCTTGCAGCTCCACAGATGTCCACTCTTTTGTCAAAAATTTCAATGACATTTTGGTATAATTGCGGTTCTAACTAACCAATAACGCGAATAATGTCCAAGAATTGGTTGACAATCATTTTTATAGATCTGGTTTTTCACGCAACCCCAGAGAAAATAGTCCAACGGTGTCAGGTCACATGATCTTTGTTGCCAATTAACATGACCGTTTCCGGAGATTACAATACATACAATAATTCTTTATATAGTTTTTGTGTCTTTAAATAGTTGTATTGTATAGTATACTACATTTTTACAAATGTCATACATTACACTTCTGAAATGTCACATGGTCCAGGCAAGTTCATGGCGCCATCTGTGTTTTATCCAAGAATAAAAAAAACGCTAAATTTGAAAGACCTATACCTTATTTTTCTCTTACATTTATTGCAATTTTCGCTATGCACTGAACAATGCTAAGGATGTATTAAAAACAAACATCAAATAAATTCAATCTAAATTGTTTCGAATCCCTGAATTAGAAGATGAAAACAACTCAATAAGAAGTGCAGAAACCATTATTTTGTATTTTTCCATTGTGTCGCAAGAAACTGGATTCTTTAAACATTGTGTCGCTTTGTAACAGTTCTGTTCTGCTTTGGTCTGGTCTGGAAACACAATAGGCTTGATGGACTGGACATCTTCCGACTATTTAATGTAAACGGTACAAAATAAATTTAATACTCAACAAGAAAAGAAATCCGTATCACTAATTTATAAACGCATTCCAAAATCTTTTTGTGACTGATTAAAATATTTAATGTAAACTATAAACCTGATTTTGTTATAAAAAAAATCATCACAGGGTTAATCTTTCACATCCGTGTACCCTCTCTTAAAAATGTGTTAGGAATTCGTACTTTTTTATAAATACGTACATTCCATCACACCGTTTCCTTTAGCGGTGACCAATTAAAGGGCCAAACTTTCTTATCACGACATGTTCGCCTTACCTACATTCAACCAATTTTTTAAATGAAACTTCAATAGGCGCGGTAGGGCAAATTGGCCTGAACGTCACGAAAAGTGAAACGGTGTATTATATTATTATTTTATTATTATTAAATTATTATTTTATTTATTAATAAGTTATTATTAATGATAATTCATATTATTTTAATATTATTAAGTTCATTATATTATTATAAAAATTATTATTGAAATTATTATTATAAAAAAATTAAAAAATTATATTTTTTGTCATATATTATTTTTATATTTAATATATTTAATGATTATTAATTTTATTTTACACACGTAAAATTATTTTATTTTATTTAATATTTATTTTAATATTTATTTAATATATAATTTATATTTGATATATAATTATAATAATATATACATATATGTTATTATAATATTAATAATTATATTATTATTATATCATAATATAATTAATTAATAAAATAATATTTTTTGTCATATATTATTTTTATATTTATTGATTATTAATTTTATCTAACATACGTAAAATTAATTAATTTTATTTTATTTAATATTTAGTTAATATATAATTTATATTTAATATATAGTTATAATAATATTTACATATATGTTATTAAAATATTAATAATTATATGATTATTATATTATAATATTATTAATAATATATTATTAAGAATAAAATAATATATAAATAAAATAAATAAATAATTAATTTAATAATTAATAATTACATAAAATATTAATATATTTAATATTATTAAGTGTATTATGTTATTATGAAAATTACTATTATTTATTATTAAAAATTAAAAAAATAATATATTTTTATTTAATTGATGAGATTTTCTTGAATTAAATTCCAAATAACCATTTTTTATTTAATTACGAGAGATTGTCTTGAATTAAATTCCCCATAACCATTTCCTAATCCTAAAATGCATAAAATCAACTTTTCCTAGGAGCTAAGAAGTTTCACTTCTACCGCGCGAGAGTCTCACGCATCTGTTTTTTTTTACAATTTCTCTGAATTTTTACATTTCATTATTTCGAAATATCATTAACTTTATCCAACCATACTATCCTCGGTATTAATCTCCAACGCCTTAAACTCACATTTTTACTGTAAAAATGTTTGGTTAGTATTTCATCATTCATTCTGTCTACATGTCCAAACCATCTCAGAGCACTCTTGTTGATCGTACTCAAGACATCAGCCTTAAATTCACATCCATTGTCACTGTCTTCTGTATTCTGTCATACAGTGTCACCCCATATGTTCTTATTAGTGCACGCAATTTCTACACGCAATTCGACTCTTTCCATTTCTTTTCCACGTCCACGTTTCACTCCCGTTAATCAAAGATAGTAATACAATACAGTTGTAGACTATCATTTTAGCTAATTTATATATTATCCGGTTTGAGTACATATGTTTTTGTGTCCCATATACTATGTTTTCTTTCGCTATACATCATTCGATATCCATCGTAACTCTTTCATATCTGAGAAAACACTACTTCAATAGTAGAAGTCTTCAACTTGCTACAATCTTTCATTGTTCACCCATATAATACCTTTACTTCCTCGTTCAAACTTTTCTATCACCATTACGTTGGATTTTGAAGCACTCTTTTCCAGGTTTTTCTCTTCGCATCTCTCATGCAATCTACTTACCTAACTCTGCAATTCATATTCACTCTCCACCAACAATACCGTGTCATCCGTATATAGTAATCCACATACGTTCCCATTCAAGATTCGTAATCTAATAATTGTTATCTGGAATTCCTTCATAAATAAATCTATATAAACATTGAACAACCAGGGTCACTTTTCCCTTAGACAATGGGGATGTTTATAAGATGATTGAAATAATTCTTAATTTCAGGTCAGAAATATTACGTGTTTAAGTTTTGATTTGCTTTTCCTCTTCAACCATCTTTACCAAGAAACTAGATTTTTAATTTCCATCGTCATTATTATCGGTATTAAAGGTTTTCGAGCTATTTCTGATAATAAATTGTATTCTGTATGGGTATCCGGTTCCCTTGGATTCGACATCCGTTTCCTCAACGCAGAGGATATCCGCTGAATATGGCCTATTGCAACACTGCGCAATTTCCCATTCTTGTGGTAGCAATTATGACTCAATAAATGTATTTATATCTTAGATCTTAAAGATTCAAATCATTCCCAGAAAGGAAACATTTTTTACAGAAACCAGAAAAAAACAATATAAATTAGAAAAAAATAACAATGTGGTAACAAGAAGTGCGGTTATTTTAACGTAACTAGAGTACAAATACATAATAATAATGCTAAAATCCCTCGATTTGGTGTATATAGAAAACCACTTTACTAGGCAAGGCCTGTGACGATTCCTAAATTACAAACTTCATATAATTTTCTTAAATACTAACAACATTCATAATCTGCATTCAAGTGCTTACACGCCCACTTACATCGTGATGCTAATTGATTGGAAGAAATTTATACACAGCGATTAATAATAATAATAAAAAAGACAACTTTTATAACACTATTTAGAGAGCAGACTAATGAAGGGCGCTCTAGCTCGAGATTCAAACCCAGCTGTTAATATTGATCACACGATACGGAGCCGTCTCGAGTTAGCTGCCCGCACCTCACCACACCAATTTGACATTCATGCTAAAATAATAGTAAAGTACAAAGTCAATATAAGTTGTTCAAAATATTACAAAAAAAACAAGTTTGAGTGTAAGGATAGGAAAGTGGTGGCTGCGGTCATTGGATTGGAAACTTTCCCAGCCCTACGTATGTTTATAAAAATATATTTTATAAAGTAGCCACAGAACACTTACCAAGGGAAGATAAACTGCAAAGAAACCTTTGTATATCTTTTGATGTGTGATAGGTACACATTCGGCTTAAGATAAAATGTGGTGTATGTGTGTAGTATTCAAATATATATGTTAATCATAAATTTAAAAAATAAGTTCGCTAGATGTATCAAGTAGGCAACAATATCACAGCAATCCCTTATTCGCTGCCCTGGGGGCTTACGAGAGTAAATCCGACCTACCCTTCCGTTATAAGCACAAGCTCCCGAAGCATTATCTGTTGCCTGACTAGTCCACCTACAGTATTAGCTGGGACGACCAAGGTCTGAGTGAATGTGATGGAATACAAGTAGTCTGAAAAAGTGGACTTGTTTTTGCTAAATAATAAGTGTAAGAATTGTTATCTAGTTATAAGTAGTATGTAGGTGTTAATTATTTTTAAGAAATCATATATTAAGATTGAAAAAAAAATAAAATGATATGTAGGAAAATAAGATTAATTAAGTTCATAAATGATAACATACTATATAATTAAGAATAGTTAAGTAATAAATGTGTATATAGGTATAGCCTTGGCAAATGTTTGTACAATAATTTACTTTGTTTAATAAAAAAAATAACAAAAGGTTTTAAAATTTACACAAAAGAAACAATAAATCAAGCTATCATATACGCAATTCCAACCGCATCATAATCTCAACAACCACATCAAAAGTATATCCAACAACTCCTCATCAGACGCCATACTTTCGCATCAGTCTTTCACTCACATGCCTGTGTAGAAAGCTCCAATAGCGCTTCAGTCTTCGCTCTTCCCCCATTAAAGAGTTATTTTGTTACATTTTTTTTTTAAATTTGAAGGCGCGACTTTATAAAAATATATTTTTTTTAATGAGAGTCTGGATGCTCCGAGCATTTCTAATTATTTTGTCAAAAAAGTTTTAAGCAAAATAATTGCATGTATGTACGTATTTATTATATCTTCAAGCCCCCTTTATTTTGTACAAAAAATAATTTCCACTTAGATATATTCTTTTTAATTGAGTTATTTCATATGATTGAATCCGAGTATTGAGTTGATATTTGAAAAAAATGTAACCCTTAACCAAATTGAAAAACCATTGCATATTTAATTCGTAGCGAGGAAATCAAAACTCCATACAAAAATATCAAACTGTTAGTATAATTGAATTGTCATATGTTATCGATGGGAGATCGGGGGTAGGAAACAGTGTTTCTCAAACATTAAAAAAATATGTATTCGTCGTCAACATAATTACTGGTATCATAGATGGTGGAACAAATGTCTTGAGAGTTGACGAGGCTTTTAAGAGGCCGTTTACTTTACAAGTTCTTTACGTATTGCTCGTTAGAAGAAGTAACCTTGTTCTTTTCAACACAACTGAAAGGATCTGGGGTAAAGTTTTGAGATAGTTTAATTTTTGGCATTTCGCCTGACTTATTCATTGAATTACATCTTAAACTTTTGAAAATATCATATTAGATTTGATTTACAGGTAAACAAGCATTTTAGTATTCTCGCTAGCCAAAACCAAGTAACGGCAAGGCCAAGAAAATAGTTCAATTCCCCATGATACCTGTAATGGATAAGCCATTACAGGTATCATGGGGAATCGAACTCGCAACTCTCGGGTTTAAAGACAGATGCCTTATCAACTAGGCTACGGACATTGTCAATAAATTACCTTATTGCACAGTGTTTAATGTTGCTAGTTTATTGCCTACAATATATTTTTTTTATAAAAATATTTTGGAGAGTCTTTGGTCGATACATCGCAATATTTGTACGTTGGTAATCACAATTTTAAGGGATGTTTTTTACCCCCTCATAACAAATGAAACTAGATTACAGCTACCCCATTGTGTTGGTAACATGTAACATGGTTTCACGACGAGGTCCGCCCTCAGCAAATGGTACTGTTTTTTGTCATGGGTACCCCACGGAGGTTGCAATCAAATACATCATCTGTTATATGAAAACGTTTTGTCTAAAATACAATTAGATCAATAATAACAATAGTTGCAGTTGGCTTTGAAATGCATTCAAATGACACTAAATATGATTTGCATCTTGTTCATCAATAAACCGTATCCACCTCCGAAATATGTTACTTTTCTGTTGCAGGTATCTGACCGTCTTCTGCTACTGTCGAACCGTCACCAATATTCCCATTCCCATATTTTCTTGGTCTTTCCTTACTATTTTTTTTTGCTTATAGGTACTTCTACTTCTATCGAACCGTCACCAATATTACCATTCTATTATATTCTTGGCATTTCCTTACTTATTCTATCTATTCTTTTTTCTTATGTGCATCTGTTACTCTCAAACCTTCATCAATATTCCCATTCCATTATTTTCTTGGCCTTGCCATTACTTTCCGCCCATTTATTTTCTCTTATATATAACATACATATGCTTCTTATACATAAAATTTTCAGCGTCTTTCCAATTATGGATTAGCGCTACGTTCAAACAGAGATTGTCTATTGGCCTTTCCAGTTCACCGCTCCTCTTTTTTTACGTCGTCCTTTACTATCCATGCAGTGCGACTCTGGAATCAGTTATAAACCAATAGGTATAAGACTCGCTCCGTCATTGGCATGCTTTAAGAAGCGACTGAAAAACTCTTAATTTCTAGTCAGTAAACTAACGTGTTTCATTCCTGATTTTTCATTTCCTTTCCTCTCCACCTTCCCTTCATTTCCTTTTGATTGATGATATCTCACTTTATATGAAAAATAATGTTCGGGTGATTGTCCGTCTTTGTGGGATTCTTGGGTATATGCTCACGTATGTATTTATGGATTTCGTGGGGATGGATAGTCATTTGAATGATTTATGCGACCACGTAACTTGATTTTTTTTTTACTTTTGTCTGGTTGGTTGGAAGAGATTGCCTACTGGCAATAAGCCCGCCAGATTGTATTTCCAATCAAAGTGTTAAATAAATAAATATACATTCTTCATCTGCTGTTGTCGAACCGTCACCAATGTTCTCATTCATTCAATTTTTTTTTAGTCTTCCATTGGTCTTACTTATTATTAATTATTTTTCTCTCGTAGATTAATTTTCTACTGTTGGTAAAAAAATCAATTATTTTGTTGGTATTTGTCTTACTGGTTAGCCATTGTTTTTCTCTTATATGCATCTGTTCTTCTGCTGCTGTCAATTTGTCACCAATTTTCTCATTGTATTATTTTCTCAGTCTACCCTTTACTAGTTTTTTATTATTTTTCTCTTATAGAAATTTGTTCTTTTTTTGCTGCTTTTGAATCTTCATAATTTTTCTTTGTCGAATATTTTTTTCGAATTGTCGAATAATCTCTCCATTACAAATCTCCATTTTTTCCCTTTTGTAGGTATCAGTTCTTCCACTGTTGTCGAATCGTAACCAATATTCGCATTTCATTATTTTCCTGTCCTTTCCCTTACTAGTTCCACATTGTTTATCTATTGTATATTATGTACCTAGTCTTGTGATCGTTTTAAATCTTCTAATTATATTATGCTCTCCATCTTTCCTTTACTTTAGAGCGGGTCTGGTCAACCCGCGACGCCCTTACGTGCGGCCCGCGATCATATATGACGAATAATGTTTTTTTTAAGTATCGGGTACTTCAGAATGTATTTAAAATCACAGTTAAGTAATTAAAACCAATAACGTTTGTATAATTACGTGAAAAACACGAAATGCATAGATTCTGCTTGTTTATATTTCCCGCGCATAACTTCTCGCTCGTTAAGCGTTCGAGAACTCGCAGTCTGCTTGCAGCGCCGCCACGTGCAGCCGCATGTCATTTTTGTAACTACTCAGTTATTTATTTAAAATAAAATTTGTAATATTGTTTGATTTATGTGTCTTAATTAATAATTTTGATTGTTAAAACTATTTTATGTTTATTACTATACAAATACACTTTTTTGTTGGTTCAATGCGTGTTTTCTTTTCACATCTGGTTGTAGTATTGTTTACCCAGTTTGAAAGCTTTCAGATTACCTCTGCATTCAATTTATTTATTGTACTTACAAAAAATCAATAAGTATGAAATTCGTTGTAATAAAAATAATGTAATTATTTTTGTATAATGTATGTACGAGTACATAGATCTGTAAATATGAAACCGGATTTTTTATAGAAAATACACATTTATTGTATGAAAATGGTAAAAAATATTTTATTTAAAGTATTGCCCATCGCTAGCTACACACTTTTCCCATATCTTTGGCGATTTGTGGATGCCACGCCAAAAAAACTGTTGCTCTTTTGAGGCAAACCAATCGAACCATTTTCGTACATTTTCGTAAGAAGTGAAGCGCTGCTCAGCAAGTGCGTGTCCCATCGATGCAAATAAGTAGTAATCGGAAGTCTGGTGAGTAAGCCACATGCAAAAGTATTTGCCAACTAAACGCCTCAATCGTTACCTTGACTGACTTTGCTGTGTGCGATGGTGCATTATCATGAAGCAAAATCACTTTGTGTTGCCTCTTTTGATATTCTGGTCGTTTTTCACGCAATGCTTGGTTTAAATCCATCATTTGTTGTCGGTAGCGTTCAGTATAGTATTAACCGTTTCGCCAGGTTTTAGCAGCTCATAATAGATAACACCCTTCTGATCCCACCAAACACAGAGCATTGTCTTCCGTCCATAGCGATTTGGCCTTGCAGTCGATGTCGCTGGTTTGCTTGGAGTTACCCATGATCTTTTACGCTTAAGATTCTCAAAATATATCCGTTTTTCATCGCCAGTTACAATTCGATGGAGAAATGATTTTCTTTTGCACCTGGCGAGCAGCAGTTCGCAAGTGGTTTTTCGGTTTTCTTGCTGTCATTCAATTCATGTGGAACCCATTTTACCATCTTCTGGATCTTTCCCATGGCTTTCTAACGTACAGAGATGGATTCTCGTGTCACATTTAATTGATCCGCGCGCTGTTGTTGCGTTTGAGCGTCATCCTCATCCAACAATGCTTGCGATTCGGCGTCTTCAAACTTTTTTTCTCAAACTCTCAAACGTCTTTCACGTTCTTCGTTTCTTACGTCAAAATCACGACTTTTAAATTTGTTAAACCACTCAAAGCACTGTGATTCACCAAGAGCATGCTCACCGTAAGCTTCGACAAGCATTCGATGCAATTCTGCAGCAGTTTTCTTCAAATGGTAACATAAAATCAATGTTGTCCGCAAATCGTAGTTTTCAGGCACAAAAACAGACCTGTTATATGCTATGAAAACATATGTAGTTGTATTAAACTTGTATTGTGAGTTAAAAGTCTTTGACAGACGTAAACACAAGAAAAAGGCGACAATGACGCGGTTCGACAGTTACTACATTGACAACTAGATCCATCTATGAGCAAATTCCGGTTTCATATTTGTGATCAACTGTTTACATTGTTAAATAATTTTTACTTGTACACTTGCTTACTTATATATTATTTTAATGGTTTTATTGTGTTGATGTACCTTTGTATTTAGTTTTGTTGAATTTTTTTTTTTTTAATTTATAAATTATATTTTTAAATGAAGCATTTACTACTTTTTTGAAATAATTTTGTACCGTTGATGTAAAATAAAAAAGAAAATTATTTAACATGAAATATAAGAGGTATTTCAGCTCTCTTTATAAATATTACCGTTTTTATTCGGTATAATAATCTAAATGAAACTAATCTAAAAGAAGTTTCATTTAAGTGTTTAGGATCAGATAATGTAACATTGTTATGTTGGCACCACTGGTGAAAGGGTTTAAATATGCGGTACAATGACAATAGAAATGGGTACAGCTAATCTCCCTTAATGTGCTTCAACCCTTTCAGGATTGATGTTCACAATAGTCGCATCACAATAGTTGAATGGGAACAACAGTGCTTTTGTAAATATTTAGAATTTTTGTAATTATTTGGGGTTTAAAAAAAATAAAAGTTCTCAAGATCTTACAGAAAAACTATTTATTTCTCATTGATATAATGGCGCTTGGTTATTTATGATACTCTTATTTTATTTATTTTAATACTTCATTGTAAAATGAAATGGCAGTCTCTTACAACCAATCAAAATATACGTATTCATTGCCTTGTTTTTACTGTGTGTATTTATTAAGAAATTACAATACGATATTTATCGGATAGTTCATATTTAACACACAATCGCTCACTGACTCGTCACCATATATTATACATTAGTTTGTTTTGCATTTTTGTTCTTTGTATTAGATAAAAATGATCAAGTAGAAAAGAAAACCCTTTATTTTGTTCCATCTTCAAATAACGCCAAAAAACCGATCAATTAATTTGGGTAAACAATTGCCGAAAAATATACCATACGATTGATTACCTTTCATACTAATTGACATTCAGAAAGTTTGAAATGAAGTTGATTAAGAAAAACTTAATGTACGGCACCGGTACAAAGATTGTAGAAATGCTGCTAAATGCTCGAAGATTTCGGCTCACCTGATGCTTTCCGGTGAAAAGCTTTCAGGTGAAGAAATTCCTCTTTAGCAGGCAGTAGATAGTCGCAAGTAAAATGCAGTAGACTGGAGTGAACTGAGAATGTATTTTTTTACTTTTGGCGCTCCTTATGTGCGGCCAATGACTCATCGCAAGCGCCTGTTTTCGCCCGTGCATGCCGTCATGACTTGCGAAATATCACACTTCTCGCAAGTTTTCGCATGCATGGGCCGGTCGACTTTTGATACTGTCTCGCGCGATGGCCGCGCATAAGAAGCATTTCAGTCATGGTCGTGATACAGCACGGACCTCAGCAAACATAAAATTATACATAAAAAATACCAAATAACATCAAAATATAAACAAACCAGAAAACAGATAGATCATATGTTTTAGGTGACGCATACGTCCGATAAACCTAACATCTGTCGAAAAAATACAAAACTATCGGACAACATATCACTGTATATTGTGTTATTATGTATTTCCAGTTCATGAAATTTTATTTACTACCACCTTAAAATATTAAAGCTTTATGACTGCTAGACCCGTGTGACTCTGCTGTTAGGCATCACTACTATAAAGTGAAGTTTTAGAACTTTATTATTCATCTTTGAGCGTTGTTTAAATAATATATACATATATATTTCAAACACTTCTCGAAAACTCACCTGATGATGACATAGCGAGTGTTAAAATGCGTAGTGATTTGTAATAAATAAAGTGGAATAAAGCAAAGTACAGTACCCGGTGCAATACACATCGTTTGAAGAGCGTCGTCTCTGTCATACGATGCAATTACCGCATCGTGACTACGATATCGGACTGTTAGCGCATCATGCGACAGAGACGACGCTCTACAAACGATGTGTATTACTTACCGCCGGGTCCTGTAACCGTGTTTTAATTTTATATTAAGGTGCTGTTAACTTATTTACTTGATTCTTCCATCTCATAGGAACGCTTCTTCTTACTCACCTTTTCTCAACTGTCTCCGTGATCACCAACGTCTCCACACTATTATCATTCTTTCTAGCAACATTCCCAAAGAATGTTATGATTCATTTTGTGCATGTTGTCTAAAGTCTTTCGGAAATCTTCAATTTTTGGATGATAAAGACGTTGGTGCGTTTTGCTATCCATAGGATACGAAGCATCCGCTTCAACACCACATATTAAAGCAGTGGTTTCCAAACTTAATGTTACTACGCCCCCCTTTAAAAACAATCTTATCGTAGCGCCTCCCTCTCCACTTTATTTTATAAAATAATACAGACACATTTTTAAATGGTAAAAAAATGTATTAATACAAAAAATAAAAATGTTATTGACAGAATAATAACAAGTTGACCTCCAAGGCCTGGTGGTAAGACACTTGTTTTCCGATCCGGAGGTTGCGGGTTCGATCGCCGCTGGAACCCAGATTTTTTAAAATAGGATTCCAGTCTGGTTAGCATTTAGGACCTATAAAAACGGCTTTCTGGTTGGTTGGAAGAGATTGCCACATGGCAATAAACTCGCCAGGTTAAAAAAATAATGTTTTACTACGTACATATATGGTACATTCATTTTTAAATTAATTTGTTTTTAATGCGATGGATGTGCTTGCTACTCGTACTAGCACAAAGTTTATCAAATCTATGTGTTATTGAGGAGAGTGTTACTCTTAGCTCTTTTTTTACTACTAAACTAAACTACTACTTTCATTGCAGCTAATGCAGAAAATCCCGTTTCGCATAAATATGATGTTACGAATTGCAGCAGTACTTGCATTGTTTTGCTTGACAAAGTATTATATTCTTCACTTCGATTTAACCAATTTTTCCTTTTCAATAGTTGTCAATCCAAATTCATCATCTTGTTCATCGACAAATGGATTCTGTATCAAGTGAACTTTGTATAATCAAGATCCTCGAAATAATGTGAAAAGTGCATTAGTAAACCATCCAAGTGTTCGATAAATAGATATCTGTTTGCTTCAATATTAACTCTAGCGCAGAAATAATTTAAAAGTGGAAACACATCGAACTTACTTTTTTGTAAATTTGATTTCCATAGCTCCAATTTTTTTATGAATGTTATGTTATGAAAATGTAATTTCTGTTAAACTTTCCACGCCTCCTTTTGCATTAGTCCACGTCTCCCCGAGGAGGCGCGTCTCCCAGTTTGTAAAACACTGTCTTAAAGGCGTCTATCATGTTTGTTTCCTTCTTTATCAACGTTCATGTTTCAACCCCACACAGTACTAAGGAGAATACGAAAGATTTAACCAAACGGATTTTGGTTCTGCTGAGTATAAACCAGTTATTGCATAGCTACTTTTGCCATTCCAATTTGTCTTCATATATCTGTTTCACATCCCCCATTTCTCGAAATAAGAACAACTAGGCAAATAAATCTGAATCACTTAGCGAGCCACTTCTTATCAAAGGCTCGAATCTGTCCACCATAAAGACTTGTTTATTTCTAGTTCTAGTTGGCAGCTCTCTATTTCAATACTCTGAAAGAACTTGAACATCTCATCTTCGTCGTTCGCTATAAGCTTCATTCTTTAAAACTTCATCCTTTCTAAATGAATTGGGCATATCCTTTCAATCCATTCCAAGTTTTTGGATTATCTTCAGTTTATAATACGTCACTTATCCAGTTTTTGGATTATCGTCAGCTTTATAATACGTCACTTATTCAGTTTTTGGATTATCGTCAGCTTTATAATACGTCACTTATTCAGTTTTTGGATTATCGTCAGCTTAATAATACGTCACTTATTCAGTTTTTGGATTATCGTCAGCTTTATAATGCGTCACTTATTCAGTTTTATCTTCAATGTTGCATCAGAAGTCTATAGACCATTTTAATTCCATCGATAATTCAGAGCCGCCTCTAGGGGTAGAGCTACCTGTATATAAAAACCGAAAATACCACTCCTGTTTGAAATGAAATTTGATAGAACATTTTTTTCTTTATTTTTATCAAAAATAAAAATACATGTTTAAAAATAGTTCCTTTCTGGTTTTGTGTGGTGCCCTTCAACATACTCGAACTAGTCATTCAAACTTCTCAAAGAGCGTGGTCGGGAGACAATAATGTCTTCGATCCCAGTAATCTAGCCTTTGAGTTTAAACTCACTGGGATATGTTCATATTCATGGTCCGTCATTGTGCGTGTTAGGAGCACTACTGAAAGTGAAGAGGCAACACACTTACTCCGCGCGTGAGAGTATTGTTACGAATATTTTATACATTATTTATAGTTAAGGCATTAACGTTGTGGAGGCTTAAAAACATTGTAATTTGTTTTATCAAACACTGTTTATTCCAATTTTTTGTAACGGTATTACCCTACCGGTTTCAAGTCTTTCACCTCATCTTCAGGGGAGCACAGACAAGTCTTGTTTGTGCTCCCCTGAAGATAAGGTGGAAGCCTTGAAACCGGTAGGGTTATACCGTTACAAAAAAGTGGAATAAACAGTGTTTGATAAAACAAATTACAATATTGTTACGAAATTATTTTACCGGACTGATCCCCTTTTTTATTTATTTAATTTTACTTTTTTATTGCAAATACAATCTGGCGGGCTTATTGCCAGGCGGTAATCTCTTCCAGCCAACCAGACAAAAGTAAATGAAGCAAGTTACATGGTAGCAAAAAAATTCAAATAACTATCAATCCCCACGAAATCCATGAACAAATACGTGAGTATATGCCCAAAAACCCTACAAAGACGGACGATCACTCGAACATTCCTTTTCATATAAAGTGAGATATCATCAATCACAGGAAAATGAAGGGATGATGGAGAGGAAAGGAAAATCAGGAATGAAACTCGTTATATCACTAACTAGAACAATCTCTGTTTAAGCGGAGTGCTTTTAATTATTTTTTTCCGGAATCCGAAACTCTCGGATGAAAAACAAGAGTCTTACTAATTAGGCCACGGAGACCATTGCTTACTTCACCATTGACTCTTCTTCTTCTCCCTGACTCCATTCCAACTGACTGTCTGCGAATACTGTTGTCTTACTTCACCATTGACTGCTGTAAATAGACGTTTAATCTCCACGGTCTAGTTAAATATCCACGGTCTAGACTAAACCGTGAAGATGAAACGTTTTGGTTACAGTAACCTCCGCCTTTTAATCCGAGGGTTGCGGGTTTGTCTCCCGTCGGTACTATTTTTTTTTAATAGAGCTTTTGTTTGGTGTTCACTCAAAGCATTTTCAATACATTTCTGGTTAGTTGCAAGAGGTTGTCATGTAGCAATAAACACACCATGTTGTGTAGTAAATAACTTAAATGCAATACAATGAATACATACCATCACGCCATTTCTCTACGAGAGTAAGCAGAGAGGCCAGAACTAGCTCAGCTTGTCTAGCTACACATTTCTTGTAGGCCTACTTGGCAAAATGTTTTGAGCCATAGTGAAGTAAGTGGTTGTAACTAATTATTTGCACAACTCTTGGTTAACAAGACTGGGTTATCAATATGGACATTGTATGGATTTACATATGGTTTGGACTATATAGAAGTACAGTGAAAAAGTTGTTTCCTCCAGGGATGAATTATATAGATTTGCTGTGTTGTGTTGTTCGATTTGTACTGTGTTTTCATATTGTATGACACTACTTACATGGCAATTGTAAATTCTTTATGTTATTATTTTTCTTTAATCTTTGTGTCAAAAGATCGTTGAAAAAATATAAAGTAAAATATTAATATGTGATCTATATAGAGTTAAAGAGGTTTGCAGTCGTCCCTGGTATTTGTAGCCTACGAGCACTGCATACATTACACATAAGAGAGCGCGGCCCTGGTAATGCTTTCCTGGTTATTAACAACCGGTTGTATCTCGAGTGTACACACTTCAGCCGTTGCAATGGGCCGACACCCCATTCAGGGGCGCAACAAAAGGCTTGGCAAATTGTCATTATTAGAGCTAACAGAGGCTTTGTTACTTTACTAAACTTCTCATATAAATAAACTTGATACATGTTATTTTAGTAGCATGAAGAAGTGAATAACCTTATCTTATTCAGGTAGACATACAGCTTCTAAAGAACATTCTAAGTAAACCGTTGAAGATGATCAAGAATATCGTCATCTGACTTAGATTATTACCTATCCATATTACAATACTATCCAATCCATTAAGCAACACATATACCGCCTCGCTACTGAGATAAACAAATAGGGCAGAGCGCCAAACTTTGTATTGTATTGTATTACACTCTCGTTGTATACAGTATAACCTGACGGGCTTATTGCCATATAGCAATATCTTCAAACCATCCAGAAATATATTAAATGGACATTTAGTGAAAACTAGACTGGATTTTTTAGACTGAATTTAAAGTTTCAGCTGATTCTTCTTCTTCGCAGTGTCATGTCAGGTCCCCCCAACGTTGAATATCACATGAGAGTAGACATCTTTGTCCCCGGCAGCCCGAAATAGATCCCCGACGCTCCCGCTACCAGTCCAATCACGTATATTGCGGAGTCAGGAGATTTGCCTCCTGCCATCACCTCTTCGATCCTCTATATTGCCTTGGATGATCAGGTGCAGTAACTCAGCTGATTGAAGAAGAAACGCAACATTCATTGGACGTGGCAAAGATACGGCTTTTAGTAAAATTCATAGTAAAAATATAAAAAATAGAATAACTCTTAAGATTTTAAGCTGTATATAGGTAAAGCCTTACGCAATTACTTAATTCAAAAACAATTTTTAAAAAGTGTATTTAAATTAAATTGTCTTGTGCGCTATTGCATTTGATTTTATGTTAAAAAAACACTGTTGTGTATACATAAAATATAATGAAAAAAAAGTAAATAAAACAATACTTCTTGCATTATTATACAATATTTCATAGCAAACCGGATCCTTGCGAATAATAGATGACAAAGGATTTTAAACTTTACGCAAGAGATCAAGTGATTGATACATAATTTGCTTTTAAATGATACATTTTGTAATCGATTTCATGGCGCAATGAGCAAATTCAACTTGGCTTTACAATATGTCATTTTGATAGATTCTTGTAAAGTTTCAATACAGTTTATTGAAACATTTTGATTCATTCTTTCGTTAATATGGTACCCTTCAATATATTCGAATTGGTGAGTTGGACATATTAAGCCTCATTAACCTTTCCCTTCCTGTGCTAAAAAAATCCACCCGTTCCGGTGATGTGTATTCAATACACATCAAAACATATGTAAAAATGGGCGATTTAAAATCGGAAAAATAAGAAAACTCATAGCCAATCGTTTAAATTAATTAAATGTGAAGTAAAAAGTGATAATAATTTAAATTTAATTGCTGAAAACATGAAAAAAACATCGGACGACGTTCACAAAACGGACGGAGCGACCACCTCGAACGAAAGCCGGCTGGCTACTAAAAAGAGAGAAGCGAGCGAACTGATATTCTATTTTTTGCGTTCCCATATACCGAAGTAGAGTGAGAGTGAGACGGGAATAGCGTCGCTTTCTCACCTATGGCGGTTTTTTAGAATGAATATAGGGCAGAGCGACAAACTTTGCATTGTATTGTATTACACTCTCGTTGTATACAGTATAACCTGACGGGCTTATTGCCATATAGAAATATCTTCAAACAAACCAGAAATATATTAAATAGACATTTAGTGAAAACTAGACTGGATTTTTTAGACTGAATTTAAAGTTTCAGCTGATTCTTTTCCTTTGCAGCGTCATGTCAGGTCCCCCCAACGTTGAATATAGACATCTTTGCCCCCGGCAGCCCGAAAAACACACACGTTTGATTGTATTGGTGAATTTATTCCCGATTTTCACAAAATATCTCTGATGTGGCCGATAGGCGCTAATTATTATTAATATTATTTTTCATTCAATGCGTAAATGTATTACGGAGGAATACCTTAAATCTGAACCCAGTATTTATTATATTTATAGAGATATTAAAGTTTTTAGAAGCAATGTGTACTAGTTACGCATCACAGAACAGGAAGGGTTAAATGAGCCTTAGGGTTTCGAACCACTGGAGTAAGTTCAAAACTCGGGGTTCGTCATTACACGTGCTGGAAAGCCTATCGCACTCGAAGAGGCAATAACATTCGCACACGTCTTATGTGTGTAAGAGTGTTGTTTCTACTTCAAGTGTCTCACATTATAAGCGCGCTTTTATGAAAAAAAAATTGTTGCAGGTATACGGAAAAAATGCGATTTTGTCACGAATCAAAAATCATTTACGGAACAACATTGGGTAAGATGAATTAGGTTAGGTTGCTTGCTCTTACGAGTATGTCAAGAGTATGTATCTTCAAAATCGTTATAGATTCTGATGAATAAATAAACAATTTTGTCACGAATCAAAAATCATTTACGGCAGTGTTCCGCAACCGGTGTGCCGTGGCACACTGGTGTGCCGTGAGCCGGATACAGGTGTGCCGCGGTCAAATTCGAACTTTGGCTGAAAGAGTTGCAAAAATGATGTTTGTACCAAAGGACCAATCATAGTACAATTGAAAACAAACAATTAATTGTGGATCTGGCCCGACAACATTTAAGTATGCTTCAGCATAAATTTGATCAATATTTTTATTCCATTAATACGGAACAATACGATTGGATTCGAAATCCTTTTGCAACTAATGCAATAAATTCTACGGAAGGACTGCCTCTGCAAATTCGAGAGGAATTTACAGATATAAATAATGACATGACTTTAAAACTTCACTTCTCCGAAGTTCCATCAGATGTTTTCTGGATTTACGTTAAAAAAGAATATCCTCGCATTTCCGACAAAGCAATCTTAACACTACTTCCATTTTCGACGACATATTTATGTGAGCAAAGTTTTTCAACTCTTGTATTAATTAAAAATGATAAGCGGTCATGCTTAAAATGTCTTGACCAAGAACTTCGGGTTGCGCTGTCAAAAATCGAGCCGAATATAAAACTTTTGTGTTCATTGAAACAAGCGCAGGTATTTATTTATTTATTTATTCAACACTTTTATTGCAATACAATATGGCGGGCTTATTGCCAGGCGGCAATCTCTTACAACCAACCAGACAAAAGTAAATGAGCAAGTTACGTGGTCGCATAAATCATTCAAATGACTATCCATCCCCACGAAATCCATAAACATATACGTGAGAACATGCCCACAAACCCCACAAAGACGGACAATCACCCGAACACTATTTTTCATATAAAGTGAGATATCATCAATCAAAAGGAAAGGAAAGGATGGTGGAGAGGAAAGGAAAAGAAAAATCAGGAATGAAACACATTATTTATCACATTAATTAATTATTATTTTATAATAATTATTAAGATTGCGTAAAAATAAATATGTTATAGTTTTATATATGTATACTTTTCAAATAAAAAACAAAAATTTATTGTAAAATTTGTGTATCAATTTAATACCTATATATTTTAGCTTTTGGTATGCCGCGGAATTCAAAGAAGAATTTTGGTGTGTCGTAGGTGAGAAAAGGTTGCGGAGCACTGATTTACGGAACAACATTGGGTAAGATGAATTAGGTTTACTTACTCTCACGAGTATGTCAAGAGTCTGGATCTTCAAAATCGTTATAGATTCCGATGAATAAATAAACAATTTTGTCACTAATCAAAAATCCTTTACGGAACAACATTCGGTAAGATGAATTCGGTGTACTTACTTTAACGAGTATGTCAATAGTCTGCAACTTGAAAATTGTTAGATTCCGATGAATAAATACACAATTTTCTCCGGAATCAAAAATCATTTACGGAACAACATTGGGAAAGATCAATGAAATTTACTTGCTTTTATTTCAAGACTCTGGAATATTAAAATCCTTAAATTTTGCTCGATTAATAAACGATTTTGTCACGTGTCCAAAATGATTTTTGTTATGAATTGAAAATTATTTATAGAAAATTATTTAAATTGGGCAAGATAGATTGATTAACTTTATTTACTCTTAGGTCAATGTCTGGAATGTTAAAATATTTAAATTAAAAGACGGTTTTACAAAAAGAACCTTTTCAACTACTTTTAAACTTTTTGGGCTCCAAGTAAGGATTAACCCAGGACCTCTTAAAAGATAAACCCGACCCTGGTCAGGACAGCCTCTTTAAGATGATGATTCTCAGCTATCCCTCCAACTTCTTTAGAAGTCTTCCTGCGAGACGACTCCCAGTGGATATTTCATGCATTGCCACGTAAGGAACTCTTGTGCTATCCACCCTTTCTACATGGACTTGCCAGTGTCTTCAATATTTTTTACTTCATTTTGCAATATCTTCTAGTTAACATATTTCTCGAATACAAGAGTTTCTAACTCATATCTCTGAGAGTTATGTTAAGCTTGCCCATAATTGACTATCGGGATATTTGTAATCTCGATGTAATTGCTGAATAAATTGAAGAGGCTCCAAAATGTATACGTTCGCATTTTTATTGAAAAAAATATATTAATCCAATGACTTATCTTTTTCAGACCTGAATTCAATCTAAGGTTTTAAAATAATACTCGTCTTTGTGAGTGTATTATTTACACTAAATGCAACATTATGTAGTATTAATTTAAATAGATGGCGCCCAAAACGTTCCAAGTCAATAATACAGTATCCTACATTTAATTTGCTATCATTAGGAGCATAAATATGACACAAAGTTATTGTCAAAGTGTATTTGAACGGTGTGTCCATTAAAATGGACGTCAGGTCTGATGAGGTTAACACAAGATAGCTAAGAAATCTCTAAGTGCATTCAATCCGTTTTGAAGTGTTGAACAATCAAGTTGTCTCAGTGTCTGTGTAAAAAAATCAATTTTCATTCTCAGTATGGCTCAACTTCGCTTTCCAACTAAATCAACCAGGGAATTCTCAACTACGAGACCCAGGAACGACGACGACACGAGAGAATGGTAGGAAGGGCTATGAAGATTATCATTTCATTAGTTCTGAGTATACTCTTTGTTTTGTTGTATCTTCTCTGGACTCATTTAATTAGTTCTGAGTATACTCTTTGTTTTGTTGTATCTACTCTGGACTCAATTAATTAGTTCTGAGTATACTCTTTGTTTTGTTGTATCTACTCTGGACTCAATTAATTAGTTCTGAGTATACTCTTTTTTTTGTTGTTGTATCTACTCTGGACTCATTTAATTAGTTCTGAGTATACTCTTTGTTTTGTTGTACCTACTCTGGACTCATTTAATTAGTTCTGAGTATACTCTTTATTTTGTTGTATCTACTCTAGACTCAATTAATTAGTTCTGAGTATACTCATTGTTTTGTTGTATCTACTCTGGATTCATTCAATTAGTTCTGAGTATAATCTTTGTTTTGTTGTATCTATTCCTGAAGTCAATAATAATGATGAATTATATAACAGCTCGCACAAAGAACTTCGAAAGTTAGAAAATAATTTAATTATAAATAAAGCAGAGCATATTTTCGTATCCCGTCTCCTTCATACCCAACTCCTCTACATTATTACATTTTTATTACACAATGTAATACAGTAAACGTGTTTTAGTTTTTTTTAAAAGTGCTCGCGCCGTAGATTGTCTGCTAACAAGGGATCATCCAGGGTGTATGGTGGTGGCTAGAGGGATGGAAGTGGGGAACTGTTGAGAGAAGGGGGGAGGGGGGGCTGTCTAACGCCATTTTATTTTTCCCGCGCAAACGTAATCACACGTAATGGCGTATGCGGAGATGTGCGCCATTTATCTGTGACGTGCCATTTTTTCCGAAACTCAATTTCTTATTCTCTTGTACGAAAAGTGACCTCCTGTAGCCAAAAGAGAGGAGATTTGTATCCATTTAATGGTCACCAAATAAAACCTTTACATAACATTATGATTTTTAACATCCTTCTTTATAAAATTGGTTAAAATATTCTTATTCCGGTAAAAGACCAGTAGCGTGGCAAGTGTATTTTGCGCCCGGGGACAAGTTACATTATCTGTGTCTACTTGCATATCGTCTAAGTCTCGTTTGGAAATCAGGTTTGAGCCCAACTGCTAAGGCAAAGCCTATACATGTATTTTTGTAAATAACATGTGTTTACATGGCTTGTAAGATTTCAAAGTTTTCAGCTCAAGTAAATAAAAAAAGGTAGAATGAAATAAATTTAGGACACTAGGAAGGTAATTTATTCCTGATTTTTGTTTTTTCCACGCAAATCGGATTTCATTTAAAAAAATAATCGCTATGAGCGAAGTTGAAGCTAAACGGTAGGTCAGAGTTTCCTTAAGCTATTAGGCTCACTACCCTTTTTACTAAGATCATTTTTCAACGCCTCCTCATGAAAACTTTATCACTACCTCAACTTATAGTAAAATTGTAAGCGAAACTCTTTCTGTTTTTTTTTTCAATTTCACCAAAATATTTGTAATTTTTGTATTTTAAACGCACTAGTTTGGAGAAAAAAACAACCTTTCTTTTAAAAAATAGCATCTTACATTATACCATCGTTGGTTATATATGTATGAACAGTTAATACGTGTAATCCTTGCAACGATGCATGGCTGTGTTTCTGTATAGTCAAGTGGATAAATGTTCGCTTAAAAATGTTTAACTAACCAATTTTTTCTGATCATCTTCTTACTGCCAAATCGCTCCTCAACGCCTTCTTGCTGCCCACTTGCTCCTCAACGCCTTCTTGCTGCCCCTGGGACCAGCAATACCCTCCCCCTACCCCCAGATCCATCCAGCGCCCAAAGGGAAACGGTAGCGCTGACTTTAGGAAACTATGGGGAAGGAAGCTGATTAAATTATTGGAAAATACAGTGTTGAGTGGTAGTCTTTGACTTTAGCAACTGAAGTGTACACTAGCAAAGTATCGTGCAATAATCTCACGCCTCGTGACGACTCGTTTCGGGGTTTTATTTTTAAGGCCTTATTTAATTTGTACATTTACGACGCGTTATACTCACTAGTAATCGTAGTATTTTTCTCTCTTCTTCTTCTCTCTAGCTCCATCCCAACTCACTGTCTGCGAAGACTGTTGGGGTCAGCTCTCCTTGTCCTCAGGTTGTATGCTCTTCTGTCCCGGACTACGTCCATCAGGCCGTGTCTCTGCATCAGGTTATCTTTTTGCACCACCCATGAATTATTTGGTTTTCCTCTGGTTGTTATTCGAGGAAGATCCATGGAGATTGCCTGGTTCACAATGTGATCGGGTGCTCTGCGTCCAACGTGCCCATACCATTTCAATCGCCTCTTCTCCATCTTACTGTTGATGTACGAGTATGTAACACCTAGGCTTCCACGAATGCGTGAGCTTTTTATTTTGTCTCTTAGGGACAAAATAAAAAGGGTAGTATTTTTCTCTCTGAAATTAATAAATAGGATTCCATGAAAGTTACAAAAAAATGTTGACGTAAGGTTTTATTGGGCTTATGCCATCTTGAGTTTTATGGCCAGTGGGGATTCCGGACAGCGCCACTCCATCGAGTGTACTTTCAACAGAGGATTATGGTATAAAACCACATTTTTTCCCTTTGACAATTGACTCAACTATTTCTTTTTGTTTCCCATCGGAGAGCATCAACACTTTTGAGTGCTGACCAAAGGCAATGACTTTGGGCAGCGCTCAAGAGTTTTGCCATTCAGCTGGTCAAAACATTGACATATTAGAACGCATATACGGAAAATGGAACCAAACCACAGACAATATTTGTTAGGTTTATTTGAAATTGATTTAGTTTATTCACGACACAACAGTCTTCTACATAATATGAAGAAAAAAAAAACAATGGCACACAAGACACGTCAATTAAACAATTGTAATTTGTTTTATCAAACACTGTTTATTCCACTTTTTGTAACGGTATATCCCTATCGGGTTCAAGGCAAAAATAAAGGTTTATTGATAGTAGTCGAAAATCCCCTCGCCATTCCAACGTATATTTAGCTGGAAAGCGAAGCTGTGCCATCGAGTTAATTTTTTTAAGTGAGCCGCTGCACGCCAGCAAACTCGCCGGCCACACCGTTGTACTGGATCCGATAGCACACTGAAGTGAGACGATCGGTGCACACCGGCATGTTTTTTTTTTAAGAATAGATATTACCGAAGTCATAGGTATCCTTATACCCCCGAATACTAGGCGAAAAAAAAAATGCCTGTGTCATTATGGGAGCAGCACAGTGCGGGGTTCGGATATTGGTTTTAGAATGCGGTATTGGTTTTAGAATGCCTCACGATTGGTTCGCGCAGAGCGCACGTTTGTATTGTTGTTAAAATAATCGGTGATAAGAAAAACACTACCATTCGACATTAGCAGTGCGATTTTTGTCTAATGTAATGTATGATTCAAAAATTTTCGAAAGCTTAGAATGTACTTTTTTATAAATTAAAGTTTCTTAGAATTTAGTATCACTCCATCCACTATTATTTTAAAAGTTTATTATTTGGCATTGTAATCATGTAATTATGATACATGAATATGTTAAATAATCTAACATTCAATAACAATAGTATTTTTATGTGCATTTTTATTTTTATGATTATTACAATTTAAGCTGACAGCATTTTTAATTTAAAAAAACGTGTGTGTTCATTTCAATGTTTGAATCTAAAATATTATTTTTGTATTTTTTTTATTTTTCACTTCATTAAACAAGTAAATTAACAAGTTTTTGTAAACGCACTGTTACTCACACTATTGCAAAATGAGTCTTCTGGCTGAATGATTTATAAATTATGGTACCAAAAAAAATTTAAGACAATTTTTTGTGAGCGAAAAGTGGTTCGTGGTTTTGTCAAATGACGTAAGCGGCTGCAGCTCGGGTGTGTTGAACTATCGATGTGTGTTTATATGTGAATTTAATGGGTGGAAGTTAGCTTTTTCAGAATAGGCAATGAACCTCGTGAGATGGCTGACATAGAAAATTAAAATAAAATAACACGATCATTGCAGAATTTTTCAAAATGCTTTATCAAAATTATATCGGCGCACAGTGATATTCAACCAGTTTGTAAAGTAACAAATGACTTTTTAAATTAAATTTTGTCCGCCGTGCTTCAAAAATGGAAATACTAATCAAATTAGTAACAAAAGGTGCCGGCAGATGGAGAGTACGTAGCTCTATCTCCTCCAATCACTCGAATAATCATTGTTATTATAACGGTTTCATTTAATCCCTTCCTATCAAACAGATATTTTATTATTTCCTATCATTTTGATGGTTCAATTTATTTTGAATTTATTAAAAAATATATTAACAGAAGAATGAAGACTTAAAAGAGGTGAAGAAGGCAGATTATGTATTTGTTGTGTGTTATGAGAGGGTGTGACAATTGTTTATCATGCATATATTGGATATCATGTGTGCATGTTTATCATGTTACACTTTCGTTATTTACACTACAGCCTGGGGGGATTATTGCCATGTGGCAATATCTTTCAACCAACCAGAAATATGTTAAAGAAGCATTAAGTGAAAATCAGACTGAAATCCTTTTTTAATAAAATCTCGATTTCGACGGGAATCGAACTCGCCACCTTCTGGTTGGGAGACAAGCGTCTTACCAACTAGGCTACGAAGGTCGTTATGTATGTATGCATATATTGAATAAATTAATCAGAAGTCATTTAAAATAGTATTTCGTAATATGGACGATATCAAAGGTTACGTATCGGTGGCCATGGTTTAATGGTTAGCATGCATGCTAAGCGAGTGAATATCCCAGGTTCGATTATGGGTAGATTCAATTACGGACTGAAAAATTAATTTTTCGAGTGCTGTTAAAAAACAACACAAAAATAATGCTACATAAAACTCTACCTAATGAAAAGCCAAAACGGATGAAATATGTTGATCATCTTGGAATATTGATGTGCTTACTATCAGAACTTTGGGTTCGGTCAAAAGTGTGTGTGTGTGTGTGTGTGTCCTTGCTGAAGTGCAACAGCTTGAACAATACACGTAAAGGCGTCTTCACACCACTATGAACCATACACGTACAGGCGTCTTACGTCTACAAGATTACTAACAATCATACTCGTACTTGATCACAAAGGATAGCCACTATCGTATCGAGAGTGTAGATATTATTCCTGGCTTTATCGTAGTGTATTCTTACTGTAGGTGCTTAATTATTGTAGTGTATTCTTACTGTAGGTGCTTAATTATCGTAGTGTATTCTTACTGTAGGTGCTTAATTATCGTAGTGTATTCTTACTGTAGGTGCTTAATTACTATATAGTAGTGTATTCTTACTGTAGGTGCTTAATTATTGGTAATTAGAGACTGGTAGATCTTTTTAATTTGGTAACCGACCACTTGCTTTGATGCGATGGGCTAATCATGGACACTTATGCCCCTAATATTTTTTTGAGGCTATGCACACATAGTTTGTTATGTTAACTTATGCATTATTTAAAAGAAAAACTATATGTTTAATTACCGCTATTTTGTAACACCGATTACCCTAAGACAGACCCTAAAATTGATGTCAGGCAGCTATTAAGCGCCAAGACAACAATGATTTAAATAAAAAAACATCTCCAAGTAAATCGGTCCGGGAACTACCGGAAATCAAACATATGTCTGAGTGCTAAGCATGCATGATAATCACGGGAAAACAGAGTCATTTAATATGTTGGATAAGGTTTTTCGTTATGTTTTACTGTGTGATTTGGCTGATGATGCCGACGTATCGAAAAGCCATTTAGGCTTGACGAAGGATTGCTTATGTAGGAAATCCCACGACAATTTTTAGCAGCCTCTGTTAAATGGCGCGATAAAGATGATGATCAGACTGAATCAGGACTTAATGAGTCGATAAAAAGGTTTTTATATTTGTTGATTGGATTTGGTGTTTTGGTTCCTGTTAAGTGTGATCCTGCAGAGAGTATTCATCTCTGTCCGGCAACCACAAAGTAGATCTACGCATCCCTCGATATACACCACCTAACCGATATATTTTCTAGCGAATCGACAGACCCGTACTGGACTTCACTATTTTTTTTTCAATTTATTAATCCTTGATAGCCTGAAATTAAAAAAAAAAGGAAATATGAAAACGAATATCAGTCATTTACAAATTAACGTTAATATCCATAAAAGACCAAACTGAAATTTTACTTTTCTGAAATAACTAAAAAAACAACAATTGTTTTCTTCTTTATTATGGACGCTCAAACAGAGATTATTTATTGGCGTTCCCAGTTCACTGTTCTTCTTTTTTTACGTCGTCCTTTACTGTCCATGCAGTGAGACTCTGGAACCAGTTACAAACCAATGTTCGACTCGCTCCGTCTTTGACATACCTTAAAAAACAACTGAAAAAACTCTTAATTTTTAGTCAGTAATATAACTTGTCCCATTCCTGATTTTTCTTTACTCTCCACCATCCCTTCATTTTCGGAAGCCAGAGAAGATAGAGCGCCATACTTTTCTAACCTAACACACATCCTTAGCCTCTCCACATCCCTACAGCTTCTCATACAACCTCTAGGATTCCATTGACTTTCTAGTTCCTTTTCATTGTATTGTATTCCACTTTCGTTGTATACAGTATAATCTGGCGGGCTTATTGCCATGTGGCAATATCTTAAAACTAACCAGAAAGATGTTAAGAAGGCCTTAAGTAAAAACCAGACGAAAATATTTTTTTTTTTAAATATGGGTAACAACGGAAATCGAACCCGTAATCTCCGGGCTGGGAGACAAGCATCTTATCTATTAGACCACGGAGGTCGTCCTTTTTTCCTTCTTTAAGAATATCAACCATACTCTTGATCTTACTTTACATTCATTGGTCTTTCTGTCATACGCCTTCCACTTACATCTGCACTGTAAATATATTTCGTTAATATTTCTTCCTTCATTCGTTCTACACACACATGCCCAAACCATCTCAACGTATCCTTACTCATCTTACTTAACACATCAGCCTTAATGTCAGATTAATCCCTTATCACTTCATTCCGTATTCTGTCATACATTATCACTCCATGTATTCTTCTCAACGCACGCATCTGTACAGCATGAACTATATTCTGTTGATGGTGGATAATTCTTCTCTATTTTTATTAGTTCATTTCAACATGTCATCATGACAGACTTTATTAACACTCGAGACAATCAGCGTTCTTCAATAGCACACTTAAAAGCTTCTAGTTTATTTTTTATGTCCTGAGTAAGTATCTATGCTTCAACATCATATACAAGTACGGAGAATATGTAGCAACTCAATATGTAGCAATTCAGCCAGCATCCCAGATATCTGTATCGTTGGATTCGCTCAACACTTTAATTATTTTTTGTCAAAATATACCCATGTCTGTATGTCTTTTCTACTGGCAATTATGAACTATATTTTTTATATGTTCATTTTCGATCCTCTTGCATTAACCCTCTTTAGTAACACCTGTAAACTGTGTCACCAGTATATCAAATTTTATTTATAATTTGATTGTTTATGACTATTCAATCGTTCACGCCATCCAATGTCTCCTTTAAAACGGATTCAAAGTACATTAAAAAAATAAGAAATAGTGGTGAGTATGCATGCTTGTCTTACTCCACGATATAACATATTTCTACGAGTATATCGGGTGTTACCCGGTATAGATTTTTTGTATGTATCCAATATATCATTTTTTTAGGAAATAATTTAACAACGAAATATAGTACTCATTTGATTGAATTGATATTTTTGCACTTACACGATCAATGTATGCATATTCTATTATTTACATAAAAAAAATGTTTTGTGTGCTGGTATCTTCTTGTACATATAAGTCTATATATCTAATTAAGGATGACAGCCATGGCTTAGTTGGCGAGACTTATAACTTCTTCTCAGGCGTATAAATATTTATTTCCAATGGTACTCGAAAAATTAAATTAAAATAAATATTTCCAGCTCAGGTAAAAAAGTTCTTCTCGAACGGGATAGCAATGCCAACACGTGTGACAACGAACCGCGAGTTCCGTGATTACTCAAGTTCTAAGTCCAAAGACTATATGAATAGTGCCGAGGACAATATTGTATCTTTCAAGCTCTTAAATATATCTAAATCATCAATTGGAATTCGTTGAAGGGCCCCATACGAATAAATAAATGAATATAAAAGAAAACATGATATATAAATGAATCACAAAAGTAATCGGTTGGTGAGAAATAGTTTTGTAACGTGTTAAGTAAGATGAGATGGTTTGGGCATGCAGAACGAATTGTAGGGTACCCACGTCCCTAAAATATTGTCAACATGCAGGGTCAACGACCGATGAATCAACCTCTGGATATCTACAATTGTCACATACCAGAAACGTCAACACTGTTTACACGAAAATAATATTTACATCGCATTCCAAGGTAGAAAGAGAACATATCACGCCGTCTCGCCGTTTCGACAATAAATATGCTACCCACTGTAGTATCCGCAGCGCTTGCGACCACCTCAGTACGCGCAGGAGTGAGATCGAGATATACCGCGGACGCATTCACGCGCCCCGTTCTGAAATTCTATATATACCTACTTATCGATGAATAAAGGCACTTGTTATTATTCACTCGACCATTCATTTCTGTTAATTATTTACCGACTATTCACTCTCACTTTTACCGCATTCCTGAATCGACGTATTTTATTTTAAATACAAAACAAATCAAAATCATCACGACGTATCAAATTAAGCATCCCGCTAAATTGATGACCCCGAACGAAAAGGAACACAGAATTCGACTAAAGCGAATACAGAGATGTCACATCAACATCATCAGCACGTCCTACTAGGACACACGCTAAAGAATGAATGAATAAAGACTAACAAAATATAGATAGGGAAAATGTGAGTGGAAGGCGTGGTAGAGGAAGGCCAAGAAAAGCATGGTTGAATCAAGTGAATGATATTTTGAAAGAAGAAAATTTAAAAGAAAATGTACCAAAGGCGAAGGATTTGTGCCGAAATAAAAAAAACTCTGACACGCTGCCTGCTCCAACAGGGAAATATCTTAATGGATAATGATGTAAGATAATGAACTCATTTGTATAGTTATATAAATAATTCAGACATTTTTAAAACCCGCTGGGTCTTGTTAGCTGTAAACTCCATTGTGAAATATACAAGTAAATTTCTTTTAAAATTTTGAATAAATAATTAGCAAATGGTATATTTTTAGAGGTGCGAATTAATCATCGAAGGCGTTTTTAATCCCTAACGCTGCCCCTGAAACCTTCCCCATGAAAAATCGCCGTCCCAACTAAAACATCCCAAATTGGGATAACAATGTATTCTTTTAGCGTTTATTGACTTCCAGGGGTGTACTAAATTATTTTTTAACATCGTCATTAACAAAATTTACCTATGTTCAACATGGATAGACAGAGAGAACGGAAATTTGCATTACATACTCGTACATTACGTTCTTTGACACCAGTTACCGACTAATATTAGGTAAGTGGTCTAAACAGCAACAAAAAAATCTCACTTCAGTGAAGTAGCGTGCTTTTTTATCAATCTCTCCACCCGTCTCCCAGCCATTGAGGTAAGTTAAATCGTTGTTTAGTTTATTATATTTATATAAATGTTTACGCTATTTTTGTTTAAGTATACAATTTTAACTAACTATGCCGTTTTTTTAATCAACGGCATAAATCTTTCACCTTACAATCTAAATATTTTTTAAACTATTGTAAGGAGTGAAAGAAGGTATTGCCACCTGGCTAAATATCCACCGTGTTGTACACAATAAATAAATATGTAACAATTGATTTCAAATCACAAAATACATACATACATACATACCATCACGCTGTTTCCCTGCTGGAATAGGTACAAAAGACAGAGCGTCAGACTTTCCTATCTCAATATATATTTCACCTCTTTCACATACAGACACTTTCTCAAACAGCTCCTACGAATTATCATACTTCTTACATTTCCTTCTTTTAAAATGAGATTCACTAGATTTTTACGAGGTTCAGTAACAACGACGATAAGTAGAAAAAAATATCATGTATCTATCTGCTGTAATTTTGTTTTGTTTTAAAGTTTTATGGAGTCACGTATTTTATAATTATGAAACTAGATACGAGGTATTTATTTCGTCATGAGCACAATAACTCGCTGTATCTTTCCGTTGTTGAAGGCATATGATAAGTGAGCTATAAGAGAGATGTCTAGTAAAAGGTTTGAATTGGAATGTAGCGATATGAAAGGCTTTAGTTATATATCTAGAAAGAGGTACGGTTAAAAATGTGTACGATGTATGGGTTAACTCAGAAAAAGTGAAGCAGGTTGATGTGTTCTGTTATCTAGGCAGTATGTTTAAGTGTGATGGGTGAGTTGAAATAACATTGAAAGGAGGGTAGCGACAGGGAACCAGATAAACGGATAACTTAATATTATACAATATATAACAACCGTGCAATATCAACAGTAGGAAAAATTAAAAACATACACCAATGAAAATAGTGTGCTGGAGGCCATCATGATATATATAAGTGAAATTTGAACTCGGTAGAAGGTGGATAATAGTAAGATTAATGCTCTCCAAGTGATGGATAGCTTGTTCGGAGTTTCGGTCCGATGGTAGGACACCTTACTCCTTCATCGGATAAGTTCTGACTGTTAAGATATTTATTGGAAATTTTTGGATCTTTTTGGGAATCGGGAAAGGATAGGTTTGTGGTAATTGTTTTGATTTTATGAATGATTATGAGAAATTATAAACGATTAAATACATATATAAATATGATGATATGTACATAATATTAAATACAAATATACATAAATTTGTGTCGTCACACACTGTTTTATATTGAATGGGTGAAAAAAAAAAAAAAAAAAATGAAAAAATGAATTGTGAATAAATTATAAGAATGAATATAGTATATGTAGATAAGTAAATGAGTGGGGAAATGTGTGACTTTTATAAATATATTAAGGTGTAGAAAATGTTTATTGAAGGTGAGAAATGCGGTTGCCTATGGGGGTAAACTGTCTGCCGGAGGAATTATCGATGATGGGGTGTTCAGAGTGACAATCGGGGGGTCATTTGGGGGGATGATTAGAGTTAAAGAGGGGGGGGTCGGGGGGATGTTTCGAAATATTGATTTCGGACGAGTGTGTCTGTAACTGGTGTTCGCGTTGTAGTTATCTAAGGCTTTTATGACTGGGTTGGGATGACGGGATATAGAGCTGTAGAACCTTTCGGCCAGAGTGCGCATATGTTCGGGGATAGTATGTAGTTTGGTATCTGCGTGGAGTCTTGAATTACGGACGATGTAGGGTGCTTTTAAAATTATGCGGAGGGCTTTGTTTTGAATGATCTGAATGTGATGTAGCGTTGTTTTCTTCGCGTGGCCCCAGACCGGAAGGGCGTATGTCAGTTGCGGTCTGACGATCGCTTTATATAGGTGGAGTTTAGTGCGCGTGCTAAGTTTGCTGTATTTACTGATCAAGGGAAATAATGATTTGAGTGTTCCGTGAGCTTTTGATTTGATATTGAGGGCGTGTTTATGCCACGAGAGTCTACTGTCTAATGTGAGGCCTAGGTATTTTACGTGTTTTGACCATGGGACGCTCTGGCCGAAGAGTTTAAGAGTTCTGATGGGTTTGATGTATCTGCGTGAGAAGCGGACTGCTGTGCTTTTGGTGGGATTTATTTTGATCTTCCATTTGGTGCACCAGTGCTCCAGAATGGGAATGAAGTCTTGCAGTCTGTTGTGGGATACGGACTCATATTTCGATGAAGAGAGAAAGGCTGTGTCGTCAGCGTATTGCGCGGTGATACAATGTGTACGTGAAAATTGGGGCATATCGCTCGTGTATATGTTATACAGGATAGGGGACAACAGTGCACCTTGGGGCACACCTGCCAGAATGGGGCGAGGGGATGAGTTTATACCGTCTATTTTGACGGAGAAGGAGCGATTTTCAAGGAATGATGCGATGATTTGCACTAGTCTGAGGGGAATACCTGACTTGTGCAGTTTGAATATGAGTCCGTTGAGCCAGACTGTGTCGAAGGCTTTCGCCACGTCTAGTGAAAGGAGGGTCGTGAGGCCTTTGGAGCTGAAGTATTTGATGATGTGTTCTACAACGCGAAGAAGCTGATGGTTGGTAGAGTGTAATGGCCTAAATCCGTGTTGCGAATCTGGGATGATGTTACGTGAGTAAGTTTCTAACGAGAGACGTTCTAGGATTAATTTTTCGAGCACTTTACCTAGAGTCGGGAGCAGACTGATCGGTCTGTAATTTTCAGGGATAACGTGGCTTTTACCCGGTTTAGGGAACATGATGACGTCGGCGTTTTTGAATGGGGCTGGAAAGAATTTATGTCGAAGGCAGGCATTGTAAATGGCGGTAAGGGCGTAAATGGCTTTTTTCGGAAGTTTTTTCAAGGTGAGATTATTGATTTTATCGGGGCCGGGGGCTTTTTTGTTGATGAGATTTTTTATGATAGATTGAATTTCTAACGGTGAGAAGAAGTCTGTGGTGGGGGGGGTTTGCTCATTTAATATGTCGGCAACTGCGTTGTCGACCATTATTGAGTGAGAGGGGTTAGAGAGGTCTGCATTTGGCGAGAAGATATTAGCTAGAGAGTCAGCAAAGGTCTCTGCGCGGTCGCGAGCAGAGAAAACGGGGCCATTTGGTCCTTGAAGAGAGCTGGGTCGGGAGGGCGTATTTCTAAGGCTACGCGTTAGTTTCCATTTGAGTCCATCATTGTATTCGAGAGACTCGACGAAGTCTGACCATTTGTCATTGCGGAGTTGCTGTAGGAGGTGTTTGATTTTTTTGACTAATCTGTTGTAGTCGGTTTTGTAAGAGGGGACAGCTGTGTTTTGCCACAACTTTCTGGTTTTGTTTTTTTCCATAATCAGTATTTTGATATGTGGAGGAAGGGGAAGTTCGGGTTTATCAGCTGGTCTCTCTTTTGAAGAGGATGTGAGAGCGGATTTGATGGTGGTTGTGAAGTCATTTATAGCGGCGTCTATGGAGTTCGTGTCGGGGAAGGTTGTCGGTATTTTGATGCTGCTGTCGACGTTAATAGCGAAATCGCTCCACGAGGTGATGTGTCGCGGAGGGGCTGAGGGCGAGAAGGGTGGTAAGCCATCCGTCAATTGAAGTAATACCGGGTAGTGATCGGATTGAAGCTGGTGAACAGTCGTGAGATCTGTTTGATAGAGAATGTCGTTATGGACAATGATGTCGATGACATCAGGGCGATGATTGTCTATTAGTGGATAGAGGGTGGGAGACGTGGGTCCTTCCACGAAGTATCTTTTCCGGGAGGAGATTTCGTCAAGTTTATTACCGTGAGTGTTGGAAGTGCGGCTGTGCCAGAAGGGGTGTTTAGCATTTAGATCTCCCGCCATGATGGTGGGGATATTATCTGCGAGGAATGAGTCCAATTCAGACTCGACAAGTGGGGAGGTAGGTGGAAGATAAGTCGCGCAAAGTTTAAGAGGGCCGTGATTGGCGGTGTTCACCACTACGCATGTGGATTCTATGTTGACGGTGGAAGGGGAGGGGATGTGGCAGTGGTCTATTGTGCTTTTGATGAGAGTTGCGGTGCCGCCTTTTCTGCCGATGAGGCGGTCGTCTCTGTAGCAGTAGTAGTTACGGATGCTGTAACGGTAGCTCGGTTTGAGATGCGTTTCCGTTATCAGCAACACGTCCAGGTTGTGCTCGAGAAGGAAATCCTCGACCTCTTGTTTATGTGTTCTGAGGGAACCGTTTGCATTCCAGAACGCGGCGGATATATGGGATGGTTTATAGGTGCGAGCCATGTTCTTGGATGTAGTTGAGGAGGTTCATGGCTTCGGTGATGGCTGATTTTAAGTTATTCAAAATGAGATCGCGATTTGGGGGGGGGGCGGCGGGCAATATGTAGTTTTGGGGTGTAGATGTTGATAATAGGGGGCGATGAGTTGCGACGTTCGCGTATGACGCGTTGGAAGTGACTGGTTTCGATGCACTCTGGGGGGCGTTGGGGAATCGCCGTGTGGCGTTGTTTGCCGAGGGGGCGTTCGGTAAGGGGGCGTTGGTGGAGGGGCGTTGGTAGATGCCATCCATGAGGGGGCGTAAGGGCTGCGGGGTCTGGAAGTGGTGGTGGGGAGCGATTGAAGGGAGGTTGCTCTTGGGGAAGCGTGGGCAGCCTCTGAAGTTGGCCGTGTGTGGGCCTCCGCAGTTACAGCAGGTGGCGGGAGTGTCCGCGGGCTTCCTGCATTCAGATGTGTGATGCGTTCTACCGCATTTCACACAGTTGGCTGGGGCGTGGCAGTTGCCGGCGGAATGGGCAAACTGTTGGCATCGATGACACTGGCCCATGCCTTTGCGCTTGTTCAGCTCCTCCACTGTGACTCGAATATCGAGTACACCGTGGAGTTCGGTGAAGATGCGCTTTGCGGAAGAGTCCCTTGTCATCTTGACGATGACCATGGGGAGTTCCACTCGATTCCGGTTTTTCATGCGATACACATTTAAAACCGGATAATCGAGTGATTTGAGTTCATCTGAAATGTCCTCGACGCTGATAGGGGTCGGTAGGCCGCGGATGACGGCTAGCAGGGGCTTCTCGCTCTCCAAATGGAAAGAGTGGTATGGAATGGCGAGAGAATCGGTAATGTGGACTAGGGAGCGGTAGGCCTCTACGGTTTCAGTGGTGATTTTAAGATCACCATTGGGCTGCACCTTCGAGGAGAAGTGAATGTTTTGAGACCTGAGTTTAGCTCTCAGGTCTCCATATTTGGCGGAATTGTGAAGTACGATGGGGGGGATGCGGTCTTTTTTGATCTGAAGTAGAGGTCGTGAGTCATTATTTAGAGGTGGGGCGGGGGCTGCGGGATGAGGAGGGCTGAGTGGGCCTCTCATTTTTTTGCTGGTTTGGGCCACGGTGGCACCAGCTGGCTTCGGGTCTGATTGGGGGCAGACGAGGGGGGGGCTTTCTTGGGATTGAAGAGCCCTTTTACGGTTTTAGGCAACAGATTGCCAGTCCATTTCTGGAATATCCGGAATGATAATTATTGGCGGGAAAAGTGGGGAGTCAAAAGTGGGGGTGGGGCGCGGCGGTGTTGTGATAGGGATAGGGACCACTGACAAGACAGTGGGTGAAAAAGATGGAGGGTTTTTGGCCTCAATCGAGACCTCACCTTTATTGAAGAGTTCACGAAGAAGTTTTACCATCTTCATTGTCTCTTTTTTGGATGTGGTCTCCATCTTGAAGAGCTCGAAGGCTTCCTCGAAAGTGGAGATGGTCAGATCAGGGGATGTTGAGCGGTCCGGGGACTTAGCGAGGTCTGGTATAGGCGAGGTCACGGCGACGGATGCGGGCGTTTCGGTTGGTTCGGAACTAGTTTTTCTAGTAATGATGCGTGGAGTTTTAATGATGAAGTTCGGTTTGACGGATTTGACGGACTTCATGGCTGCTTAATAGGAGGAATTGAACAAATAGAAAGAATAATTGTGGACAATAAAAAGTAGGATATAGCTGTGGAAAAAATAAATATAATTGTGTAATGAGTAGAAACACAAACAGTGATAAATAAAGAATTAAAGTTTTTAAAGTTTTGATGAGTAATGTGAAATATGAAATGAAGATAGGATGGGGAGAGCTGTCGACCTTTTCAGATCTTCAACTCTGCCCTCGGAGTGTAAAAGGGTAAGAAGGATAGTAACAGTCAGTGGCTTACTTGATGAAGAAGAAGAAATTCTGGCATCGACCGGCACTCGGAACAAATTATGTCACCAAGAATTTTGTGGAGGCCGGCTCCTTATCACGAGTTAATATAAAAAATAAACCGATTTGATCTTAATAGCTGTCTGGGACGAGTGGAATGTCAATTTAATGTTTGTTGTTTGTGCACATGCGAAGCCGGGAACGACACTTGTTATCGCTGTTTTAGCGACGATGCGCGGAAAGTATGCGCACTGGCAAAAACGGCGACGGTGAACTTTATCGTGTATTGTACTGTTAGCAACGGATTGCAGTGAGATCGCGTTATGTTAGCAACAAGCGACTGCTCTGTAGCAGATCCGTGACTGAACTGAAGATTAATGCTGTGGAGATGCGCGCACTACGGAAAAATTGTGGAGTGTCAATGTTTGAAAGAAGTCTGAATGAAGACAACATAAATGGATGTTTTAAGTAAGATGAAGAAAGGAACTTTAAGGTGGTATGGGCATGTGGCGAGAATGAATGATTAAGCGAGTACACAGGTCAAAAGTGGAAGGTGTGTATTGTAGAGGTAGACCTAGGAAAACGTGAATAGGCCAAATGTACAAGATTTTTAAAGTGAGAAATGTGAATAATAGAAGATTGTGCATGACGAGATGTACGAATATGGAGGAGGCAAAAGTTGTGTGCTTGGATAAAAAAGTTTGGAAATATGTTCACTCTGCCTATCCTGCAAGGGGCATGATGACATATATTACAGAATGTTGATTCTTGTAAAGACTGTGGACGTTAGCAATTTATAAACTATAAAACATAATGTAAAGGAACTTTCAAATTGAGCGGTTTTTTAAATTCTTGGATAAAACACAGATGGCGTCGCGAACTTGCCTGGGTCTTGTGACATTTGAGAAGTGTAATGTATGACATTTATAAAAATGAAGTCGTACTCGTATATGTTATAATACAACAACGCGTTCAAATTGTTCAATTATTTTATGTATTGTAATCTCAGGAAACGTTGATTTTAATTGACCATCCAAGATCATGTGATCTGACACCGTTGGACAGTTTTCTCTGGAGTTGCGTAAAAAGCCAGGTCTATAAGAATAACCCCCGATTAATTCCTGAGTTGAAGAAAGAAATTATTTGCGTTATTGATGAGTTAAAACCGCAATTATGCCAAAATGTCATCGAAAATTTTGACAAAAGAGTGGACATCTGTGGAGCTGCAAGAGGTGGACATTTGGCGGATATTGTTTTTTGTGTTTAAATGTCATGCATTATACTTATTACCATTATACTTATTAGCGTTGTCAAGAATACCAACTTCCATTATATTTGGCGTTCGTAGATTATGAAAAGGCTTTTGATTCGGTCAAGAAATCCGCTATTATCAGGGCCCTTCTTAATCAGGGAGTTCAAAAACGCTACGTCAATCTCTTCAGTAATATATACAATAACGCGACAGCAACAGTAAATCTCCACCAAAGTACCGATAAATTTCCAATAAGTAAAGGTGTCCGCCAGGGCGATACCATCTCGCCAAAATTATTCAACTCTACCCTGGAGGATGTGTTCAAAAAGCTTGAATGGGAAAATAAAGGAATCTGCGTTAATGGTTCATATCTGAGCCACCTTAGATTTGCAGACGATATTATTACCTTCGCTACACGTCCTGAGGAACTGCAGAGCCAAATACTGGAATTAGCGGAGGCAAGCAAATTAGCAGATTTAAAAATGAATATTGATAAAACAAAATATATGTTAAACCGCTTTGCTGATGCCACAACTCTCCAGGTGGACGGTACACAGCTAGAACAAGTCCAACAATATATCTACTTAGGACAAAGTATTACATTTGAAGACTGTACTTTAAATGAAATAAATAGAAGATCAAAACTAGCTTGGAGTTCCTTTGGACGACTAAACTACATCTTCAAGAGCAAGCTCCCAATCTGCCTCAAACGGAAGGTATTTAACCAATGCATCTTGCCAGTACTAACATATGGATGCGAGACTTGGACTTTATCGGTACGAATGTTACAAAAGCTCCAAACAGCACAACGCAGCATGGAGAGGTGCATGCTAGGTTATACCAGAAGAGACCGAAAACGTAATGAGTGGATACGAGCCCAAACAAAGGTTGAAGATGTTATAGAGGTTGCAAAAGACTCAAGTGGAAGTGGGCTGGACATATCGCCCGAGCAACAGACCATCGTTGGACGTATGAAGTAATCCAGTGGTACCCAATAGGTATAAAAAGGCCTGTAAGAAGACCTAAGGCGCGCTGGGTGGACGAAATACGTAAGCATGCAGGTATTATGTGGCAGCAATGTGCAAAGGACAGGATTTTGTGGAGACAACTTGGAGAGGCCTACATCCTGCAGTGGATGGATACAGGCTGATGGTGATGATGGTGATGATGATACTTATTACCATATCATACATACATTAATTACATATTTCAATGACCAATGAAAAGTTTTTTTGAAATCACAGCAAATTGTGTGTTTTATTCAAGAAAAAAATATATGAATTAAAAAAACAGCTCAATTTGAAAGACCTTTTATATCTCACACTGTTTTGATTATATAAAAATACATTATGTTGCTGGTTAGAAATATGATACAGGTTTTAATTATAAGCTAAACAAATTAATATTCCTTTACCATTTTGAAGTGTTTAATTATTTTATTGATTTGTATATTTTTTAGTTATAAAACTGAATAATCAATCGACTCATTTGTATGTTTGTTTTGGATTATTATAACACTTAACGTTTTTTTCCCAGCCCTCGTTATAAATTTCAACCCCCTCGGAGTGGCGCAAATTTCCCCTCCATAAAGAATGGCGGGACAATGTATAAACGCGATGATTGAAATGTTTTTTAAAAGGCATTAGAATAACTCAATAACCGAAAGCCAAATGAAAAACAAATTGCTTGGAAAAATTATTATCAAAATTCGCTTTGTGTTTTGTATCTACTTTTCGAGTTATTGTGCTCTTGTTAGGGGCATTTATTCTTACAAATTGTGTTCGACGAAATTTCATCGGTATGGAATCGTGTCTTAAAAGAATAATAATGGAAATTATAAAAATAATAATAGAAGGACAATTTATATAACACCTTTTAAAGAGTAGACTCGTCTCAAGGGCGCTCTAACTCGAGATTCGAATCCATTTTTATGGACAAATTAAAAATATTCTACATTATAATTTGTTTAATCAAAAAATGTTTATTTCACTTAACATAACGGTATAGCCCTACCGGTTTTAAGGTTTTCATCTCGTCATCAGTATTGTTTGTGCTCCCCTGACGATGAAGGGAAAACATTGAAACCGATAAGGTTAAATCGTTATATTGAGTGGAATAAACACTACTTAACTTAACAAATCACAATGGCTTTAAACATTTACAGTGTTAACGCTTTGATTATAAATAATAATGCTACACAATAAAAATATAAAAGTTGAGTTTAGAAATAGAAAGGTGGTGGCTGCAGCTATTAGGTAAGGAACTTTCCTACGTCTATATGTTAAGAAAAACTAGTTTGTTAAAAAAATGCAGAAAACTTATCAAGAAACCTTTGAAGCTTTTCTGATGTGTTATAGAAACATTCGGCTTTAGGTGTATCATATTGTATGCGTGCAATCCTCATATATAATCATACAATTTAATACGACTTACCAAAAACGGTTGTCTTCAAGTGCTTCCTAAAGCTGCACACGCCACTCATATTATTAACAATTTTAGGCAGACAAGAGCGATCCAATTTAAATATTATCCGAGAAACCAAACGGTTACAAAAACTAACGGTCATCATTTTGTTAACTAATAAAATGTTGCAATGAGTAAATAAATTCGTTAAAATTACGAGAAATACACTGTTATTGGCTTCCAATTAAGAAATGACGATATAACATGTACAGAAGAATATTGGGCACAGCTTCTGGAATACCCAAATAGCCTAAAATCTAACCCCCTACAATGTATGTAGCTTGCTGGATAATTTGTCTGTATCCTTTCCGGTTGTTTATTGCGAATTCAATGGACAATTTTATATACCGGCGTTTAAATAGCAAGTTATATTCAAGGGCGCTATAACTCTGGTATCTAGCCCACAACAAACGAATCACGTCTAGCAGCTATAGCTTTAGCGCCCAAACGATTAATATATAATTTTTGTTTGCATATAGTACAACTTTTTGGGAGTATTGCCACATGGTAATTCTCTCAATCAACCAGATAGATGTTTATACGACTTTAAGACAAAGTCAGACTGAAAAACTTTTTTTTTTAAATATGGTTCCAGCGAAATTCAAACCCTTAACCTCTGGGTCAGACGACAGGCGTCTTACCAACTAGGAGGTTGTCATTAGTCTTGAGGTACCTTGAAAGAAGGGTTTAAATAATATTGATTCTCATTGGAATCACAAAAGCATATTTTTATATTGAAAATAAATTAAATAAATAAAAATCAAGAATAGTATATTTTTGAACCGGTTCGCCTGTAATTTCATTGTGTTAAATTCGTTTATCTCATATTTGAGAAGAATGGAAGACGAAAAATGGGATTAAAAAGGACTTGAGAAGAAATGGGAAAGGAAAAATTAAAGATAATGGAGTGAAAGGATGGAAAGCTGAGAAAACGGTTCTTAATTGAAATTTAAACTGTAATAATGGAGAGGAGAAATATTATTTTAATTGCTCGACGGGGCTTTTAAAATTTAATTGTTGATAAGAGAAAACGTAATTGTTTTTAAGGAGTTTTTAAATCTTGAAAAGTATTAAACACCTGCTTATCAGGATGATGTTTTAATATCTAATAAATCAGGCATCTATCTTAAAATTATCTTATAACTCGGAATTATATCTAATAATAATTATCTTATTACTCAAGATTCTACTTAATCATTATCTGATACAAAATAATTATTTAAAAACCCAGTCTTCTTAGTCTAAAGACTCGGATTTGGACATATTTAGTTCACCGCTTTCAGAGTCTTGGAGAATGGTGGCCAATTTGAAAGGAAGAATGAGTTTTTCTTATATTTTTCTCTCCACTTACATTATTTATAGTATTTTCACTGACCTGCCAACATGGCTGAACTGGGCATGAGATGAACACTGGTAATTGGGAATTTAATCGTTGGTTTTGTTTAGAAACGACAAGTTTTGTGTATTAATTGATTAAATACATACATTTATGCCAACAAACTATTTCCCTGTTGGAGTAGATAGAAAGGATAGAACATCAAACTTACCTATCAAGATGTACTTCCTTAGCCTCCTCCATATCCAAACCTTCTCTAGCTCCTTACTTCTTTTGCTGTCGTTTTCTACCACGACATCCACTGTGAGTGTTCTTTCAACTAAAAATTAAATCTTTGTGTACTAGATGAGGCAAGTTTACGGTTATTGCTGTGGCGGTCGCACACTTGGAACACTGTGGGCGTCTATACACACGGTCAATGACCGATGAAGTGACCTTTGCATTCCTTGACAATTTTAAACAAACAAGTCCGAAGTTCACACGCCGGCCATTCAACCCGTAGCCGGGAGCGGACCGCATTCCATACTAGAGCGAGAACGCACCTCACTTGTCTCGCCAGTTCCGTATTTGAATGATACCTACATACAACATTAATCGTTTTTGCATTCGCAGAAACGAGACTTAGGCATATCGCGAGCGCATTCCCGCGCACATTCTAAAATGATATAAATACCTACGTTTCTAATAAAATTCCTCTCTTTCCGCATTGCGATCTAACGAGTTTTATTTATCAACAAATCATCATCATATCTTCCCTTAAGGACTAGCTCCTACATTGCAATAAATTAATTTCACTTTATTTCTGATTCAGAAAAAACATAAAGGCAAATATTAGAAAACCCGAGAGAGTATTGAATACACATCACCGGAACGGGCGGGTTTTTTTTATTAGCACAGGAAGAGAAAGGTTAAAGAGGTCTCTTTCTTGTTGTCTTTCTTTCTTGAGGTAAATAAAATAGAAAAATCACACTAAATATAGCAGACGAAGAATTTGATCGAAATAAATATCTTTACTAAATGATGTGGTTATATTTGTCTCTGATATGTTAATTATGACAATCCTGTCTTGAAACTGTCTGAGTTTCTCCTCTGAGAATTTAAATCAGTAAATTTATAAATAAAGGATTCGGTTTATCCTCCTGATCCACGGTCTCCAAAAGCGTTCAGTTTTACTGCTAATTCCAAATCAATTACTGTTTTGCCTTTCACCATACACAGCATTTCCATCTCAAACAAATGGAATTGTTGGTGATGAGATCGGAATAGGATAGATTACCACAGTGCAACTGTGACTGACAAGGGCGTCCTCAATGGAGGTATATTTTATAAATGTATTTATTTCGGACTTTTATAAAAAAAACATAAATGATAGGATTATTGATATAACATAGTACGAGTATATAAATATATATCCTGAAATTAAACCTGCATGTTAAGGTAATGAAAAAGAAAATACATATGAGAAAGAAGCTAACAAACAACCTGGGCTCATCTCATCAATCGGAATACACCCCACCAATAGGAGGGCGAGCCAGCCGCGAACATGTCAGATATTTTGCAGCACATACCCTTGTGTATGTACATTTTTATCTGAAGAAAGCTTAAGTTATAAAGAAGCAAGTGATATAATTGTAAATATTTAGAAAAAAATGTCAAAAAAATTGCATACATCTACACACACAGTCCTAGATTTATTGCCAACGTAAAGAGAAATTAATGCACTTATACTCTAGAAAACCCAATATCGATTAAATTAGATCTAAGATCAAAACTTGGATACACATTAGCCTAGCTAATCTACATTCATATTAGCCTAGCCAATCTACATTCACATTAGCCTAGCTAATCTACATTCACATTAGCCTAGGTAATCTAACTACTGGACCACGACGCAAACAAAGTATTATGGAATTGCATTCACAAATATTTTTAACAATCTCGCCAAGTTAATTATAATTACATGTAATGAACTTTCTGTCCAAATTCATTCGCTTGATAATTATTATGCAGTGTTACGCCACTCGCTAAACCCCGAAAACCGATCAGCGCAAAACGGAACTATAAATGCCACTGAGTTAGTGAATTAAGCGCAGCATGCTCGTCGGGGCTGAATGGGTACTAGAGGAGAGGACAGGGAATATTGGGAGTTATATATTTCTGTATATATTTTTATTGTACTCTCAAAGTTGGTAGTATAAACCGAATGGAAGCATTCGAAATGTGGATACACCGGAGAATGCTACGGATACCCTGGACGGATATGGTCAGCAACACAAGGGTTCTTCAAAGAGCCAAAGTTGATAGGGAGTTGCTGACTAATATTAATCCGAAAGGTGTCCTACTTGGGTCATTTACTTAGAGGAGCAAAGTACAAATTACTACACCTGATCATCCAAGTCAAGATAGAGGGTCGAAGAGGTGTTGGCAGGAGGCAAATCTCCTGGCTCCGCAATACACGTGGTTGGACTGATATTTTTCGAGCTGCCGGGGACAAAGATGCTTACTCTCAGGTGATAGTCAACGTTGGATGGACCTGACATGACACTAGGAAGAAGAAGAAGAAATATATGTTTTTATTAAGTTTTAACCATATAACCCCTTAAATGTTTTAAAACAACACAAAGTAAACGATGAACTCCGTTGTCTAGGTAGTAAGACGCTTGTCTTTCAGTACAGGAATTGCGCGATCGATTGGAATTGCGCGATGGAAGCGCTTAGTACATATACCCCGATAAATACAGCCTTGCATACAAAGTATATATGTCCCCGATAAATATAGTCTTGCATACAAACAAGAAATAAAAAGTTAACAATTTATCAAGTTATCAATTATTTACCTGAAAAATAAATATATAATAATACTATGAAGTATTCTAATTTACTCTTTTATATGTAAAACCTTCCCACTCTTAAAACTTCTGTGTTTTTTTATAAAAAAACTATTAAAACAAAAGTTAAGTCTAGATTAAGTCATTTCTTTTTTCTTTAAAATTTGAAAAAAAAAACGTTGAAATTTTTAACTTCAGAAAGCTCGTCTTCTTCTCAAACATCGAGTCCAATCAAAGTCCTGCTTTAAACTAGTTCTTATTGTTGGTTCTTTTTCTCAAATATAATTGTCATTTACTGTGTACAAGACATGTCAATAGACGCTGATTATAATTATGAAACAATAATCGCATTGGATTGTACAATATTACATTTCAATTGTATGTACTATTACCTGGAAGTCTTTCATCGTGTATCAATTTCTTCCAATCATCAAAAATAAGTTGATAAGTCCTTAAGTGAAAAACGGACTGGAATCCATTAAAAAAATATGTGTTTCAACATCGAAATGTGAGATTCGCAAAAAAATACATGGAAAAAGACGAAAAGGAGACGAATTATTGTTGTGAAACTGCTTGCATTGAGAATAATAAATGTTGTGACAATGCGTACATTGAGAATAATAAATGTTGTGGCAACGCATACATTGAGAATAATAAATGTTGTGACAATGCGTACATTGAGAATAATAAATGTTGTGGCAATGCATACATTGAGAATAATAAATGTTGTGGCAGTGCATAAATTGAGAATAATAAATGTTGTGACAATGCGTACATTGAGAATAATAAATGTTGTGACAATGGATGACGTAATTAGTGATGAACGTGAGCTTAAGACTGAGTTAGATACAGAAAAGCAGCCTGAGAGAGTTTGGGCATGTAGAATAAATTAATGAACAAATACTAACAAAACAAATATAAAATGCAAATATGAGTGGCAGGCGTGGTAGAGGAAGCCTTAGGAAAGTAGCGTTGGATCAAGTAAATGATATTTTTAAAGGAGGTAATTTTAAGTCAGAGAAAGTGTTCATGACCACGTGGTAGCATTAGACTTCCATGCATTAGGTGGTCAGTTCAAACCCTGTGCTGTGCTACTCCCCTTGAATGTTAGTAATTTTTCCGCCTAGTATATAGGGGTATAAGAATACATATGGTTTAGGTCGTCATATTTATCATTTCGTTCTCCAATCGTCTCACTTTCAGTGTGCCATCAAATCCAGTACTGTGTGATTGATAATTTTGCTGGTGTGCAACGGTTTACTCACTCAAAAAAGATAAAAATAACATATAGAAGAAATCTCCATGGCTCAGTTTCGCTTTTGGCGAGGGGAGGTTCTATTACGAGGCCCAAAAACGACGATGAAAGAGTATATAACATATCATAAATGTAGAAAAGGAGAAAGATTTGTGTCGTGATTGAAAAGTCTGGCATTCTCTCCTATCTGCCAGCCCCGACACAGAAAAAAACGTGAGGGTATTTATGTAATGTACTTGGGCAAGAAGGTAGGCTTCTTACCAACTTAGTCACAGAAATGGTTGATTGGAAAAAATGTTTTGAAGCGATATATCCGCCAGATGCGTTTATATGAATTCGTTGAATAAATACTGAAAATTAATAAATTCTATACCCGCAACCCCAGTATCACTCGTGATGGTATAGTGTAAGTAATTTTTTCATCATACTTGTTCAAAACTTTAAGTAGTAATTATCACAAACAGTGTTATGTCTCGTCCCTATGGCCGAATCCCTAAGCATGTCACAGAGAGAAAACAATACGGCCAGACGTGCTGAACAGATGATTGAGTTGATTCTCCATTTGTTGAGCCGATTAAGGACATATCCACCCCCAATCTGACAAATAAACCCAAAGACTTACATAGTCCTACTTCGTGATACCTTCCAAGCCATGAGTGTTCCAATAACTTATGTAATATCAGCTTTTCAATACATTTATATAATATCAGCTACTAAATAACCTGAAAATTACATAAGTTTGAAAGTTAATCAAACCCGCAACACTTGAAAAAGGATACACAGGAAATCTATTACTCAATATAACTTTAAAATACCTATGTTTGTTGGAATTGTTTACACACTGTGTATTATATTATCTGGCTATGTACCAAACTGACGTTTCCCTGACGGTTGCGTATTATATATAGTACCTGGTGGGTTTATTGCCATGTGGTAATCTCTTCAGTCTCGCCAAAAGGGCGCTAAAAAACTTTAAATGGCTCTAAAGACATTAGACCCCACAATTCCCGAGTTGGAAGACATAGGTGCACGTATATCTTATCAATTAGTTCACGGAGGTTGTCAACCAGTAATTAGGCTCTAAACACATATTTATTATAAATAAATTGCTCCACGGAAAATAAGACAATAAAAGAGGTTGCTCTACAAAAAATAAGATAGTAAATTAAGTTTATCCACAGAAAATAAACAATAAAGGAAGAAGTTCTAAATAAAATAAAGCAAGAGAGAAATTTGCTCCATATAAAATAAGGCAATGAAGGATTTTGTTCTACAGAAAATAAGTAAATTAATTAATTTCCTCAACAGAAAATAATACAATAATGGGAATTAATTCACATAAAATAAGACAATAAAGAAAGAACAAAGGAAGTTGCTCATTTCGACGATGACGGTAAAGCTACAAAATATATCGAACGACTTCTAGCAATAGGAAACAGAGTCAATGGCACTAAAACATATATACTCGAACCGGACAGTATCACAATGGCTAAAAATCTACAACTGTATTATAATGCCAAATTTGATGAATGAAAGTGAAACATGAACGTAGAAAAAGAGTAATTAACAACATCTGACTTTTATTGTAATTTATATTGTTCATGAATTCGAAACACTGATGCATAATAATTTCAATTTTTTTTGCGACCTTGTAATACTTTTGCCTGATTGGTTGGAAGAGATTTCTACCTGGCAATAAGCCCGCCAGTTTGTTATACAATGAAGTGTTTAACGAACAACAAAGGAAGTTGCTCATTTCGAAGTGTTTCAGCACATCTAAATGTGAAAAAATCAAACAGTGAGACTATAGTTGTCATCGTCAGTTGTCGGACTTAAATGATTTTAGTGGAAAAGCGCTCTACAGTTTCATCGAATCCAATATATTTTTTCAGGCTTATTACAGACGTTAAAAAGCATGTTGTGGATAAATCAGATGAGATAAAAAAACATAACTATTTTTAAAGTATTATCGGAAGTCGAACACAACGATAAGATGAATCAAGCTACCGATGTCTTCATTGTAAAGAAAACCACGTTAAAAACATGACGAATTTATGAATAATAACTCTACTTTTACATTAAGGTTGCCATTAATACGGAATTATGAACTTCAGCAAGATAGACGTGTATATACTCTTGTTTAATCGGACACTGGACGCTTCCGTAAAAGGGTTGGGGGTAAAGCATTCTATCCAAATACAGGGGCTAACCAAAACTTTAGGGTGTAATTTAGGGTTGTCAGTTGTGACCTATATTTGTTTTATTATATATCTACAAATTATATCATCTACTATAACTCTGAAGGATGACCTCCGTGGATTGAGGATAATATAAGAAAATACCTCAAGGAACTTTGAGTATTGTAATTCCTCGGTAGTTTCCAGAGGGGCTCGCCTTTCTTATTTAGGTTGCAGTGGATCTATTATGTTTCGTCAGTCTATCGGGCAGCAGTCCCATCACAAACCTTCTTAAAAAATGATCAAGTACTGTTTCAACTTGAACCTTGAAAATGATTCATATCCCATAAAAAATTTTCATAAAACATTTTTTATGATAGTTATTTATGATTAAGCTGCCTGCCCCCATGTAAAATAACGTAAATTGAGTTTAAATAATGATGTTTGAAGATGTTAATGGCCGTTTTTTAATAGTTTAAAATGTTTTACAGATTTTGCCGTTTTGAGTTGGTGTAAATGATGGCCAGCGTTTCGAATGCGTCGCTGCCTTCATTCTCGCATTCATAAAAAACCAAATGAAGATATTTGATTAGGAACTTCCCCGCATCTGTATTTATTAAGAAAAACATATTTGGTAAGAAAAACACAGAAAACATGTCAAAGGCAGACAAACTACAAAAAAATTAGACAGATATTTCGATGCGTAAATCACGTAGACTGATTTTGACAAGTGATGTTCTAAGATTTAAACGGCTGTTTCCCAGTAGTTTAAAATGTTTTTCGGAATTTTAACAAGCTGAATTGGTTTAAACGATGACCAAGGTTTTGAAAACGTTGCTGTCTTCATTATCAGAGTGACATAAAAAAATATTACATTGATATTGGTAATGTTTTTGACATCGCCCTGATGACAAAGACTGCAACGCTTTCGAAATAGCAATAATTTAGTAGATCTTTCGATGTGGCATTGTAAACAAAATACGTTATGATTCTTTTTCTGCATATTGTAGAAAGTCTTTCGGTAATCTTCAATTCTTGGTAGGGACGTCGGTGTACCTTGTGGTCCGTGGGATGTTTAACCCTAGAAATTAAAACGAATTAAATCTGTTCCAACCCTAGCATATAATAGACCAATGAGGAAGATAATTACATTTCGAATCGATTATCCTAATAATTGATCATACCGTGGGCAAGGGTCATGGGTATGGCAGGACATCTATTCTCCGGACCTATCTGCACAGCGCAGTGCTGCCGGTAAATGCGGCGAGCTTTTAATAGGAAAATAATATTATCGGAAAAGGAAGGTGGGAGGCGGAATGGCCGACGCCAATCGTTGAATGCAATTTGAATTTCATCAATATGCACATAGGTACAAACAATACAATGCGAAGACTTCCGTTACTATCCAATCTTGTCCCTTAGTCCTGTTGTAATTTTTGCGGCTATCCGCAAATCATGTTTTGTGGTACTGCAATGGCGATCAAGTCGATTATTTTTGAAGCAATCTATTTAGTCTTACTTCGATTTTATGTCAAAGGATAGATTCAAAGGATAATTTTTTTTGCAAAAATACTGGCAACTTGCTGAGCTGTTTCGACTCCACGTGTTATGTCGTTTTATAAGCATATTTACTGCATTGCAGGTAAATTAATTTTCCCGTGATGTCGAACCCCTTAAGTCCATCGTCACATTAATTTCGTATTCAGACAGTTCCTTCTTCGTCACTGAATAATATCGCGCTTATAAGAAATAAAGAAGATTTCGATCTTTTAGTGAATATCGCGCTGGGCGGGGACTTATTTTGTCCTCCGGAACAGAATAAGTCGTGGTGAGATCCAACTGACCTCCGTGGTCTTGTCGGGAAGAAGCTTGACTTACATCAATAGGTTTTGGGATCGATTCCCTGTGGTACCCATAAAAAAGTTCCCAATCAGGTAAAACAATTAATCTAGTACCAATAATAAAGACCACATCCGTCGCCTAGTTGGTAAGATGCCTATCTCCCAGCCCAGAGGATGCGGGTTCAAATCCCGCTGAAACTTAATATTTTTTTCAAAAGGATTCCAGTCAGGCTTTAACTTAATGCTACTTTAACGTCTTTCTGGTAGGTTGGAAAAGATTGCCACACGGAAATAAGCCCACCAGGCTGTACTCTGCCCTCTGACATCTCTGCCCTCAGGACAAAAGTTGACATGTAAAAAAAAATTATGTGTTTTTGTAATTTAAAAAAAACTAAATGTCAGTTTTTGAGAACACAAAAACGAAACTAAGGTTTGATTTTTAATTTTTTTTAATAAAACTCGTATTAAATTATATGACAAATAGAGTTTTATTGGCTTTTTCGTAAAAGATTTTAATTGAACCATATATGTTTTATTATTTTTTTATAAAATAAATTACACATATTTTTTTTAATTGTATTCACCACTGTTTTATTTTCGTAAATTAAATACCGGTTTTAAAGACCTTCATCTTGTTCGTCAGGTGTAGATGAACTAAATTACATATCTAAAATATAATTTCTAATTGCACTAGATATAGAAGAAGGGTGGGTAGTGGCTAATAAGAGAAGGAGAATAGGTAGGAGTTAAAAGAACGGTTTTTGAATGGGTGGCATATTTAGAATAGAATCATTATTAAAATTTACTAATTGATTTATAATGTTGTTTTAGTTTAAATATGTTTTAAGTTTAAAACTGTTAAGTGTGTAAATACATTATTTTAATTGTAAAATGTGTATGTATGACTTTACATTTGTTATAGAGGCATCGTGACTTCCATACCTAATGGTGATACGACATTCGAAGATAGTGTGCACTCTGGAAGGCCGATTACCACTAATGACTATGAAACGAAGGATTTTTATCGAAAATATCCAGCATTCTACGACACGATTGCCGAGTTACTGAAAATAACGAAAACTACCGTCCACGGTGCAGTTTCGAGCTAGAATTTGACCTCCATCCTGTCGTGTAGCTCGTGGCTGAGCACCGTGACTCCCATAATAGCTTCTTACGACTCTTTTCCATCAATCCCTTACTCCGCAGCTCAAAAGGCAGTTGTTAAAGGTAGTCCAGTTGCATCTCTCTCTTGTTTAGTCAGGATTCTTCCTCTTACGTGTCGTCCTTCCACGCCTCCAGTAACCACAAACCTCTCCAAACTGTCTCCTTGGCCACGAGCAATGTGCTCAAAGAATCGGAAGACTTGTCTAAAGCAGGCTGTCGACAATTTGTCAGTGATTCTCAGTTCTTCGAAAACGGAAGCGTAAGTTAACCTTGCTGTCCATGGAATTCGACCTAAACGTACGAAATTATGTACTTTTCGGAAAATTCAATACAAGTAAGTATGCGCAAGCTAATTTTCCGCCACGCTAAGATATGAAATATACAAAACTTCCTTTAATTTATTTAAGGGGACTTAATAAGAATTACGTGAATATAGTAATGCTAACTATGAACTATCTCATCCATAGCGATGGAGGATGTGCAGCAGATGTAACACATAGAATTAGTGTGGGATGGATGAAGTTTAGATCAATGACGGGAGTTCTATGTGATCCGAAAATGCCAGTTAAGTTAAAAGGAAAAGTATACCAAACGATTGTCAGACCCGCACTCCTCTATGGCTCCGAATGCTGGACGATGTATAACTCTTACTCTAGGCAACTAGAAACTGCTGAAATGCGCATGCTAAGATGGTCAGCTGGTGTGTCCCTAATAGACAAAATAAAAAGCTCACGCATTCGTAGAAGCCTAGGTGTTACAGACATCAACAGTAAGATGGAGGAGAGGCGATTGAGATGGTATGGGCACGTTGGACGCAGAGCACCCGATCACATTGTGAACCAGGCAATCTCCATGGATCTTCCTCGAATAACAGCCAAAGGAAGACCAAATAATTCATGGGTGGTGCGAAAAGATAACTTGATGCAGAGGCACGGCCTGGGGGACGTAGTCCGGGACAGAAGAACATAAAACGTGAGGACGAGGAGAGCTGACCCCAACAGTCTTCGCAGACAGTGGGTTGGGATGGAGCCAGAGAGAAGAACCATGAACTATCTGTCGTCCAAGTCTGTCACGCTTTTTAGTGTCCAGCCGTTTTACAGTTCCTGGAACTGTCCTTTGGAAAAGTCTTGAGTCAATTTATTTTGAATGCGTTGTCGATAACGTAGAAATAACGTTATTTGGTCGGGTAACTACTCTATCAAACATAAAGTAACCGAACTGTAGAATTCTAACAAGAACTGTTTACAAATCAAGCTGAGAAAGGACTTAGAGCATACCTTAAGCACGTCTAGTGCTGTGTTAGCGTCAGAGCTCCCTTCCAGTCCGTTACACGAGACTTCTCAAAGTTTTCCCGGCGGTATAATCGAGTTAATTCAACTTGATCGGCATTTCCCAAAGTGTTATGCAGCCCAGTCCCTCCCAGCGGGTGACATTTCGCCTAAGTTGGCAACTCTCAAGTTATGCTAGTAAGATTAAGTGAGTGAACCAGTCGAATGGTTAAAATCGTTCAACCCTCTATTGACGAAACTTATTTTAACGAAGGTTGGATTATTTATCTAACAGCTTTGTAAACTTATTTTAACGAAGGCTGGATTTATCTAACAGCTTTGTAGAAAGCGAAGCTGCCCCGTGTAGTTTGTTTACTAAGTGAGTGCGCCGTTGCACACCAGTAAACTTACCGGCTAAGCCGCTGTACTGGATCTGATGGCATACCTGAAGTGAGACGATCGGAGCACACCGACATGTTTTTTTTTTCTTTTATTTCAAAAAATAGTCAAAGGTATCCTTATACTCCCGAATACTAGGCGGAAAAAATACCTGTGTCATTCGAGGGGAGTAGCACAGTGCGGGATTCGAACCGACGACCTTCCGCACGGAAGTCCAGTGCGTTACCGCACGGTCATGTACCTCATAATACTCTATGTATCGCATTTCCGTCAAAATAATTTAAATTTTAAACATTTTACTGTGGATAGTAAAAAAATAAAATAGTTAAACGCTATAAAAAGGTGACGGTCGTCCTTTTTTTTATTTATAAATAGCTTTAGTGAATTTATAATTATTTTATCCTTCACTTTAAAAATACTTTGATAGTCAAGGGGTTATTTAAACTTTACACAAACTTGTGGTGGCTACTCGCAAAACTAAATTGTTAACTTATTTGTAATAAGAACGAATCAATATACAGCTCTACCATCAGTCTATTGAGTGTTAACTGGATATTTTATGGGAGAGTATTGATTGAACGCAATAGCAGAAAAGAGAGTATGGGATGCGTAAGGTGTTTTTTGGAAGGGTAACAATGTAGAGATCATTTTCTTCTGAGGTTCTTATTTTTCTTTAAAGTTTGTTTTCTCTTCTGAGGTAGGCGATTACATATGTGGCTCTCCTAACATTTAAGGACCCGATCGAAATCTAGACAACCTTTCCCGGTGCCGGACTTGTTTAGAATGATATCTGATTATTGAGAAGGTTTACTAAAATATTAAGAATGTTGTTATGAAACTTTGAGAATTAGTTTGAAATACTTTTATAATTTAGTTTAGTGTGGTAATTCTGTTTACATTCTCCTTTTTGGAGAGCTATATCACACTCCTTAGACATATATTGGACCTGACTTATTTTGGAGAGCTATATCACACTCCTTAGACATATATTGGACCTGACTTATTTTGGAGAGCTATATCACACTCCTTAGACATACAATATATTGGACCTGACTTATTTTGGAGAGCTATATCACACTCCTTAGACATATATTGGACCTGACTTATTTTGGAGAGCTATATCACACTCCTTAGACATACAATATATTGGACCTGACTTATTTTGGAGAGCTATATCACACTCCTTAGACATATATTGGACCTAACTTATTTTGGAGAGCTATATCACACTCCTTAGACATATATTGGACCTGACTTATTTTGGAGAGCTATATCACACTCCTTAGACATATATTGGACCTGACTTATTTTGGAGAGCTATATATCACTCCTTAGACATATATTGGACCTGACTTATTTTGGAGAGCTATATCACACTCCTTAGACATATATTGGACCTGACTTATTTTGGAGAGCTATATCACACTCCTTAGACATATATTGGACTTGACTTATTTTGGAGAGCTATATCACACTCCTTAGACCTATATTGGACCTGACTTATTTTGGAGAGCTATATCACACTCCTTAGACATATATTGGACATGACTTATTTTGGATAGCTATATCACACTTCTTAGACATACGAGTATATTGGACCTGACTTATTTTGGAGAGCTATATCACACTTCTTAGACATATATTGGACCTGACTTATTTTCATGAGCTTACCACATACCTTGCAAGTTTCCAGGGTTTCCCTTTTTTTCAGTTGATGGAACATATGTAAATCAACACATTTTTAGACACGTTCTTTGATAACAGGTTTGGAGAATCCTTCAAATTAATTATTATGTTTGAATCCAGAGACTATAGTTAATCTTGTGGCGGTAGCACACTCGGATACTGTGAGTATTCATACATACGGTCAATGACCGATGAAATGACCTTCGCATTCCTCGACGAAATCTAAATAAACCAGTCCCAAGTTCACACGCCGGCCATTCAAGTCCGAAGTTCACCCGCCGGCCATTCAACCCATAGCCGACCGCATTCCATACTAGAGAGAGAACGCACCACGCTTGTCTCGCTAGTTCCGTATTTGAATGATACCTACATACAACAATTAATCGTTTTGCATTCACAGAAACGAGACGTAGGCATATCGCGAGCGCATTCTCGCGCACATTCTAAAAAGATATAAATACCTACGTTACTAATAAAATTGGACAGACTCTCTTTCCGCATTGCGATCTAACGTGTTTTATTATTTATCAACAAATCATCCTCATCATCTCTTCCAATAAGAACCATTCTGCTAAAATCTCTTCAGAATTCATGTACATTTTCATTTGATTGTCCATATGAGAAATAAATCAGAAATCAGTTGACTATCGTTTAAAGGTTGGGTTGTTTACAAAACTATTTATTAAATGTCGGAAATATGATCACGTGAAAATACGGGACCGAGGCTCAACGCAAATCTAGTTTATCACGTTGAAACACGGTATCGGGATACAAAATGTCAATCTATAATGAAACAGCTGTGAAGTAAATATATGGTGCCATAATTTAACCCCTCTCATATATGTTTCAACCAAAAAAGTACGTTTTCCTATTGCATTTATTTTGCCCTAAATTATCACTTGCAATATCCGTTGAAGCATCTCATATTTTTTCTTCGCGTTATATTATATATCCGAAATACCTTATTTTCCTATCATATTGTCAATAATATATAATATTAGTTTAAGGTAAATTGTGCTAATATTATTCAAAGTTACTTCTAAATGTTTTAAAATATTGAAAATCGTCAGGTAGGGATACGAACTTTAAACATGTTCTGCCATTATTTGAATTATTTGTCTCATAACTGAGTTATTAGAGCGCATTATTCGCTGGTTATTTAATATTTATATAGTTCATGTGTGAAGTAACTGCAGAGGTCAATTTTTTGGAAGGAACGTATGCAGATGACGTGTTAGTATTGGCGAAGAATGAAGATGAATTGCAGAGTTTGATAAGTAAATTGTATTAGATATGTGAAGAGAAAGATCTGAGAAAGAATGTTGCAGAACCCAAAGTAATGGTGATAGAAAAGTTTGAAAGGAAAAGTAAATGCGATACATGGGTGAAAAATTAAAGACTGTAGTAAGTTGAGGAATTTTGCTATTTGGTTAGTATTTTCGCTGATGATGGAAGAGTTAAGAGGGATAATGTGTAACGATAGGAAATAATGTTAATGGGAAACTAAAACATATATACTCAGCAGACTTTGATACTGTTCAAGATGCTAGTGCACAATAGTATTTCGGTGCCAACTTTGATGTATGGGAGTGAAACGTGGGCGTAGAAAAACACTAAAAGGAGCATAATAAATGCGTGGAGAATACATGGAGTGACAATGTATGACAGAATACGGAATAAGTGATTGGGAACGTATGGAAACTTAAGGTTGTTTAGTTAAAGAAGATAGAGGAGAGCACGCTGAGATGGTTTGGGTATGTGGAACGAATGAATGAAGAATGACTAATAAAATAAATATTTAGAATAAATGTAAATGAAAGTCGTGTGGGAAGAAGAGCAAGGAAAGCATGAATAAAGAGAATATTCTGAAAAAAAAAGAAACGTAAAAAGTAAAAAGTCGTAGAAGTTAAGCTAAGGATGTGTGTGTCCTTATAGGAAAGCATAGCACTATGTCCTCTCTGCCTACTCCGGCAGGGAAAGGGCGTGATGGTATGTATGTATTGTTCACTTCACTCATGTACTTAAAACTAGATTTAAATACCTATAGTTCAAAAGGTTACCATGTTACCAAATGTAATCTTAGCGATATTTATGATTGATATACGAGTATGTACAAGGGTGTGGGCTGAAAAACATCTGATGTCCTCGCGGCCCGGCTCGCTCAATCTTGATGGCATGCATCTCAGCCGGGGGGATGTTATGACATGAGTCCAAAACTTTTGATGGCTTCGCACTTGAACGTATTTTCTGCTATTTATCTTGAGATACTCGTATATATGCGATTTTGGAATGTATGTACATAATATGTTGCTATCAATAAACCTATATGTATTTATTTAACATAATTTGATAGAATGCGAAATTTCAATGGAATTTGTTTTTTTTTTTCAAATTGAAAAATGAACATTACATAGATAAAATGCGAAATTTCATAATTTGATAAAATGCGAAATTTCAATAGAATTTATCTTTTTCAAATTGAAAAATGAGCATTACATAGATAAATTTCTTTTTTTTTAAATACTCCATAAAACCTATACAAAACGGTGAAATTTTCCCTGATTATTGGGAAATAATTATCTAAACGGGCAATGCAAATTGTTTTTTTATTAGGTATTATGTACATATTGACATCCAAATACAGATACACATAACCGTCTTTTGGACTTTCAAGTATTGGTAATAATTCAATCTTTAGTTTATTCCTTAGCAAAAAGTTCTTAAGAAGTTATCAAAAAAAGTCAATTAGGCCTACCTTAAAAAATGTTCAAAAAATATACCAAATTAACCGTTAAAACGGTTATAATGATGACATTGATGTGAATTTTCAATGTACCACAGAATGACCGCAACCTTCTATTGGACAGCTATTACAGTGCGAGGGGGAGAGTGTCTGGGGTGCAGTTTACCCCACTTCATTTTTGATACAATTGAGAGCCCTTAATGATGTTGCTTCAAAACATAGCTTGATCTCATTCAGAAGGGGTGTTTTTTTTTCTTCGAAATGTAAATTTTTCTGAATTTTTTTTTTGTTTTATTATTTTCGTGTTTTAAGTCTGACAATTTTGATGTATTTTAATTTAAATTAAAATACATTAAATTAAATTTAAATTGGTTCTAACATAAGGGCAAGCAAGCGTGGAGCATAGCTAAACATGATGAAATAAAATAGGTATGCTAGAAATGAGAACATACCGTAGAATATTCAAAAAAACAATGTATCACAGAAATAAGAATGTAGATAAGCTATATGTGGATTGAAAGAAGTTGCAGTGCTATAGATGAAGAAAGGATCATTGAGATGGATCGTGATTCGATCACAAATGAAGAATAAAAGATATGTAAGTAGTAGAGAAGGTACAAGAAGTTCAAAAAGACCAAGTAAAATGTGGAACTACCAAATGAATCAAATTTTAAAAGACGAAAGAGTGAAAAGCCTTTAAAGTAGGATACTATTTATGTACGAGTTGTATAGACGTGGCAGAGACAAAAGATGTGTAACAGAAGGGCCATGACGTGGTGGTAAAGATAATGATAAAAAATATCTTTTAGAAAAATCTACTGTAAAAACTTTTCTCATTTCTCCGTGTCTCGGCATTAATGAGAGGATAGTTGCTAACGATGTAGGACAGTAGCCAGCGGTAAGTAATACACATCGTTTGTAGAGCGTCGTCTCTGTCGCACGATGCGCTAATAGTCCGGTATCGTAGTCACGATGCGGTTAGCGCATCGTACGACAGAGACGACGCTCTACAAACGATGTGTATTACTTACCGCTGGCTACTGTGCATAGTCGTGTGTAGCGACTAAAGGCGCAATTCCACTGAGGCAACATGTAGCATGCGCCAATGCCGCATGCTACACACAGTCTTTCAATCGAAGGAACACGAAGCGACAAGAAGCAAGTATCTTTATAGCATACTACATGTTGATTGTTGTTGCCGGGACGCATGCGTCACCTTTCGACATGTTTTAGCGTGTCGAACAATGTCGCCGTTATCCGAAAGTGCGGCTTGTAGCGTGCGACATGGAGTGGAATATTGATAAAACTACTTGTTTATTGAAGATTATCATAATTCACCGGAGTTATGGAATAATAAAATTAGTGATTATAAAGAAAACAGGATAAAAAATGATAAACTGAAGCGAGTAAATACGATTGCACAATAATCGATGTGAAAAAAAAATCTAAAATTTGCGTTCAGCTTTCTGACTTACCAAACTGACGTTGCCTCCATGGAATTGTTTGAGACGCATGCTACACGTATTGACGACAAAGTGCATGAGACTCGGGGAGTCAAAATCCGCATGCGTGGTAACATTTTTGACTTTCACGTGGGGGTTTCAGGTTTGATTTCCGGTAGTATTAAAAAAAAGGTTGCCAGTCTGTTCTATAAGAGCTCGTCTGGTGACAAAACTCGCTTACGGCGAGCATAGTGATGCCAACACGTTCAATGACGATCCGCGAGTTGCGTACTTACTTCAGTGGTTCTAAACTCAAATATTCACTTACTTTGGCCGAAAACAATATTGACTCCTAGCCACGCCCTTAATATATCTGAAACACGAATTCCGATATATTAAAAAATATACCAAAAAATGTGTGAGAAAGGAAAGTGGTGACCAGCGGCGGCTGACCCGAGGTGCGCTGGTGCGCTGAGCACCAACGCACCTCGAGACGCTGAGCGAATATGAAATATCGCTGTCTCACGGTATACTGTATGTCTCTGTCTGCCGTATATGAATTTGCGTTTCCGTCCGGTGCGTATTGGAGATCGCTCCGGTAGTATTGGCAAACTTGGCCGGTCAATTTGAAAGGATTATTTTTTTTTAATTTTACTTAAATTTTTTTTAATTTTCACTGAAATAAAAATACTCGTACTATTTGTCAGTATTCTTCTACATATTTAATGTATACAAATATTTAACATTTTTGGAAGTCATGTTTGCGAATAAATAATTTAATTATTGCGAATTATTTATCCGGTTCAGCGCACCAACGCACCTCCAGATCAGACGCCACTGGGGGTGACTGCAACCATTAGATTAGGTACATCTCCGCATGTGCATGTTAAAAAAAACATATTTGGTAAGAAAACCGCTGAAAACTTACGAAGGGAGACGAACTACAATGCACCTTTGTAGACCTTTCGATATGCAAAAGTAACACATTCGGCTTTAGGTGTAGTGTAGTGTTCATATATAAACATAAATGTTGTTAAGGCTTTAAAATGGTTGTTTTCATTATAAATGTGCACACGCCACCCATATTTCTAATACTAAATTTTAGCGTTCAGTCATCCCTGCGCACCCCTCATTGGACACGGTGTGAGTTTATTGTATTTGTAAAGTGACTACAAAGCGAAGTCATCTCCAATTAATTCTAAATCATGTTACCCAACACGATTTTTTCTCACTGCGTGCCCATAATTATTTTGAGAATATTTCCTTTACCCACAAACGATAAAATCTACCATTTTAAGAATTTTGCATGCTCGTTTGTATTAAATTGGAGTACATTCAAGTTTACTTTTCCACCTCGCTATAATGCGTGTTTAGGTAATTTGTCAAAGATTACGTGGCAAATGAAATCAAAATAATAAAAAGTGGAGGTGGGCGACTATGCACGCGAGCTCCTCGGATCACGCCATACTTGTGAAGGCAATCACTTAACTGTTTTCGTTATAGCAAAAAGCTTTTTAATATAGATGTATACATACAAAATTATCCAAGTCATATTCCACTGTTCTGAGTTATTAACGAAAATGTTTATTCAGCAAGTAATTATAGGTAAACTACTTGTCTCTTACATAAGCGTTTCGAGTTCGATTTACGATGTCCCCCAAACAAGAATCTTAGTCTATTCGCGAATATTGCGTAACCAAGATGATAAGCGCCTTCTAACACGTCAACCCTTAATTTTGTCTAGAATTATAAATTTTTATTTGAGGTATTTTTTGCTCTTAATATATACAATAATATAAGTTCAGATAGACAAGTTTTCGACATTTATGGTATTAAAGAGCTCTCGTCAAACATTTGCTCGACGTGGAACAATGGCGTTTGAGATAAGATGATGCTAAGAAATTCAGAGCACTCTCCGATGAATTGTCATTTCGAATGCTTCCCGTTCATTTAGCTTTCTGGTATTCATGGTATATGTCTCATCGCCATAAAGTAGAATAAACCATGTACTGAATTGCGTGTAACCATGTTTATTTTTTTTAAATCGTGGAAAAATACCGAAAGCAGCTGAATTAATGCTGTAGAAATGCGTGCACTGAAAATAATACATGGGGTGACAATGTATGACAGAACACGGAACGATGTGATAAGGGATGAATGTGAATTTCAGGATAATGTGTTAAGTAAGGTGTAGAAGAGCATTTTGAGATGGTGTGAGTATGTGAAACGAATGAATGAAGAAAGACTAGTAAAACACTGAAAATGCGAGAGGAAGGTGTGGTATGGTTCGATCAAATGACTGATATTTTGAGTGAATGTAATTTCGATCGAAATACAACCTATTGCAGAAGATGTCATGTCACAACTTCCGGAAAATTTCAATGCCGTTTCTTCGGTTATGACCAGGACAATCTGAAACTACCCTCCGTTACAAGTATACCTATAAAATTATTTAGTGGAAAAATACTGATAATAAAGTAATAAGTGCTGTAGAAATGCATACACTTAGAATTACATTATACATGGGGTGACAATGTATGACAGAACGCGAAATGAAGTGATAATGGATTAATGTAAACGTAAGATTGAAGTGTTGAGTAAGATGAAAAAGAGCACTTTGAGTTAGTTAAGGCACGTGGAATAAATAAATACCAAGAAAATAAATATAAAATGCAAATGTGAATGTGAATAGAGGGTATGGTAGAGAAATATCGAGGAAAGTATGTTTGGATCAAGCGAATGAGATTTTAAAAGAACAAATATGAAAAGTCAGAGAAACAATATGAGTTGTATTAGAAAGTGTATGGATGTACAAGAGGCGAAAGATATGTGTCGAAACAGTCTGGCGCTCTGTCTTCCTTGCCTTCCCAGTAGGGAAATAGCGTATGGTATATATTTATGTACAATTTTAAAACATCTTAATTATTTTATTATACCTTTATACGAGTATTACTATATGGAAATCTCGTCATATGATCTAAAAATACGATAGAGAGGCTTTATCCTCTCTGTCTTCTTCGAAAGGGAGACAGCGTGATGGTATGTGAAGGTGTATAAAATAACGAATGGGGATAAGTATTTTTTTAAAAGGACGTTATGCAAGTTTGAATTAAATATAAAAACAGCATAACATAAAATCTTTAAAAGGTTTCAGCCTCTGATTCCTTTTTGGTAAGATTCTGGTTTACAAACCAGAGATTATGGGTTGAATTTCTGATGGCACCCAAAAAAATAATAGTACTAGTCTGGTAAAACAGTTTATTCGGTAACAATACTTCGCCAGCCAGACGTGTGCGAGTGCTGTTGCTTGTGTTTCAACAACGATGGGGAACTTTGATTCACTTGCTAACTAAATTAGTTTTTAACACGAAACCTGGGACCGAAAACATTGTTTTTTTTTAAGAATAGATATGACCGAAGGCATGTGTGTTCTTATACCCTCTAACACTAAACGGAAAAATTGAATGTGTCGTTCGAGGGGAGTAGCACAACGCGGGGTTCGAACCAATAACCTTCCGCACGGAAATCCAGTGCGTTACCACGCGGCCATGCACCTCTTTATGACAAGTGAACTACTTCAATATCTGTTTGACATTTGATTATCTTTTATGGCACTCTTTAATTTGCACATTCACGCATACTTCCCGCCAGTAACTTCAGTTTTGAAGTCAATTGGTAGAATTCCCTGACAACCCCTAAAGTTGTTACGATCATCTTTTTTGGGCTTGTTTCACCTCGGCATTTTTGGACCGTGGTGAACTCGGACGGCGCCACTGACTGGTCCAAAGCGCAGGTGGTGTCAACCATGGTTCTCCCTTTAAGCCCTCCACTGTAGCGACTACATTCCGTACCGCTACAGAATATTCAACGACGGCTTCTGTAGAGGCACCTTTCGTCAGACGTGGCAGTCGTCGAATCCTCTCCAGCATTGTGGCTACGATAACCTCCGGGTGACCGAAGCGCATCTCTAAGGTGCAAATTATCTCCCGCACGTTCCTCGTTGGTGGAAACTGCTTCTCTAACGCGTCCCTTCAGGGCGCGCTGCAGCCTAAGAAGATTCTCAGCCTCTGCCAGCCCACATAATATCATGATACAAAATCATAGTTTCATCCTTTGTAACGATAGACTCAATTATTATTTTTCTTTTCCATCTCTGAACATTGAACATTCATTACAAAATTCAACAACAAGCCTTTGTACAGCACTTAAGAGTTTTGACAAGCATTTTGCGTTCACCTTATTTAAGACACAATGATAGGGCGAAAATTTAAGCACAGTTTTTTGAAAGCCTTTGCTGCCATTTTTTTTTATTTAATCTTCTCTCTTTTAATACTTGCATTAATGTATCTATTTCTTAAGTGAGTGATTTTGCTGACGTCTCTTGACGAATGTCATCTTCAATCGATTTTCTGTCAAAGTGAAACTGTTCAGTCCAATCTTTCACTCTGGAATATGGCGGAGATAATTTTCCGAAAACAGAATCTAAATGTAGTTTAACTTTTTTTATCTTTTGGAAAAAACTTGATAACCACGTAATATTCATTTTTTAACATTTCAGAATATAAAAAAACAATATGTCATCCATCGGCTCTAGTTGACACATTACTGATATCATTATGTGTTAACATAAGTTGTGTCCGTTTTTTTTCAATATGGTTTAAGTGGTCCTCATCGAAGTCCACTGGTCGTCCGGAGAGCTCCATGTCTTTCAGGTCGAAATTAACATCTTTGAAACGCAAAAACCATCGACGAGCTGTCCTTTTATTCATACCATCTTCACCGTACATTTCGCAAATATCGCGAGCAGCTTTGGTAGCTTTATCCCCTCGATTGAACGCGAACAGAAGGAGGTGTCGAAAATGCTCATTTTCGTCTACTTGACATTCCATTTTGAAGGCTTGTAATCAAATGAAATAATACATGTAACGTAAAAGCAAACACAATATCTTGTAGAAGAGAAAATTTTCTTTCGAATGACGTATAACATTTACCATTTTGTTTTACTTTTGATGCTCATTTTTAATTTTAGAAAAAAAAAACAGACACAACTTATGTTAACAACCAATAAATGTTAACTGTAACATCGCATACCATGTGGCGGGCGTTGCCGTCATGGTATCAGTCCATACAAACTCTAATTAATTCAAACAGGAATCTTTTGAACCTTAGTAGTATATTGGAAGTGTAGCTTAAATATTTCTACCAGGATATGTTATTAATAAATAAATTTATTTCATAATATTGTAGGTATGTGTTTATGTAGGTGAATCACGTGAGGAAAAAAGAGGTTGGATAATTATTTCCTATTCAGACATTGTATTATAAAGCACTTAATGAAATTAATGTCGATAATGGGCAGGTCATGTAGAAAGGATTGATTGCCAACGTTGATTTCTTTCACCAACTGTCACGACACATCGATTATGGCATAATTATATTAAAACAAAGTTAATAACACATTTGCATATATTTTTATTGTTTTTACTCTATTCATTAAAATAATTGAGTACTTTACTGAAGACCACTGTGGCGTAGTTGGTAAAATAGCTGGGTTCGAACCGGGGGGTTCTGGGATAGATTCTCGTTGTTACTATTTAATAAAGGGTTCCAATTTGGTTAAGGCTTTACGCCTCTTTAAGATATTCATGGTTGGTTGAAAGAAATTTCCACATGGCATTAATTCCGCTAATAAAACCTTACAGGATTCAATTTTAAGGCTCGATTTTCTCATATACAAGTGTATTAGCGTGTGTTCGATGGATGATGTATGGATGTTTAATCGAATTTGTATGCACGATAACTCTTGAATCCGTGAACCGATCGTGATAAGAATTGGCAACCATGTTCAAAATTTGAAACATAGATTTTATCAACTTTCGTATTTTTCTCACTCTACCAACACCACCACGGTTTTAAATATTTTTAAGAATACTTTTTATGGTTTGGAATTTTGTGACAGTTTTGGTGTTCATCAATATTTCGGATATAAATGGTCCATTTTGGTGTTCATCAATATTTCGGATGTAAATGAGCCATTTTGGTGTTCATCAATATTTCGATGGAAATGGTTCATTTTGGTGTTCATCAATATTTTGGGTGCAAATTGTTCATTTTGGAATTCTTACAAAGGTTTTTGATGTTGTGAGGTGATATCAATATTTTTTTTTAACATTTAACAACCAGTTTGGATGAATTTGATATATTTTCGATTCTCTCGTGAAATTTAGGTGTAGGTACGTAGATTAGATATACTGTTATTAACAAGCAATCATGTATAAAAATCATATATCAAAAAGTAATGCATCAATAAATCATACAAAAATTATACATTAACAAATCGCACGTTTAAAATTCACGAATAAAACAATCATATATCAACAACTCGTATATCAAAAAGTCGTGCATCAATAAATCATACAAAAAAATACATCGACAATGCGCACATAAAAAAATCATGTATCAAAAAGTAATGTATTAATCATACAAAAATATACACTAACAATTCTTCTTTTAGGCCTGTTGGCCTGTTATGGTCCTGCATCATCGTTTCCCTCTTGTGACATCGACTGCCAGCTGTCTTTCCATCTTTTAGGAGGTCGTCCTGGAGGTCTGCTCGCTTGGGGGATACTGTCCCTGGCCATTCTTACGGCTCTTGGTTCCGCCATTCTGGATACATGTTCGTTCCAGAACATTCTTCTTTGTCGTCCCCATCTGACAATATCTTCAACTTCGCACATCCTTCGGATTTCTGTGTTTCGTACTCTATCATGAATGGTTTTGCCAGCGATACTCCTGAGTACCTTCAATAATACATCAAATAGTTTAGCAAAATTCACACGTCAAAAAATTCACACGTCAAAAAATCATACATCAAATAGTTTAGCAAAATATATCCCACATCAAAAAATATATTTATTAACAACTCATACATCAAAAAGTAAACATTAACAAATCATATTTAGTGAAAAGTCATGCATTTAAATTACGGATCAATAAATTATAAGTATATTTACAATAATAAAAGGATAACTTATATAGCGCAGTTTACAGAGCAGACTCTCCTCAAATAAGCAGTAACTCGGGACTCAAACCCACTATTATTGACATATTAAAAATGTTACATTAAAAAAAATTATGTAAGGGTAGAAAAATGGTGGTTGCGGCCATAAGACTGGGAACTTATCCGTATTTGCATATGTTTGAAAAACCCATTCGATAAGAAAATCACAGGAAACCTACTAACAGCAGTAGTAAGGGGGTCTATTTTTGCTGTCCTGGACCCCCAATTTTTTTTATTGAAACTATCGACCCCTAGAAAAATCAAATCGACCCGTCGATATCGACCACTTTGGGAACTCTTGGTCTAGACTCTTGTCTCCCTTCAAAACGAATAAATATTTCTCCCTAGGTCAGTCCAACGCATTGGAGAGTCCCCTCTTTTGCGTCGTCCTTTTTACGCTCTTTCAGTGACCACAATCCTCTCCAAACTGTCTCCTTGACCACTAGCCTATATATTTATCCAAAGACTCCGAAGACTTGTCAATAATCTGTCGCTGACTCTCAGTTCTTCGAGAATAAAGCATTTGTTCGCCTTGTCATTCACGGAATTCATAACATCGTTCTCCAGCATTTCAAAAATATCTATTCAACGTCTCTCGCTTGTCTTTTGGAATCGACTTCTCATAAATATTACAAAGACTTAAATAAATCACAACAAAAAGTTAAGACTTAACTTTTCGTTGTGATTATGATGGATCTGCTCTTCCATATATTTTCAAGCTTTGACATCGCTTTACTTATACATTATTTTTTTTAATTTTTTTTTTATCCACTTTGCACGGATTTCTCCTGTTACACAAAGAGGGTTTGCTTCTAGCGTTAGCTTATTCGTTAGGAATAATATCAGCCAGGATTCTTCTCATACTGCTAGACGGTACCGAGAATATATCAACCGTGTCATTCAGTTGGTTCAATATCTCTATACCACGCGTGACTGAGTGTTTAGCCATGATATTCGTCCTGTAAGTTGGTATGTAGAACAGAGGGTGATTCCTTGCACGGATATATTTATTGGGTACATATAAACTTAGTGCTTCTAGAATCGCGGGACAGTTAAAGGAACCTTGGAAGACCTTTATTAGGAATATCGCAATGGATTCTTGCCTTCTTGTTTCAAGGCTTCTATAGTTACACACCGTGAGAAGTTCGGCATGGTGAGCATATTTTGGGTAATCGCCTTTTGTTCTGTACCGTAGAATAATTCATAAATCAATTATACACAATAAACTACATAAAAAATAACAGGCACATTAAAGTGCATTTTTTTATTGGTTTTAAAATTGAGTTATTAGGATCCTGTGAGTCGTCAAGCTTATCCTTGATTTTGATAAATCAATTTAAAAAAGGTTCCAAGACTTGTATATTATACATACGAACTACTCTCGAATAGACAGCAGATACAACTACATACCTTTATATCCCATCCTCTACGTAGATATAGTCGTTATCCAATTTCCCAGCATGTTTAGGAATATTTCCCTCCAAAAGGATACGGGCTGACACGTCCTTTGAATCTAGCGGGGGCTGCGAGTGACGGCTGACGTCATCCACGGGGAACATCTCTAAAATTGCAAAACCTATCCTACGAACCCATTCAATCTTTTTTCCTTCCAGAATGAGAGATAAAAAAAAACTATTTGGTTTTTCTTTCCATTTAATATGTTATTTAGTTTGTTTTCATTTTGATAAATAAAATGTTCATTAATTAACATAAAATTAATGAAGAGGAAATTAATGCACTATGAAACATTTATGAAGTTGTTTCACACTTAAATACGAGTATGTTACATTAATTTATTTAATGGATATATATTACTTGAATATTACTCTTAAAGCGTAAGAATGGATCTACGCTAACGGGATAAAAATTGTTAACGTGAAAAAGAGCAAATACTTTGTTGATTCAAATACTTTTGTTTAATGTACCAAATAATTATTTAGGCCATCGTGAAGTAAGATTGCTTTCTTGAACTCTTAAGAACATAATCCCTTGCACAAGGAATGGCCTTGTTGAATAGATTTTATGATATGACACCCTGGGATGGTTTGGACAAATGGAACAAATTAATGAAGAAAGACTGGCAAAGAAAATATACAGTTCAAACGTGAGTTGAGGTCTAAAAGAAGGAGAGTATGGTTAGATCAAGTTAGTGATATTTTAAAAGAAGAAAAAATAAAAGTAAGAGAAATCGTAGCATATGTGTGTATGAGAAGGAATATGTATGTGGAAGTGTCGAAACATATATGTAGATATATGAACGTTTGACCCTCTGTTCTCTCTGCTTACCCTAACTGGCAAACGGCGTGATGGTATGTATGACACATAAAATATAGTATGGACGTAGATGGAGGGATAGACATAGAAGTGAATGTTTTGTTTACATACATAAACGTGTGGGATTTGGGCTGAAAAACATCTGGTGTCCTCGCGGCTGAACTCGACCTATATTGGTGGGGTGTATCTCGGCCGGGGGCATGTTATGAAGATGATGTTATGAATGTTATGATATGTAACATTCCATAACACATGACGGCCGGGGGGTGTTATGAGTTATGGGATGTTACAGATCTTTTATAACTTCTCTCTTAAATTTATTTTCTGTTATTTATCTTGAGATCTACGAGTACATGTGATTTTGGAATGCATTTAAATATGTACATACTATGTTGCTATCAATAAACCTATTTATATTTATTCACAACTTCCGTGTTTTAGTTGGTAAGATTTATTTTTTCTTAATTTTTTTTATTTATTTTTATACACCCGCTATTGCATTTTTTTTCTCTGCATCCAAAATGTATATCCTCGATCTTTATCCCACAATATTTGCAATATAATTTTACTCGTATACTTGGTTGGATGAGGCTAACCAGCCATATTTAACAATGCATACAATTTTACTGACACTAAACCAGCCATATTTTACAATGCATACAATGTACTGACACTTACCAGCCATATTTTACAATGCATACAATTGTACTGACACTAAACCAACCATATTTTACAATGCATACAATTGTAGTGACACTAAACCAGTCATATTTTACAATGTACTGACACTTACCAGCCATATTTTACAATGCATACAATTGAACTGACACTAAACCAGCCATATTTTATAATGCATACAATTGAACTGACATTAAACCAGCAATTTTTTACAATGCCTACAATTGTACTCACATTAAACCAGCCATATTTTACAATGCATACAATTATATTGGGTGTTAACATAAGTTGTGCCCTTTTTTTCAAATGAAGAGAACAAGAGGACACAAAGAAAAAAATTACAACAAATTAGTCAATAATGTATTCTCCTTCATTATTTACAACTTCTTGCCAACATTCTACAAGTTTTTCAAAGCCTGTGCGATAAAAACCATCCGGTCTTGACTCGAGGAATTCGTCCAACCATGTTCTCAATTCGACGTCATTATTGAAGGAAACGCCGCGCAAATTATTCGAAAGTGACCGAAAAAGGTGAAAACCGACGGCGCGAGGTCTAGAGAATATGGAGAGTGCGGCAGGACTTCACAACCATGCGTTTGAATGGCAACTTTTCGTAATGTTGGCGATATGAGGGCGAGCGTTATCGTGATGCAGAATAACGTCATATTGCCGATCCGGTCTTTTTTGTTGAATTGCAGTGTTGATCCGCTGCATTTGCAGAATGTATAAGTCCGCGTTGACTGTCCGATTGCGTTCAAGTATCTCGTAGTGGATGACGCTTTGCCAATCCCATCAGATGCAAATCATCGTCTTGCGCGGATGCAAACCTTGTTTCGCTCTGGGCGTTGCTTGTTGACCATAACTCACCCATTCTTTCCGTTTCTTCATATTCACACAAAGGCACCATTTTTCATCACCAGTAATGATGCGGTAAAGGAACCTTTGCTTGTGACCATGCGTAGCTCGATGACAAGCGAGCAAACCAGCAGAAATTGTAGAACGTTGATTTTTGTTGTTTTCACTCAAAACATGTGGAACCCAAGCGCCGAACTTCTGGACTTTTCCCATTGATTTAAGATGGTGGTATACAGTCATGTGACTACAATTCATCTGTCTTCATTGATCCTCATCGAAGTCCACTGGTCGTCCGGAACGCTCCATGTCTTTCAGGTCGAAATTACCGTCTTTGAAACGCAAAAACCATCGACGAGCTGTTATTTCATTCATAGCGTCTTCGCCGTATACTTCGCAAATATCTCGAGCAGTTTTCGCTGCTTTATTACCTCGATTGTGTCGAAAATGCTCACTTTCGTCTAATTGACATTCCATTTTGAAGGCTTGTAATCAAATAAAATAATATATATAACGTAAAAGCAAACACATTATCATGTAGAACATAAAATTTTCTTTCAAATGACGTATAACCTTTACAATTTTGTTTTACTTTTGGTGGTCATTTTTAAATATGGAAAAAAACGGACACAACTTATATTAACACCTAATACTGACACTAAACCAGCCATATTTTACAAAGCATACAATTGCATGTATTGTAAAATATGACTGGTTTAGTGCCACCAGGCAGTAAACCAGCCATATTTTTCAATGTCCAATAAAGTATTATAATAAATAAATAAGACGTTTATCTTCCGCCTGTAAGTTCCGGATTCTATTACTTATTGTACGCAATAATATATATTTATAAAAGGGTCGCAGTGTAGTTGAAGAGTTCGTCTGGTGATAATATTCGCAAGGGTTAGGTGTGAATGAATGTTGTTTCCTGTCCACGTGCGGTAGTATCACAAACACTTAACACAGTGAATATATACAAACATTTTTTTTACCACCATCATCATCGATAACGCACCCATCGAGCAAGTCATGCGAGGATACGAGGCTTGCGAAAATTGCTAAGACTGAAAACCCTAGCACCACGAGATTTCCAGGAAGGACGCCGAAAAGGTGAAAGGACAGCTAGACGTCATCATCCCAGGACAGCCCACCGTCACAAACAGGTCATACGACCTAGACCAAGAGGAAGAAGAAGATAAATTAGAAATAATGAAATGTTTTTGTAAAATATAAAATCGTTTTAAGTGATAAAATGTATATTTCATGAATTCAGTCTTCAATTATTGTAATATATTCCATACAAATCTGTAATTAGCCACTGTCAATTTCAAATACGCTTTGAAAAGTTAATTTATGATAGTCGCGTTAATAATGTGAAAATTGCAAGTTAATAGCTATAGAGAGGAAGGAATTATTCAGAATAAACTGAATAATTGAAATTGAATTTAAATACAACATTTGTGTATGGGCTTAAACGATAATATGTTTAAAGACACGTAATAATTTGTCTGAGGATAACTGGTATAAGGAGCGTTGGGGATTTTTTTCGGGCTGCCGGGGACAATGATGCTTACTCACAGGTGATAGTCAACGTTGGGGGGACCTGACAGTCATGACACTGGGAAGAAGAAGAATTTGTCATCCAAGTGTTCTTGAAAAAGTGTGCTATCCATAAATGCGGTTTAAAAATAATTTGTTGAAAAAAAGATTAATAAAAATAAAAATTATAAGTAGGAAATTAAAATTAAGTTAGTTCATAGTTATAATATTTTAATTAGATTAGTTCTTACGATATAAAATTGTTTATATGTATAGGTATAGCCTTTTAGAAAATGTTTGTATTACAAATAACTTTGTTAAATAAAAAAATGAGGCATGTAATGAATGATATATTACGATGACTTTTTTTTTTAACCTGGCGAGTTTATTGCCATGTGGCAATCTCTTCCAACCAACCAGAAAGATGTTTTTATAGACCCTAAGTGTTCACCAGACTGGAATCCTATTTTTTTTAAATCTGGGTTCCAGCGGGAATCGAACCCGCAACCTCCGGATCGGTAGACAAGTGACTTACCACCAGGCCACGGAGGCGTATAAAAACCTAAATAGCAAAAAAATCGAAATAACTCATAGTAAATATGTTTCAATTTTTATCAAAATACCAAAAAGCATAAAATAATGCAATAGTAACCGATTTTCTGGTTGTCTATGTATTTAATATTTTAAAGATAGATTTAAATATTGAAAATATATCTAAATATAGGGTGGCCAGTGAAAGACTAAAGGGTTTGAAAAAGTCATAACTTGTTCATTTTCAATCTTTTTTATTTCCATTTTTACAGGTTATAAAAATGTATTACCTCAAAATATTCAGCAGCGCCTGCAGTACGCCATTCGATTTCAACACCTAGCCAGAGATAACAACAACTTTTTGAACAACTTGATAATGAGTGATGAGGCCCATTTTCAATTAAACGGGTACATCAACAAACAAAACTGCAGATTTTGGGATACTGAGAATCCCAGGGAATTACATCAGCATCAATTGTGCTGTTTGGTGGTGGTCGGCAGGAGTATCACTGAAAGATAAAATTAAGAGCTCATGCATTCGTGGTAGCCTGGGAGTCACTGACATAAATAGTAAGCGGGAAGAGCGACAGCTGAGATGGTACGGGCACATAAGACGGAGACCACCAGAACGTACTGTAAATCAGGCAATGTCTGTGGATCTTCCTCGACAGCCGTCCAGAGGAAGACCAAAGAACTCCTGGATGACTCAATGCTCCAAAATCCTGCAGAGAAACGGCCTAGATGAAAGCGACACTCAGAACCGAAGAATATACAGCCTGAGAACGAGAAGAGCCGACCCCAACAGCCTACCTAGGCAATGAGTTGAGACAGTGCCAGGAAGAAGAAATGCACTGTTTGGTGCAGTGTTATGGCTGAAAGAGTTATCGGCTCCTATTTCTTTGAAAATGAGGAAGGTCAGCCAGAAAAAATCAACGGGGCCTTGTATAAGACAATGCTTGAAATTTGTTTACGCCCAGCGGTCGAAGATAATCAGGAAGTATGGTTTCAACAGAATGGAGCTACTGTGCATACAGCCAGGGTGAGGACGGCAGTATGCGCAGTACAGCGATGTACATCAGCCTTTCATCGCCACTCTGTATAAGTTCTCAGGTGTAAAATCTAAAACAATATCTAAAAAAGTATCTTTTTGACAGGAGGAAAGCGAAATTGCCACATAGCAAGAAAACCATTAGGCTGTATTGTATATAACGAAATCACTATATGTAAAAATACATTGCGGGTGTGAATCAGCTGTCTCAGAACAAACACTTAGCCTAGTGATACTATTTATGAAATACCAAAAAGTATTAAATAATCCGAGATCATCCAGATGTTTCATTGTCTATTTGGTGTATATGTCAATAATCGGTTTATTGTTGGAATTAAAACACATACATATGATAAATGTACGTTTTTGGATGTAAAATTATAAATGTAAGTTAGTAAAGATAAAAACTAAATAAATAGACAAACAAACGAAAGTTTCCTTAAATATATAGATACACTTGAAATCTTGGTGCTATTTCTTTTTCTCACTATGTTTTACTATATAAAAAATGAAAACCTGTCTATCGAAACAAATTATCCCCAATAGAAAATACTTTTTTTTTTACAAAAAAATCCGATTTTTAAAATAAATTATATTTTTTCCAGTTTGACTCTGCTAATGGCAATTAAACATCAATCAACCGATAAAATGTATAAACAAAGAATTATCAATGAACACAACTATTGTCTCTTCTCCGTGTATGACAAAACATCCTAACCTGCCGCCGTCCAGTCGGCGTCTGCCTGCCATTGGTCGGTTAGCGGCCCAGCCCGGGAGGCACCGCCCCTAGCAACCGTTGCTAGGGCTGAGATCAAGGGGGCATGGATGGGGGCAACCTTACGGAAAGATCCTCAAAGTGTCAGTACCAAAATTTGGAATTGAATAATTTTCAATGTACATACACATAAAGGGTCTTTCGAATTGAGCGGTTTTTGAAATTCTTGGATAAAACACCTGCCTGGGTCTTGTGACATTTGAGAAGTGTAATGTATGACATTTATTAAAATGGAGTCGTATACAATACGACAACGCGTTCAAATTGTTGAATTGTTTTATGTATTGTAATCTCCGGAAACGGTGATGTTAATTGGCCACCAAGATCATGTGATCTGACACCGTTGGACTATTTCCTCTGGGGTTACGTGAAAAGCCAGGTCTATAAGAATGACCGCCAATCAATTCCTGAGCTGAAAGACAAAATAATTCGAGTTATTGGTGAGTTAGAACCGCAATTATGCCAAAATGTCATCGAAATTTTTGTCAAAAGAGGGGACATCGGTGAAGCTGAAAGAGGTGGACAATTGGTGAATATTGTTTTTTGTGTTTAAAAACTATACATTATACTTCAATGACCAATAAAAAGTTTTTTGAAATCAAATTAAATTGTGTGTTTTATTCAAGAATTAAAAAATTAGAATAAAAAAAACTGGTCAATTTGAAAGAACCTTTACATCATCACGTAATTTCCCTGTCGAGGTAGATAGCGAGAATATTTCAATCTTCTACATCCATATACCTTTAAATACTACTTCTACGATTTCTCTTACATCTTTCATTTTCTTATTTATAAAATGTTATTCTCTGTATACAACCATAATTTATTTGTTCTTTCTCTACCACGCCTTCCACTCACATTTGGATTGTGTATTTGTTTTGTTAGTTTTTCTTCATTCATTCATTCCATGTATCCAAACAATCTCAGAGTGCACTTCTTAATCTTACTCAACACATCAGCCTTAACTTCACATTCATTTTTAATCACTTCATTCTGTATTGTCGGCCCGTGTAAAAAAAAACAAGCTATCGATAGCCATAATAAGGAAAGGAAGATTGGAAAAGTCATTATGAATAAGGGAAAACACTATAAATATATCCCTGAAGAGAAATATATACATGCTTATTGAAGCCCTTAAAAACTATGGTGAGAGTATTATTTCAGTTGGTAACTGTTTCTTAAATCTAACTGCACAAACCTTCCGCAGTGCACTTATTGAATCACACGTACAGCGTATAGGAAGACGGGACGTGTATGGCTGTGAAGCATGATCAATAGACTGCAAATGGACACTGGTAATGGACGAAGATTAGTTTGCTACTAGACGCTGTTTCATTATAAACTACGTGTCCGTGTTGGTCCATTTCCTATTTGAAAGTGTTTTAGATCTAAATACAAAATTATAGAACCAGCTAAATGTTATCGTTTTTCTTTCCATTGGGGTCAGGGCTGCAGCGCTGTTATCTCATTGATCTAGACGAGGCGTCCTAGATACTCTTAGGAATGGTCACCCAGACTTTTCATCATCCATTAGCCTTGCCACTGAACGTCTTCCTCTTGACGTGACCTTAAACACGACTGGAAAAATGAAAAGCGGTGAACTGGAAAAGTAAAAAACAATATATGCTGGAGCGTAGAGGAAACAGTGCATATGAGTAACAAACTATGTGTAGCAAATTGAAAATCTAAACCAGAGAAAATATCGTGTTGTAATTAGAATTGAAATGAGAATATTTTACTATTTTTTCTTCTTGAATTGCCTTATTAGTTTAGTCAATTTAACTTTGACTATCATGATCATTTGTCCAGATATATTAATTTAAAAGCATTCATTGAAAAAAATTATATGTATGCAATAGATAGGGCGCAGATAATACTTGGCACCATTTGTGTTCCAAATTCTAATAAAACGTTAAAACAATTAGTTGTAAGAATTGTTATCTAGTTATAAGTTAATATGCCGATTTACTTTTTCTAATAAATTAAATGGTGTGTCAATTATTGGAACCTATTGATTTTTGTCAAGTTCAAATTACGAATGTTTTTCCCTCACACACAAAAAGCCTTAATTTTTTATTGATAAGCCCGGTAGCGTAGTAAAGCGCTAACATCTGGGCAAGAGACGGATCTTAACAATTATGTGTACCTATATAGTACAACCTGGCTGACTTAATGCAATGTAGCGATCTCTTCTAATCAGAAATATGTTATGTATGTTTAAAGTGAAAACCAAACCAGAAATCATTTCAAAATTATTTAGTTACCAATCGAAATCGAACATATGACCCCTGGGTTACAAGATAAGAGTTTTACTAACAAGGCCGAAGAGGTCATCGTCTACAAACACAGCACGAAATAATTTCATTATAAAATTAATAAAAAAAATTGATTTAATTTTTTTATTAAGCTTTTATAAAAATTAAGTTTAAAATATTTTTAAAGCTATTAAAATGTTGAAGTGCCTGTGGTTCCATCGATCGGCGCCCGCTTAGGGAGCGAGATAAATCGCGGTACGCTATTGTTTGGTTAACCCATTTTCGAATTTCATACATTTGTGTATTGTTACACATTTCCCCTGCGCTTTGCGGGCCAATCATTGAAACCTACTGATTTCTGTCAAGTTCAAATTACGAACGCTTTTTCACTCACACATTAAATTTTATCAAGTTTACATTATGAATACTTGATAGATTTATCAAGTTCACGTTATAAATACTTGGTATATTTATCAAGTTCACATTGTGAGTACTTGATATATTTATCAAGTTTATAATTTTGTTAATATTTTAATTACGATCATTACATTTCTTTATATTGTACTACGAACATATTCAGTAAATTATGAACGAAAAATATAAATTGCTTAGAACACTTCTTTATACATACCATATTCGTTTTAGGGTAAGCAGAGAAGACAGGTGTGCAAATTTTCCTCTCCACATAAACAGCTGTTGTCTCATTCTCTCCTATACATATTTCCATACATTTCTTTCTCTTTGTCACGCTTTTTACTATTACCTCAGTCAAAATATCTCCAACAACATTCTTTATTTTTTTAGAAACTTACTATACACACAAACAGCAGGTTATATCATCCACATTCATACATCTTGTCATATATGCTTTTCTGCTTATCGTGCTCTTTACCTTTTCCTCCTTCCTAAAATCTCCAACTATATTCTTCCATTTTTTAACTTAGTTCAATATTTTTTTATAACAATTGTACAATCGAAAGGCGTATCATTACCATCAAGATCTTTTATAACAGACCCAACATTAATTAATCAGTCTGTAACCAACATTTTGTGAGGTATTATTTTTAAGCAATACAAAAAAAATATGAAAATGGTAATGAATCAAAAATAAAACAAATGAACATTAATAAATATAGCCCAAGTTTGGGGAATGGGAGAAGAGATAGAAAAATAGAATAACCCGTGGGATTAGAAAAGACATGCTGTATGATTAGAAAAGACACGCTGTATGATAAGAAAATACACGCTGCATGAGATATATAATTTTTAGTCGCTGTTTGAAACAAGCCAGTGAGAGTTGCCTAACAAACATGTATATTTGTCAAAGTAATCATGAAAAAGAATGTAGCTTGTAGATAGAGAAGAATGCTGAAAGCCGTGATATGGCAGGGAACATGGTCAACGGCACACTTAGAATGATATTTGCTTATGAATCAGTTGCAAAATCTTCAAATATGATTATGCACAGTGGTATATCAGTGCCATCCTTGAAGTATAGAAGCGAAGCTTGGACATTAAAGTAATATGATAAATACTCGTACATTATTTGCGAATAATATCTGATGTTACAATTAATGCATAAGAAACAACTGTTTCTTCGAGTCAGGTGTTATAAGTACAATTAAGAAAGGAATTTCGAGATAGTTTGGACATATCGAGTGAATGAGTTCTGAAAGACTTTAAATAAAAACATGTTTTTGGAATAAATGTCGTGCGAGGAAGAGGTTAGCTGAGGAAATAACTGGAGAATATATTGGAAGAATTAAAAAGCATGTATCACGAGATGTATTAGTGTGGATGATGTAAAGCTTTCTTTATGGACAGTAAGGTGTGGAGATCTATTCTATTCGTTTAAAAAAGCTGCCTCCTCCAAAAGTGATATTGTGTGATGGTATATAAATAATGTAGCAAGTATTTTCATTCTTTTAATAAATATTAATGTATCATACCTCATTTCACTATAATTTTACATTCCTTTAAATTTGGAGATTGGATCCGTGATAGATTTTAAAGTGAAATTGCATATATGTTTGTACATGTAGATAGGTAAATATAATAGCATGTAAAAACAATGATTCCAATCTGGTTTTCACTTAAGGGGTTATTCTATTCTACATAGAGGCGTGAATTTCGGGCATTTTTTCAGACTTTTTAAATGCATTTTTTACAGTTTATTTATTGGTGATTTGAGAATGTACACAATTTAAAAAAAAAAAAGTATTTTAAATTTAATATGTTATCAGCTGTTATATTGACGTAAAAAAAGGGGGGGAGGGGGTAAACTGGTCGACATGATTACAGCCTTTTTATAAATTTAAAATAAAAATTTTACACAGTTTCTTAATAATAAATAATGTCGTTATAGTTGGTACCAAGAAAAAAAAACAAAATCTGTGAAATGGCGATGCTATAAAAAAATTACATTTTTTTGTCCATTTTTTCAAATATTAATTTTTTTTTAAATAGTACAAAAAATTTTTTTTGAATTTATCAAGGTAGGAACGATATAAAAATATTTATTAAAGTTACATACTAAATTTAAAGGTATCCATACATTTTTTTCTGATTATCACGCTTTTTACTATTCCCTCAGTCAAAATATCTCCAACAACATTCTTTATTTTTCTAGAAACCTACTATCCACACAAACAGCTGGTTATATCATCCACATTCATACAACTTGTCATATATGCTTTTCTGCTTATCGTGCTCTTTATCTTTTCCTCCTTCCTAATATCTCCTAATAAGGTAATCGGTTGAACAGAACTTAAGATTTTATGTCGACCAGGTTGAAAAAAGTAGTTTCGAGAAAAACGCGTTTAAAGTTTTGAGATTCTGGTCTGAGTCATTCCGGTGCGGCGTAATTGCTGCCTTATTTATAGCTATAACTTCGTAATTATTAAAAAATTTAAAACTTCCTTTTGAGAACATATTCTTAAAGATCTAAGCTTTTCTAATTTCTAGAGTAAAATGCCCGTTTAAGGCTTATTGAACATATTTATGATTGTTTAGGAGATATTGCTACGTGGTAATAAACTCTCCAAATTGGACTTATGCAACGAAAGTATTGTATAATAAAAAAAACGAAAATTGTATAATACATAATTATACAAAACGAGCCCCACCTAAATTTTACCTGCTCTGAGATTAATGAAGAAAATATTTCGCAAACATCACTCCTTGGCGGTGGCATATCTGAAACTCTCGTGTTAATGAGTATTTAACATATTATGTATAGTAGAAATATTCTGCCTGAAAGAACAAAATAAATTGAACCAGGAAGGAAATTTGCTCGAGACAAATTGAATTTATAATTGCTTAATTATGGTCACCCCAAAGAGCACAGCAAACAGAGTAATCCGCCAATTAGTTACGTTAAATAGACGTACGTAAACACAAAGAACCCAACCCACATTTTAATATGTTTAACACTTGCCGTACGGTGATGGATAGCGAGTGATCATGACTTATATTTTATTTAATTTCTCGAAATATACTGCTTGCAGGGTCTTCATACTTTATGTATTCCTCATCGAAACCTCTATGATTTGAATGATGTCATTAGGAAACAAAACATTCATAGTTAATTCAACAGAAATTAATGATTTTAAATCGCGAATTGACGAAATGTCAAACACTCATTCTTTTTTGACAGTTCGTTCCAGGGGTTCGTCACCAGTTTTATAATCCTGATTGTTATTTTTTATTTTTATCTGGTATGTTTTTTCTATTATCATTTTTTATCTGGTATGTTATATTGTACCATTACTCTTTTTATAATAAATGTACATTTTATTTATAATTTCATTTTCAAAAATATAATAATTGAGATGGCGGGAAATATCGACGGCGATGATAGCGATTTGGAATTTAAGGCGACAGGCAATATATCAGAATCAGAAGATTTTGTCGAGGTACAGGATGAAGTATATTCTGATTTGGAGACGAGTGAAGAAGACGAAGAAATATTATTTACATCAAAACATGGATTCGAATGGAGTTCATTACGAGTACCACCTCAATCTTCGAGGCATCGGTCGGGTATCAAATATTCTCATCGAAGATTCTGGACTGAGAAATTCAAGTATAAATGTACATTCCATAAAAGATATGTGTTGTCTGTTTGTAAATGAAGAGGTGGTAAAAGTGATGTTTAAGAAACAAATCGTCATTTAAATCGAATTCATTCAGAAAAGAACCAACCAATATCAAAAGACGAGTTATATGAATTCATTGGAATATTGCTCGCACCTGGCAGAAATCGAACACAAAAGCTATCTTTGAGTGAATTGTGGATAAGTGAAAGTCCCTTTTGCCAGTCATTTTTCACAACAGCTCTGTCTCGAGATAGATTCATCTATATTTACAGTCATATTCGTTTTGATGATAAAGAAACCCGAGAAGAGAGATATCAGGGTTTTTTCAGATAAATTAGAACCAATTAAGTGGATTTCAAAAATGTTTATGGATATGTGCAAAAGCAATTATTCTCCATCTTCGAATATAACTGTAGATGAACGTTTGCCAAACTTTAGAGAGAATTGTTCATTTCGCGTGTACATGAAGTCTAAACTTGGTAAATATGGCATCAAAATCTGGGTTGCTGCCGACTGCGGCGGCATATGACGCATAACAAATTTACAGGCTTATTCTGGTATGATAAATAATCGTAGAGAGATAAATCAAGGTAACTGAGTAGTTATAGAAATGGTTCAACTGCAGTATGGCACGAACAGGAGGATAACCACAGGTATTTTTATTACCTCCATCAAATTAGCCGATAATCTTTTATTAAAAGGTTTAACTCTAACTGGCACGCTTCGAAAAAATAAAAGAGTAATCTCACTTGAATTTATACCGTCTAGAGAGAAAACAATCCATAGTAGCTGAAAATAAAATACTTGTTTCGTGTGTACCACAACAAATAAAGCAGTATTATTATTATCCACTCAATTCAATGATGCAGAAATTGATTATTCAGAAAAACAAAAGCCACTATAGTAATTATACATCATTATAATAATACGAAAATTGGAGTAGATACGGGAGACTAAATTACTTGAGAGTACTCTTGCTCAAGGTCAACGAGAAGATGGCCTTTCCGTCTTTTTATGGAAATTATAGATATGGCTGCATTGAATGCATACCTCTTATGGATAGACAAATATCCAGAGTGGAAACAAAATAATTAATACCACCGAAAACATTTCAAAAGAGAGTTAAGTTTGGAATTGGCAATGCCCAATATCTTAAAAAGGAAAAATAGCAACAACAAGATGCTTTTAATACAGTTTTAACATATTGTGGCGAGTCAATATCCGAAACATTAGTAAATAATACCCTGTTGGCACCCCGTGAGGTCCTCAAAAGAGGAAGTTGTGGGTTTTATTAAAAACATTCGAGAAAAAAAACCAGGCTATTCTGCAATATTTGTCAAACACGTGCGTGTTTAGTACGTAGAATAGAGTAAAAAAAAAGTGGTTTCATGCCCCAATTGCGATAACTTTCTCCACAGGATTAAACTTTGATTATATGATATGTTTGTCCTATTTTCAAATTTTCTGTAGTGTTTATATTTTCCAAATTGCATTAATTTTATTGATTTGAATTTCGTGTTTGTTTATATATAATTTTGAATTTCGTGTTTGTTTATACTATATAAATTTCTCTCCCTAAAACCTTGATTTTTGAATTTATATATTCATTTTATATTTTGTTTATATGTTATTTATTGTCTTATAATTTTATGAAAAAAAATTAAAAGGCTGGAAATCTCTTATCACGCATGCGCATTCTGAATGTTGCGCAGACCGAACGACGCAGCGTAAAAATAATATTCTTATAGAAATGCCTTTCTGTTTTAGCTCTTATTTTATCATTTCTTACCTTTATTTTATATTATTCGACATTTTATTACATAATAAAATGATGTTTATAGCTAATAACAAAAAATAACCTAGCAGATTTTGCATAATTTTAATTTGAAACATACATGTTTAGTGTACCCTCAGTGTCCAACGCCGTTACTGGCGTAATTTTTTAGCACAGTAAGGGAAGTGTTAAAAGGTTGGAGACCTCTTTTCAGTCATGCGCATTCTGAACGTTGCGCAGACTGAACGACGCAGTGGGAAAATTATATTCGTATAGAAATATCACTTCTCTGTTTCAACTATTATTTTATCATTTCTTACACTTATTTTATATTATTCGACATTTTATTACACAATAAAATGATGTTTATAGCTAATTAAAAAAAAAAACTAATAGATTTTGCATAATTTTAATTTAAAACATACATTTTTAGTGTACCCTCAGTAGCCATCACCGTAACTGGCGTAATTTTTTAGCACAGTAAGGGAAGTGTTAAGGATTATTCAGGAACTGGTTTTTGTAAGAATTTGTATGAAATATTTTTAAGATGGAAATTAATATTCAAATACTGACTTGGTATATTTGCACCTACAAAATTGTGTATTTCACATAAGTCAATAAATAAGTTTGTAGGTTGGGTCGTTTATGCAAATAATCCTCCAAATCACAAGTTATTTGTTACTTGAAAACATAAGGTGACCATACTAAAAAAACATAATTTTACTTTCAATATTAAAAAAATACTTGATACTGTCAGACATAACATTTTTTTTTTAACCATTATAAAGTTACATCGTATACACATCATCGAACAATGCTTTGGTTGGTTGGTATAGATTACCATCTGGTAATTAAAATGTCAGAGTACATTTTTCAACAAAGTAGTGATTTCATAAATGTACATCATTTGGAGATCAAAACGTAGATTAAAAAAACAACTTGGTGAGATTATTGCCATGTGGCAATCTCTTCCAACCAACCAGAAATATGTTTTAATGAGTCCCAAGTGAAAAACAGACTGGAATGTTTAAAAAATCTAGATTCCAGCGGGGATCGAATCCGCAACCTCCGGATCGGCAGACAAGCGTCTTACCACCAGGCCACGGAGGTCCTCTTTTAAAATAAACACTTTTTTTCAGTGATATTGGAAAAAGAACTTTATAAAAAATTATTTGAACTAAAATTTGTTCATTTCAATCACTTCATTTTTATATCCGTGGGCTGGAAACTTTTGGACCTAACTACTTGAGAATTCGATGAAATAGGGTGATATTTGGGTACGTATCCTTTAATACTAGTACATAATCAAAATACATGAAAATTTGTAAATCCCATTTTTTTTTATTTTTCATGCGCACCCTAATATTTGTTATACGGCATGCACACAAATAATAAAATCTCTCGGTGGAATTATTTGAGGTGAATATGTTCTCTGAAATCTCCATACAAATTACTTAAACCGCTTATAAAAACATACTAAGTCCTCTCAACGCTGCCAAGCAAATATGGCGCTTCATTATTTAATGTTTAAGAATTTTATTTGTTCGCTGTAAGGGCTCTAATAAGGCATGTTCAGAATGTACAGTAAAGCCACGTGTTTATTAATTTTATTACAAATAACGTGTCAGGAAAAATTCTTTTGTACGAATTATGTGGGGATGAAGGAACACGCCGTATCTGCGTTCTCAGCTGTTCTACAGGATGTTTTTTTTAATGAACGTTTTAAAGAAAATTTGAAATCTTCTTTTGATACTTATATAATTTTTAAATTTATTTGTTTATTTTTGTTTGATGTATGGGAATGGACTTGAAACATTAACGAAGCAAAGTGTGTTAATTATCTATTGGACTGTATAGAAATATCAAGTTCTAAATATTTTAATATTAATGTGCTAATTATAACACAATATTTAAATAAAATGAGAAAATAAATTTTATGTATGACTGTTAATTTCTTTGAATTTTATGTTTTCATTTATTTATAATTTTTGTATATCAGTATCTAAATCTGCAAAGATGATAAGGTGAAACATATCGTCGTTGTTAAGGAAAAAGTCATTAACTCCCATTTTTTCCCAAAATTAGATTTTGCATTATTTGAATCAAAAACACAAATTTCAATCATTCTAAAAGTCAAAAACTGCATTATTTAAGCCAATAGAGAAGTTAGGCCACTAAAAAACCATTAACCTTAAAAAAATATTGTTTGTATGGAAAAAAATCATTATATTACTTGATGTGCTCCACAAAGTCTAAATGCAATTAATGACGTTTTCCTTAACAACGACGATATACTCGTATTATACCTACGTGGAAAAAGAAGAGCTGAATAAATGCTGTAAAATGCGCACAGTGAGAATAATAATTTGTATGTACGAGTATTTGATATTTCCAGTAAACATGTATTTGATATTTCCAGTGATTAACTTGACAGTTGAAATATGTATTTGATATTTCCAGTAAACATGTATTTGATATTTCCAGTGATTAACTTGACAGTTAAAATATGTATTTGATATTTCCAGTGATATTTTCTAAAAAAATTAAGGCTGTACTGTATATAAAAATGTCTATACAGAACAGTTGAACCTCGGGTTTATTGTCATGTGGCAATCTCTTCAAAACAACCAGAAATATGTTAAGGAGGGCTTAATTGAGAACCAAACTAGAACCCTTTTTAAAATTAACTATGTTCCAACGGGTATCAAACTAGTGACCACCTAATTGGAGGACAGGCGTCTTACAAACTTGGCTGTGGAGATTGACAAAACAACACTTCTAAGAAAGTACTTTTTTGCTTAAGTAGAAAATTTCCCTGAATATTTTTGGCGACAAAAAACACAGAATTTTATAAATAATTAGAATTTATCAAAAGTTTCTACTTCAACTTTGCCGAATTCCGTATAAGAATATTTAGTAATCAATAATTTGGTTATTTAACTAATTAAATAAATCTCCGCGACACGTGTTTATACCTCTAATCTTTAGGCTCTCTTCAAGAGGAATGTCATCCTCCTATCATGAAGCTTTCTTCAGGCAGAATGCCCTGAAACGAGCTTTAAAATATGAGGATGATAAGGGGTAGAATTATGTCTCGGAGATTCATTAAATTAGTACAGGAAAGAAATAAACTATTATATATTTTACAATAGTCATAATTAATTTTCGTTTAAAAAGTGAGTTACGATATTTCGCACTCTGCACAATGATATTTGGTGGAATATATGCAATAATAATCCAGCCTATTAAACTTGGTTTATTAGAAATATCGAAGAAGTATGAATGTACAAAAATACAAAGCAAGTTAAATGTGTCTTAAAAACTGTTCCATATAAACCTATGCAACGATGCGCAATATTTCAAGAATTATCTCAGAACAGGTATAATGTGGGTTGGGTTTTTAATGCATATTGCCATCCATTTTGTTAAATCAAAGGTACAAAACATGATGGCAAGCGAGCGAGCGAATGTTTGCCGAATCTCACGGTTCACATTTCGTAACAAGAAAACGCGTTATCTCTTTCAA